>OX422209.1:40324434-40924434 GCA_949130495.1 Sambucus nigra
CTGAAAAAGGATCATTTTTTAAACAGTAAAAAAAATCATGCTAAGTTATTTTTTATTATTTTTAAATATTTAAAGGAATCCATAAAAAAAATTAGGTCAAATTGAAGTTAATTTCATTTAAAAAAAATCGGTCAAAATATGTCAATTTTTGAGCAGGTTAAGCACTAACATATTTTGACCATTTATTTTAACAGCAACAAATTCATTTGGAACTTATTTTTGTATGGGTTTCTTGAAATGTTAAAAAATCATTAAAAAAAATGAACTCAAGATTAGTTTTTAACTATTTTAAAAAAATAGTCCGTTTTTGACATTTTATGTATTATAGTGTTCTACTTCACACTAATCAATCAATGATTCCATTGCGTTTAGTTGGGTGTACTCGAGAGAAACAATTATCATCATAGGATACATATATAATCACGGGCGAACCTAAATGGAGGTTGGGTTGGGTATGTACCTTGTCCAAAATTTTGAAAATTAAACTTTTACCCCTAAATATTTTGAAAATTAGGTAGAATGGTGAGTTAAATTTTCAATAATCGACTCTAGTTCTTATGTAATTCATGGAGAACTTATTAGTCAATCTCAATATAAATTTAAAAATTAATTTTTGGGTGACACGTTAAATGTTAACATTCAAGAAATAACTATAGATATATAGTTTTTAAATATTTATTACTATTAGTGGTAATAAATATTTATAAACTATTTATTACTATTAGTATGCACTTACCAAAAAAATTAGAGGTTATGAGTGTAATCATCTCAAGGGCAAGGGCACCTTATAGTGTATCCCCATATGATCTAAAAACACCACTTGTAATGGATGATTTCTACTTTGAACATTTTTTCTTTGATTGTTTTAAAGCTATTAAAGTATTTTTATTAAGTCTTATATTTTATTTAAACTTATAAATTATATATTTTGTATGATTTAACGTTTGGTGACTGGAGAACTATTTACTATGTATTTTACTGTTTATTTTATGACCAAAGTTGTGATGTATGGGTCAAAGACCGAATGGTGCCCGTACTCTAAGAAAAAATGTTTTATTTGAGTTATAATTTTATTTTATTTTATTTTTTTTAAATTGGAAACTTTATTAGGATAGAGATGAAGAAATGCCCTTCATCGGTGGCGTACACAGACGAAATTGAAAACTTTTAAAACAAAATAGTATGAAGCGTACAAAAATATATGAAACCTTGAAAATAAATTTAGGACCTACGATATCTTGAACGCGTTTTCCTGCGGATGGTGTGCCATTTGTCATGATTCGAAGTAGAGTTTACGCCGTTTGAGACAGTGTTGGGGATTTCCACGTATAAATAAATACCCCGATCGTCATGTATTTGAACACTACTAGAGTTATCTTGGGTAACCTCTCCACTTGGGATAGCTTTCTCTAAAGGAGTCATGTCTTCTTCACTTATATTGTCTTCATCGAAAGAGGAAGGCTCAATAAGTTCATTGCGCAAAACTAATTTATCTCCAATTAATACGATGGTATCATGTTGGATTAAATGTTGAATATAACTCTTTGATTTGCCAATATCCATCCTGGTACAATCATCTTTAGCCCGCACTGAATCATCTTTATAATTTGAAACATCTTCAAGACGAGGCATGTCATCATCAGATTGAGACCCATCAACCTTCGAATAAACTACACCCTCAGAAGAAATTAGATTTTGTGGATCCGATACAAAGGTTTGATCACACAATTTAGTGTCCTTATTACTTCCATCATGCTCCATATTATTAACATAGGCTACATCAGCCGTAGTAAGAGAGTGTGAAGATAAACCTGCTGCATCGGATATAGTAGGGGACAATGGACGTTGTTTAAGAATCGATTTCTCATGACCCACGTTGTTATCCTCCATATCTGCGAAAGAATTATGGAAAGGGATGTCATCTTCAGAGCCATGCAGTGTAACGTCACCCTTAGATGGAGGAGATGATGTTTTGTTGGCTGCATAAATAACACTTCCTGTTTTAGAGGTTGAAGTAAGACCATGAGGTGTAATTTCTTGGACCCCACAATGCTTTTCTGACAATATGGACGAGTTTTTCAAAGTTGTTGAACGCATGAGCATTTGGTTATTCCCATTTTTTGAAACCTCCGTCACAGTAGGAGTTTTAACTGGCTCGGCTTCCTTGAAGGTAACACCTGGTTGTGAGGTCCGTTTCTTTTGCGAGGTGGTTATAACGTTGGTATCCTTTGACGTTTCAGTTACTGGAGGAGCGGAGATCTTATCGGACGGCATTTTTTGAAGAATGTCACCGGAAGTTTGAACTATATTTTTTGGGTTTATATCCAACCCTAAATTGGCATCTGCACAATCACCTGTTGAATATTTGAGTTATAATTATTTTAAAATACAATTTATTAACTAAGTATTTGTAAAACAAAAGTATTACCCATTTTTTTTAAAGCTACCGGCGGAACCCTGTCAATAGGTTATGCACTGTCCAAAATAAATTAGTGGCTCCTATCATTGACATGCAAAATAAATTAGTGGTTATGAACTACTTTGCACCCGTGTGGATAGAGGAATCTATTTTTTATGGCTTTCGTTGCTCTCTGCAATGCACTTTTGGATGGTCTTATTGGAACATAAAGGTATAGTACACCAATATAATAGTCTAATAAAGTAACCGTGTTTGAAATTTGAATTGTATATTGTGCTACATGAGGGTGTGAGATAAATAATTGACGATGTTCATGTAAGATCCAAGATATATTATTATTATTATTGATATCGTAATATTTTTTTAAATAGTATGAATAGTAAAAAAAACAAATTATTTTGTGGTGAAATTTAATAAAATATATGTACTATATACATGACATGGGAAGAGTTGTAATAATTTTAAAATTATCAACGTGCCTTCAGGTACGGCATATATATATAGTATTGCTCTTATGTATGACAGTCCGCATCTTAAGAATGCAGATCGGATATGTGTCACCTTGTGATGAATGCAGAAAAGAGAGAGAGTATGCATATAATTTCTAGGTTCATCTCAAGTGACGCATGTCCGCATATATATATATATATACAATTGGAGACAGAGGTACCGTTGAAGGTTGGAATTGAACGGAAGATGCGAGGTTGGAGTAAAGATGTTTCATTTGCATTCGTCCATGTTCCTCCTTTATATTTCGCTCCAGTTTTGTTAAATTGCTGCCTCGGGACATTATGCTCTAAAGGTGAGAGATAGAGAGAGCTTATGAGCTTCAACAAACTTAGGGATTTGTAGAGAGTTTCATCTCACCTTCCTAATAGCCTCGCTGCCGCTGTGCCACATTTCAGAAAATATGCATCAAAGCATTACACGGCAGTGCATGAGAGATGTTAGTAGCTGTAATGTAAACGTGGTAGGGGCTGCAATTTCGTAATCAACGCCCACCCTTTGAACATGATCTTTTTTTACAATAGGATGAGAGGTGTGATCTCTCCGTAGTAAATAATGTCTTCCACTAGGGTGATGCATTTAAAAACGACAGAAAAACACATGCTTATATTTTTTGGGGGTTTATAGCAAATATTACCTTGAATATTTTTTAATACTCATTTAATTCAAATTTTTTTATTTTGCTCAAAAAGTTCTTTACCATGCTGCTGGCGCAAATCTTTAAAAACAAGAGAATGAAGGATTTTTTAATACAAAATAAAAAACTTTGACTAAATGTGTATTAAAAAAATATTTGAAAGACTTTTTGATATTTGATCCTATTTTTTTGCGCGTTGGCGTGTTCACGTTGTTTGCATGAAAACAAGACATATATTTTTTTACACGAAGTAGTATCATGTGGTGTTTGTATTAAAATTATGAGTCCTGCAATAGTAGTTTGTTTATATTGGGTTATTGTGCCTTCGATTTAATATATCATAAAATTTAGGAAATCATGAAATTATGAAATCATATTAGGTAAAAAATGCTAATTTTGTCATGTTCATGCCCAAAAAATTCCAAAAAATTATCAAAACTTTTATAATGCTTTTTTCTTTATTTACAAAATTTTTGAAAGTTCTTATTCAATAAATTCCAAAATATTGTTTCATTATTTCTGCATTTAAAAATTCAATATTTTGTTGATGTTTTTTTTATAATTTCAATTTTTTTTAATTTCCAATATTTATAAATATTTTTTCTATAATTTTCAAAAAAATTAAAATATTTTTTTGTAGTAATAATGTTTGGAAAATATTTTTAATTTTTTTATATGTATTTTTTCTTAAAAATATTTTATATTGAATTTGAGTAAAATACCCTCATGTGCGTGTCACGTCATCAATTTTGCCCCCCCAAATATTTAACATCATTAGGGTTTTGGGGTTACTTGAAGTGGTGAAAGTTCAGGAAGTATGTTCCGAAAATAAAAATTCGGTTGGTGAAATGAAAGAGGGGGTAAAATTCAGGGGTCTGTTTAATTAGCCTTTAAAATAAATTAAGAATCTTTGGATGTGAATTTACCCATTTCATGTCCTAAAAAATACAAAACCCAAATCAGTGGAACACCGAGGAAATAATTTAATGGTTGGAAATAAAAAAAGAGATTAACATTAGGAGTAGTGGAGAAATACTCTATTCCTAGTATTTTCATCCCGCACGATGTACTGACTAGGATTTACTATTTCGACTTAAAACAATATAAAAAAAATTAGAATGAAATGAGTTACTTTAATACAAAAATAAAAAATTTGTAAAAACAATAGATCTGTTTCTCATTTTGAAGAAATTTTCAAAATTTGGGTTCAAAAAGAAAATCTATTAAACCTAGGATCCACATCAATACCAAATTAATGCGTGGTCAAGGTTAGAAAGAGATGTTGGTTGACCAAAATCTATTTATGAAACTGATTAAGGGCAATCAAAATTGGTTAAAAAATGATTGTCATTAAAATATATATATTGAAATTATTACCACACATATAAGTTAATGAGAGATGTAGATTATATGAAAAGCCGGTCTTTCTTCACACCAAAATTAAAGGTCTCGCTCTCTCGGAGGATAGTTCTTACATATGCCAAACTTCCAAAACCTCTCGAGTTCCTACAGAAATAAAAACAACCTGAACAATCTAGCGTAACACTCCAGTTCTATTTTTGGTGAATCAAAACTCAGCAAAGCCCAACATCAAGCCATAAAAAAAGTGCCAATATCATCTCTAGCAAGATGAAACCAATAAAATATTGGCCGACATTGAAATATTCAAAATAATGGACAAGGCAAAGATGTCCACTGAAGACTGTCTCCAAAATAGTCGTGACGAATATGGAAATTCCCTTGATACGGATGCTAGAATGACTGCCTTAATATTAAATGGTATGGAATTACAAGTTTCTTACATCAGAAAATAAAATAAATCACAACTTTGTTACATATTCTCATAAGGCAAACGTAAAACTTGGAAAGAAAAGTGCGACATAAGTTTAGGACAACACATAATATGTCTAGTTATACGTATTAACACAACATATTAAAATAGGAGCTTCATTTCCTCGGCTGAGTTTTGGGTGAACATAATTTTTAAGGTAATGCGAGAAGAAGCATTATTATTGTACAAATTAGTATTGTCTGCTCTATCCAACGGATCCATTTGGAATTTAAAAAACATAATCGAATTTGCCAAGTAGATAATCCTTAGTTTATACAGTTCAAATAGAATTAAAAGAGTTAGTATAAGAATTTCAATAAGATGAAGATTCAAATAATATGATATGAGAATGTCTAACTGAAACCTGATAACAACATAGGGGCTGAGTTGGTAATAGCTGAGGATGGTTTCCAAATAAATAACCCATAATTATCTACTCAGAGGCTTAAGGGTAATAGTAAATACATACAACTAAATCAATCCAATAAAATTTAAGGCAAAAGCAATCGTGCTAAGTCATTAAGTGACATTCCATATGTTAGAAAATATCCAAGCCCTCAATCACCTGAGTCCTTCAGGCCAAAAAATACAGTCGTGGGTATAACGAAAGATTATTCCCTGATTGTAATGCATTCTATAAATAATTAATCGGGTTAACAAGCATCATATGAAATAATATGATTGCATAATCATTTCAAAGTATGAATCAATTGTACGTAAATAAATTGAACTACTCAGATGAGTTCCACGATGAGAATACGATATACTGGGTCTATCACAAAGTAATATCAACGATAGGCGTAATTTCAATAACATTGAGAAATAATATTAAATAAGAATCACCTACTTAGTGTTCTGAAGTAGGGTGTCGAGCTCTTAGTAGACAATAAGGTATTCCGTGCAAGTTTGTTTAAAATGACAATGTATCTATATAATATGGGACAATCGTCTAATGAATAGTAACTTATACATGATAAACATGTATGACATTGTATGTATTGCATGCTTGCATACTTACACATGCATGCATACATACATACATTATTATTTTATTATTTTTTTATTAAAATATTTTTAAAAAATTATTTTTTTAAATATTTTTGTAAAATACTATTTAAAAAATATATATATATATATATTTTTTAAAGTTTAATTTTTTTTAAATGCGGGTTATTATGGGTTCGATTTTATCACTGGGGCAAATTTATCGTCGTGCCCTCGGGCACGAGCATTCGCTAGTATATATATATATGGTAAGCATGAAGTGTATGACTTTAAAATGCGAAATAACTTATAGTTGCGGAAAAAAATAAGTTTTCGGGGTTTAATATATAAATAAACTTAAAATTTTATTTCACTAAATTCCTTAGCTTAATTACACATGTGCCAAAAGACTTTTTCATTGCAAAAAAGGTCTAAAAGTTATTAAAAAGTGTGAGGTAAAATTATGGAGGTCTGAAATTTCAGGGGTTTATGTGTAAATATTCAAATTTAAAATTTAAAGGTTAAACTAAGGCCTATATCGTTATTGAGTTTTGGACATCCAAACATGGTGTTACAATATACTATTTTGACCAGTAAAATAAAATTGAACTTTTGGAATTTTTTTCAGAATTTTTTAACTGGTCACGTGCTTACACGCGCCAGGTCAAAGGTCCCAAGCGCGGATTTTGACCTCAGTCGCGAGCGTGGCCTTCACGCGTCTTCAACCCTGCAACGTTTGACCTAGGGTTTCAGAAATTTTGACTTCAAATTAAACCATCAATATAGAACCATTTTAGTTCATTCAAAAGACATTTTCCTCAATTTTCCACAAGTATTACAAATATATAACTTTTAGGTATTGAAACAAACTATAAAGCTTACCTCCATGGACTGAGAAATATAAAAAATTTGAGTGAAAAAATGATGGATTTTGGGTATAATTCGAACCACGACAATAATAAGGTTTGATTTTTGGACCAATTGGTTTTGGTTTGAAGGATTAATTCTTCCCGACTAAAGAGAATTTTGTTTCTAAAAATTTTGTGGTCGAAACTGAAAAACTTTGATTTTGAATTGATAAGGATACTCTACTGAAATTAACTTCATGGTTAAGATACTAGGAGTATAAAGAAAAGGTTTATCACTTTAAAACAGGTATAGGTTCAAAAATTCAAAATCCACCATTGGAGCTCAAGCTTCAATGATCAAAACTTGAGATTTTTACGTTACAGAAGGCATGGAAGATTTGTTTTGAACTCTATTCTATTGCATAAATACAACTAAAGTAAAAGAATTGAAAACTAAACATTAAATTATAAGGTACCTAAAATTGCTAAATTTTTTTAGCTTTGAATTTTATCACTGTTCGTATTAAATTCTTCGCCCTAACGTGGGCTTTTTTTAGGGGGGTTAGTGGTGAGTTCATTTGCTGAAATTAGGGGTGGTTTTTTTTATGGTTAATAAGAGCAATTTTCAGGTGAAACTATGGCGTGAATAAGTTTCAAGGTTCTAAAGCTTGGTATTGATCATTCCAACGGTTTGTTTGCCAATTCTTATCAATTCTGTTGATAAAGAAGATAGGTAAGTCTTTGTATTTAGTCCCTGGAAAGTTTATGTTAAATTTTACGGTGTTTAAGCACTATTTTCCATCTTTGAGGGGCTTTTATAAAAATTTTATAAGTTTAAAGAATGTGGGGTTGAGTTGGGTTGTAATTTCAGAAAGTAGGGAAGGTATCTGTACGAAAATGTGGGGCAAAACTTGGATATTTAAATAGTTAAATTGTCATTTTAAATCCTTCGGGGGTGGTTTTATAATTATGGAAATATCAAGGGTAGCTTTAAAACTTCTTATTTCCTAATATTTATTTTAATAATACTTAATAATTTGTTCTCAAGTCATAACATAACTCGTCTTTCATTCACGGGGTTTTAACGAACTGAATTAGAATACGTTGTATTACTCGGGTCTTACAATTCTCCCGGCCCAAAAAAAATTTGTCCCCAAAATTACCTTCAAAATAACTATGGGTAAGTGAATGGGGTCTCTGAGTTCCCACATAGCATCTTCTTGACCGTGGTGTTGCCAAAGAACCTTTACTAAGGAAATGGTCTTTGTGCGAAGTACTCGGTCATGAGTATCTAAAATTTTCTACAATCAAGTTTAATCACTTTAAACCACAATATTATAATATGTTAAATCACGATCCTTCACCTCTAATATCATGAAATTTAGCCAAATAAATGCCAAGGTTAAGTATTCCCAAATTAACCCTAATTCAATATCAAATTTCATAATTTAAGTTGGGCAAAAAATTTCAATTTTCAACACAATAGGCCTGAACCATGGGATCTCAGAAATATGGCAACCATTAGAGGTGGTTTGAACAAAGAGCCCTGTCCTTCGACCGAATTACCATGTCGTTCGAACAACCATGGTAATTCCTCCTCTCTCTTGCTTCCGCATAAACCCAGCCTGCCATTGATGAATTTAAAACCCCTGTTTTGAACAGGTTTCTGCAGAAGCGTTCCCCAAGTTCATCCTAAGTCCCTTACCTCATTACAACAATTCTAGTCCTAGTAATATCATTAATTTTAAAGTCCTCAATCATCAAATGCATCATTTCACTACAAGAAAACTGATTTTTTTTCGATAAATTTTTTTTGCGACAGTTATAAGAAATGCCGGGAAAAAACTTCTCCCGGCATTTATTTTTAAATGGACAAAATTTACGGAATTTATTTAAAAATGCTAGAAATTTACTGCACTTTTTAGAAAAAGTAAAAAAATATGTGGTATTTTATAACAAATGCCAAAAACTTTACACTAAAATTAGGCTCAGAAATTTTTATTTGATGGGATATTTAGCGAGAATTTTTTTCCCTTTTTCTGAGCAGGTTAGATCTCCCCCTATCTCTCGATCGACCTCTCAACAATTTTCGCACCCCCATATTGTAAATCAACAGCCGCCAATCAACAACAGCTGCCTCCACGCACCATCAAGAGTCCCTCCGCCGACCATCATGTCGCTCACCGCCGAACACTCCTACTTTAACAAGGTACAATCTCTCAGTTTTTTTGGATTATAATAGTTTTTTTGCCTTCTATTTTACTTCCAAAAATTGGGTTCATACTATGATTATTTTGGGTTCAAACTTCGTTTGAGATTAAGTTGTTCCAATTTAGGTATTTTTCTTTCAATTTTCAGGTATACTCTTTTATATCTCTCGTCTCTCTCTCTAGCAAGGTATAATCTCTCAGCTCAGAGTAGTTTTCTTTGGGATTTTGTATGGGTTTGATGCTTTCTCTAATTTTATGAGTTTGATGCCTATTTTTTGGGGTTTCATATGTATGCATTTGGAGTTTAAAAAAGGGTTTTTGTTGCAGATTATGTTATCTCTACTTTAGATCATTTTTTTTTCAATTTGCTAGTATTCCATACATTTTCCTTATTATAGTTGATTGGTGATTTTATAGTTCTTTTTTCCTTTAAATTTCTCTCTAACCATGAAGGAAAAAATAGAAATATAGAACAATTTACACAGTTGAAAATCTAAAAATATAAAACAAACTGGAAATATCTGAGATAGCTTTGGAAGATCTTTTAATATTATTGTTTTTTCTTTTAATTATTTTATTCTTTACACGTTTTACTCAAATTTGATCAGATTTTTGGTATTGCAATTGTATATGATTGACAGATTTCTAGGAAAATCTTGTTTATCTTATTGTGTTTGACTAACTTGTAACAATTTACATTATTTAATTCTAGTAACTCCCTTTTCTTCCTCTTGGTTTTATTCTCGCTAGACCCGACAAACGGACGGATATGGGCGGGCAAAAAATGGATTGAGTTGAATATGGATGGGTAAAAAATGGGTGTAGGCAGATCCCAAGTCGGATTTGGGTCAATCCAATACAGGTTCGGATTGGGTCAAACCGTTAACCTGTGACACTGTAATAAAACCGCTGTCGAGATTGGAAATAATTTATGAAATCTATTTGTCAAAATCATATGGTAATTAATTTTATCAAATTGAATCTATCTTAGAAGAAATTAATTACTGATTTCCTCTAAACTCAAAATGAAGATAAAGACAATAGATAGAGAAAGAGATATAGAAAGAGAGAGGCAATAAATACCACATGGATGGTTTTGATGGTTCCATCCATCAGTTTTGAACTTTTAGTATTTGGTTCCAAATGGTTTTGAAGAGTGCGACTGTATGATAATTGATTAAATTCGCAAATTTATAATTTGGCACACTTATTTAATTAGAGTCCATTTTTAAACTAAATAAATTCAGCCCCTAAACATGCATCTACAGTGCGTGTGTCAAACCATAAACAAATAAAGCATGCGACACAACAAATATGCTAAGACACAAATTTCAGGAAAAAAAACCTTTTGGGTAAAAACCTTTATTTCACTATGAATCTATACATCGCAACATACAATTACATAGAGAAATCTGTAATGGATCAACGCGCAGCCAACCCATAAAGACTCGCAGTCTTGAACTCAGCAAGAGAATACACGCAGCATCTTCCAAGGACTCGCAGTCCTATCTTCAGCAAAGAATCTTCACGCAGCCAGATCCTCAATGACACACAGCCATACGGTGTAGA
Organism: Sambucus nigra; assembly: GCA_949130495.1. Lineage (NCBI taxonomy): Eukaryota > Viridiplantae > Streptophyta > Magnoliopsida > Dipsacales > Adoxaceae > Sambucus > Sambucus nigra. The sequence goes on from OX422209.1 coordinate 40,335,440, forward strand.
GACGCACTCCACAAAAGATGAACAAAGGCAAAGATATGTTCTTGAACACCAAAACAATTCACTAAAGCAAGATGGGAGTTTTGTGAATTGTAAATCAAAAAGGGATTAAACCCCTAAAAGAAGAAGCCTAAAGATTAGTACTTTGGCAGTGTTTCTATTCTGAAAAACGTATGGACTTCTTAATGAAAACGTTACCATTTAATGAGTATTTACACAAAAATGCACCGCCTCGAAATTCAAGCTCGTTCGAACGATAAGCATATGTCGCTCGAACGAAGGACGCGTGACGTTCAAACGACATCGCGCGGCTTCTAATCTCGTTCGAATGAGATGTTGATCTCGCCCGAACGACCTGGGCGTCAAAATCGAGGTCCGCTTCAAAACATAGAAAAAATACTCATTCTCAAATTTTGACGAAAACGTCCGCTCCAACACTTAGAAAATATTTTATAAAAATATCCCAAAAGCTCTAAGTGAAAAGTAAAGGTATTTAAAACATAACCTTACCAAAGTAAACTTCGTGGAGCCTTGAATGATGAAGAACTTGATTAATTCGGATCCGCCTTTGATGTAGATTGCTCTTGAATGCTCTTTGATGGTGTATCGGTATATGACATAACAAATTGATAACGGACCTATGAAAATATGTCCTTACAAATCCCCCCTATGTCTATGCCGGTACATACATAAAAAATCCGAATCATCAAAAACTAAAATGCCTATCCAAATATACCCTCCCTTGAATAAATTTGCAAGACTTCAAAATTGTTCTTCAATCATCTTCATCAAATCTCAAAGCTTTTTTCATTAGGCTGTGTAACATCATGATTTTCAATCTTTGTACCTACACACATGAGATAAAGCAAAAACCTTCATGACGCATCGAGTTTGAAATGATAAAAGAATAAAGCATTAATAAATCAAATCTCCTCCATAATGTAAAAACTCCCCCATAACATGATAATTCTTTCTCCCCCTTTTTATGATGTCCCCAAATAGACAAATAAGAAGAAAAAAATCAAAACCTGGAGTGTCACGAAAAAATGCATAGCAAACAAAGATCAAGCTACGCGCATTCAAAGGTATATCTGAAAAACATCCACAAACAATTTTTGATTTTTCAAATTTTTTATACAAAAATAGGATACAAAAAAAAATCACACCATGGATTTAAACTCAAACAACCAAGTCAAGAAAATGGAATGTATGGGTGTGAACACATTCGATAGGTAAATAAACTCAATCAATCATATGTGCACGATGCATACGTGTACCCCTAATGAATGAATATCAAAAGAATCCTTAGGTGTAAAAATTTGTTGAATTTAAATGACATCGTCTTATACAAATCAACAAATCAAAGTCAAATGATTTCCACACCAATAACGTCCAAAACTATTTAGCGCTTTTTCAAGATTTTCAAGGACGTGCAAACCCGTTATAAAATCTCCAACCAAACTCCCTCATATATATTTTCTTTTAGAGGTGAATAATCTAAATTCTCAAACTTTGGAGAATTGGTGCAAAAATCTAAATGACCCATAATTTGGCATATATTTCTTTTTATTGCCTTTAAATTTTTTCGGAATATTTTAAACCTCTTTGGACCCCGGATAATAAAATTCCTCCATTTTTTAGGTCCAATTTAACGGTGGCTTGGAATCACAAAGGCTAAATGAACCTTTCGCAGCCCTTCCCCATTTTCAAACAAAGCATACGAACTCACAAAACGGTTCTTATATGCACAATTTCCTTATCAAAATTTATCGCACTTGGTTCGTTTTAAAGACAGGATTGAAGTGAAAACACCCAACCAACATGTGATAAGACAAGCACAATAATCAAACAAATCCATGCATGTGTGCAATAAAGGAAACATGAGTCAAACATGTAAGAAGTAACATTTAATTACATCTTAATGATTCCAAACATTGTAAAGCACATGGATGAATTAACCTATTATCTCAAAACACTATCAAATAGTCACATAAATAATGGAATGATGTTGTGACTTGGTCATCCTAAGTGTCCATCCATAAAAGGTGCAAGCAAAATACAAAAATCTTTTTAGATTTTTCAAAAATTTTGTCCAAATAAAATCTTTTTGTATTTTTCAAAAGCCAAAATCTATACAAAAAGTACATGTCACAACGCTAGCAAAAATATATCAATAAGCATAACTAGCATATGATAAACATGCAAACACAATCATCTATATGATATGGTAAGAGAAGGATCATGTGCAAGCAAATGAGAATCAACTATTCTAAAATCTAGTGTATCCAAAAGTGATTTTCTAACCCAAATGGATGTAACACGTCGACACGGGGTTTTGAGAACTACGGAAACACTAGACATAAACTTCCTAGGATATTTTTCAAGATCAAAATAAAAACGCCTAAGGTGACCTTTCCTACCACAATATGAACATGTGTAAATGGGTGGAATGACACCTAAAGTGTGATCTTTTCTAACATCCTTGGAATTAGTTGACCCTCTAAAACAAATAATGGTTTTGTCTTTAGCATTAGAAGTATGAGAACACAATGAGCCATTACCATCACTATCAAACCTACTTGAGTCTGTCAAATCATTTTTTAACTTCAATTTTTTTTACTCAAGCAAAGAATTAGACTCTTCCAAAGACAGGGATTTCTTTTTCAAATTTTCAATTAAACTTAATAGTTTATCGCGCTCACCCTCAATTAAAAAAAACTTATCCCTAAGAGCCTTTTCACATGCTGTAAAATCATCGATTAATTTTTTATCCTCGATGGCACAAATGGGAACCTTAAAATTTTTTAAGTCCTCTAATTCCTTCTCTAAAACAAGGACTCTCTCATCACTCTTCTTTTTGGCAATTTTCAAAGAATCAAAATGAATACACAAATTACCAAAGAGCTCACGACAAATATCACTTTGAGTTTGAAATGCTTGCAAATATTCAATCTTACTTTAAAAGAAAGAATTTTCTTTTTCCAAAACTTTAATTCTTTTGCAAAGTTTCAAATTCAAACTTTTTAATTTTTCAGCACGGTCGTGAACTTTTTCAAAAATAGGCTCCTCATTAAATGGGCGTTCCATTGAAAAATTACGATTTTCGCAAAATTGATTTAAAAAAAAAAATCAATATCACACGATTTTGCGGAAAATAGGAATACGCGATAAATTAGCGCAACCTGCTCTGATACCAATTTGAAGAGTGCGACTGTGTGATAATTGATGAAATTCGCAAATTTATAATTTGGCTCACTTATTTAATTAGAGTCTATTTTTAAACAAAATAAATTCAGCCCCTAAACATGCATCTACGGTGCGTGTGTCAAACCATAAACAAATAAAGCATGTGACACAATAAATATGCTGAGACACAGATTTCAGGAAAAAATTCCTTTCGGATAAAAACCTTTATTTCCCTATGAATCTATAAATCGCAACTTACAATTACATAGAGAAATCTGTAATGGAGCAACGCGCAGCCAACCCATAAAGACTCGCAGTCTTGAACTCAACAAGAGAATACACGCAGCATCTTCCAAGGACTCGTAGTCCTATCTTCAACAAAGAATCTTCACGCAACATGATCCTCAATGAAACGCAGCCATACAGTGTAGAGACGCACTCCACAAAAGATGAACAAAGGCAAAGATATGTTCTTGAACACCAAAATAATTCACTAAAGAAAGATGGGAGTTTTGTGAATTGTAAATCAAAAAGGGATTAAACCCCTAAAAAAAGAAGCTTAAAGATTACTGCTTTGGCAGCGTTTCTGTTCAGGAAAACGTATGGACTTCTTAATGAAAACATTACCATTGAATGAGTATTTGTACAAAAACGCACCGCCTCAAAATTTGAGCTCCTTCGAACGAGAAGCATATGTCGCTCGAGCGAAGGACGCGTGTCGTTTAAACGACATCGCCCGACTTCCAATCTCGTTCGAACGAGATGCTGATCTCGCGCGAACGACCAAAGCGTCAAAATCGAGGTCCGCTTCAAAACATAGAAAAAATACTCATTCTCAAATTTTGACGAAAAACTCCGCTCCAACACTTAGAAAATATTTTATAAAAATATCCCAAAAGCTCTAAGTGAAAAGTAACGGTATTTAAAACATAACCTTACCAAAGTAAACTTCGCGGAGCCTTGAATGATGAAGAACTTGATTAATTCGGATCTGTCTTTGATGTAGATTGCTCTTGAATGCTCTTCGATGGTGTATCGTTATATGACATAACAAATTGATAACGAACCTATGAAAATATGTCCTTACATGTTTTATAGAGAGAAAGGCCGCCATTTTGTTGTAGCTGAGATATGGTTTCATTGTTTTAGCTTAAGGTTTGGTTATACCCACAATAACCTACTACTAACCCACTATTAAATCGACTTATTTTACTACTCAAAACATTTTGACCCACAAACAAAGCTGATAGACCCCGATCAGATTATTTTATGTGGGTTCATCCTCAAAATCCCATACTGTTAGGTTTAATTCTCACTTTTTTTAACAAATGGTCAAGAAAGTGTGTGTGTGTGTGTGGATAGTGGGGGTGGGGGTGGGAGTTAGATGACGGTTGGAGCGATTATACTCTATTGTTCTTGGGTTGTTCTTTGTAAGAGTTATAATTCTAATTGGATTCTATCATATTCTATGTCTTTTTACTTTTTGAATGATGGTATTTAACATTGAGCTCATTATGGCAATGATGTATTTATAAGTATATTTCGTTCCTTTTTACATTTTGAATGATAGTATTTGACAAATATATTCTCTCTCGATCCTCAGGTTCCCTCACCGGAACAATTGACGAGGAATAACTTTGTGGTAGCTTGTAATACTAATGAACCCTCTTGGTTTTTCCAAGGTATTTCTATTTAAGTTCATGTTCTAGGTCACCGAATATTAATGTTTGGGAGTAGAAATTTTCGATTGGATTTGCCAACCCCACCACTCCAACCCTCAAACGCTTTTTCCATTAATCTCTCTGTAATTACGAGTATCAATTATTTATGATGAGATAATAATTATTATTATTGAGATATCTTTTCAATTTTTTTATAAATTTATGGTATCTTTTATCTTATGAATCTATGGCATATAATCCTTTTGCCTCTGTTCTGGACTCACCTTCTGTATGACAGAAGGTCCCTCCCCATAAAGTTCAAGACCATGTGTATGGTTTCTTGCAATTCTAGGCAATGAAGGACACCGATGCTTAATCGAATGCTTACCTCTCTTTATTAGCTGATGTTTTTTTTAGTAGTGTGTGAAGCTACCGAATATGTGGCTTTTGAAAATGTGGAAATAATTACTCTTAGCTATGTAGTTTATTCCCTTTGTGCAGCAAAGACTTAGTTGTACTACTTGGCGATCAATACAACACAATAATAGTGAATAGTTGTTTTGAACATCTTTATTACTTTATACTTGGTCATATTACTTATGTGTTAGTAGTGGAATTTTGGATATGTTGGATATTGTTAACTAATTTTGTGCTTTTTTGAAGCACTAGTTTTATTGTGGTCCCAAATTTCCAATCGACGTTTGACCACCTAATTAAAAACAACTATATTATACAATTTTTCAATTAGGAGAATTAAAAATATTCATTAGTCTAGTGTTGCATGTGTAATGCCCATTAGTATTCATAATTGGAAGTTAGGAGTCAACGACCCACTCATTGAGAACAGTACAACAAGTTTATTGTTTTGACATCTCAAATAAGAGAAAACAATAACAAATAAACTAAGACTCTTATAATTTTCTACCCCTTTTTATTATCTAATCTCGTTTCCTAATTGTAATGAACTCCTAATTATAATTAAAATAATGTTGTCATTGTAGTCATTTGCAATGAGGAGCCTACTCAGCTTGTTCATCTTAGATGATTTGATTCATTGTATAACTTATATAAATTACTTATATGAAGATGTGAAAGACTACACCACATAAATTTTACTTTTAATAAAAATATTACTCAAGCTTAAAGAGCCTATTCAAAATATGAGTGTCTATTATCTCCAAATTGTTGATCATTTCTATATCATGGACTAGGATTGTCTCCTCCACTGTACAAGAATAGAAACACTCGAGTGTACCAAGAGGTCACTGAATGAAAAAGGTGGAAGTTAACTTTCTCTTATAATATTGATATGTTAACCATAAACTGCTACAATAACAATCAATATTTCTTGTTAGTAAGGATATGATATATTACTATAACTATTAATGAAAAATGTTATGACATATATACTACTATATAACCGAACAAAAGCACTCTGAGCGGTTTGGACACCAAATTTCTCGTGTTGTGACATCTATACTACTATATAATCATCCTGTTGTACATTTGGTAGGCATTTTTTTCATTTCTATTTGTGGACTCCATCTCTACCACGTCTCCCCAAACAATTATAACTAAAAAAAAACCTCCACCCCCGTTCCCCTTCTCGGAACTCTTCCTCCATCCCGTTTTCTCAAATTGTAGAGTATGCACATTAAATTTTCGTCCCTCTGCCTTTCCATCAACAATTAGCTTTGCTACGCTTCACATTCAATTTTGACTTTATATTCTCTCCCTCTCCATCACAAATTTCACTCGGCCTCACCATATGCCATGGTTTAATTATGTCTGACGCCACTACAGAGTTTCGAGGCGTCATTATTGTAGGTAAATTCAAATCCATAATTCTTAATTTTAGTTTTAATTATGTATGTGACCATTAATTTTTTCCTTTTTTCTGTCCATGAATAATACATTCCATCACCATTGTTGCGATTCCTACTCACTGTGCAATCCACATAGAAAAACAAAATACATCCCACATTGTTTCATACTACATTGTGATACATATAACACATTCCATCACCATTGTTGCCATTCCCATTCAATGCACAATCTACATAGATAAAAAAATAAAACAAAAATTTATTGTTCTAAAATATACTTACAAAGTACATTTCATACTACTGAATACTCACATAATCCAAATAGGTATACAAAAAAATCACAATGTCTCTACAGAATACACACATTTAATGGAAGTATGAAATCTTAAAAACCATAATCATAACAAGGAGCATCTGATATGATTTTTTATAATGAAAATTATGAAGAATGACCAAAATAAACATTTGTAATTTGGTTCACAACTTCAAATTGCTCAATATGCATTGTGTCTGTAATTTGAATGAGAAGTAAAGTAAGAGGGATAATGTCCCAAAGCATAATTTTCTTATATTATCTATTACTAACTTGTTGATATTCAGGGTATACATTGCATTATGTATGTAATCTGAATAAAAAGCATAATATGAGGTATAATGCTCCATATCACAATTCTATTATATTCTCTGTTCCTAATTTGTTGATATTCATTACATAGCATGAATATATCAATTACATTTTAAACCTTGATTTGTGCGGGAATGTCTTCAATCCAACTGTTGATTTTCTCCTCATATTCCAAGTTTTATAATCACATAATTCAAAAAGAAGAATCACCGTACGCAATGGAAAGTACCACTAGAGAAGTGGAATTTAGGAAAGAACGAGATCGGTTACTCCAATGACATAAAAGAAAAGTTATGACTACATCATAAAGAGAAGTATACAATGCTCGAAGGCGTCATTACTACCGATTGCATCGATCTACACAATTAAACTTAAAAACATGGTTTGAATTAGAACCTCCAATTACTATGCTAGACAATGTTCCTCCTTCCTCAAATGAAAACTTAGTTACACTCACAAAATCAGTGAATTTATTTGTGGAAAGTGATGCACAAGTGAGGTCACATGACAATTCAGACTCAAATATTAATTGTAGCGCTAAAATTGCAGCAAGGAGAGAGAGTGAAAAACCCTGAATGACAGAGGACATGGCGATGTTTGGAGGTTGGGAAGCTAAGGAATTCGATGGAAGACAAAGAAAATAAATCCATTGAGTCCCCTGATCAATCCCCTTACCTCCCATAGAAGGTCCCCACAGTCAACGATGACGAAGAATCAAAAGTTGATCAGTCCATAATCGGAAATGGAACGATGAGCCGAAACCCTAGAATCCATAGGTACTTGGTGGGAGTTGATTACAATGGCACTCGATTTTCTGGGGCTAAGAAACAATCCAATTATATCCAGGAAGCCTTCCATAAATTCATTGGACAAACAGTTCCAATCTTCTGTTCAAGTCGAACTGATGCTAGAGTACATGCCTTGTCAAATGTTTGCCATGTTGATATGGAACGAATAAGCCAAAGGCAACCTGCTGCAGTGTTACCACCTCATGAACCTGAAGTGGTTAAAATAACTGTGAACCATTTCTTACAGAAGAATGAGGGTGATATAATGGTAATTGATGTTCAATGTGTTACAGTTGATTTTATTGAAAGACATAAAGCTCAAGAGCGCACGTACTTTTATCGGTTGTTATCTGGGGCAGAGCCTTTGTCATCCTTTGAGAAAGACCGGGCTTGGCATGTGCCCGAGGAGCTAAATCTTTCAGCAATGCAGAAAGCATTCAAAGTACTTATTGGACGTCATAATTTCAGTTCCTTCAAATTATCTGGTTGTCAGGTGAAGTCACCTATCAGAAATTTAGATCTACTCTATGTTTCAGAGGTTGTTCTATCTCCTTATTTCCCATCATTCACAGAGTGGTGCCCACAAAATATTGTGGAGGACGATACATCCGCGTGCTTCAAGTCAAAGACTGATGATCTACCACATAGTTCTTCAATTTCCAATCAAAATAATATAGATAGCTCCATTCAGGATAATCAAGGATTTGGCACGAGGATAAGTCATCGTTGCTTTGTTATAACTGCTCAGACCCGCTCCTTTCTGTACCACCAGGTTAGACTGATTGTCGGTGTTCTTAAATATGATGATACTGGAGATTTAACAGTTCTTGATGTTGAATGCATATGAAAGCAAAGACGGTGACCACAACGACTCCCATGGCCCCAACTGGTAGACTTTAGCTTGCACACGTCAAAACGATCTTCCTTGATCCACATCAAGAAACAAAATGGGAAAATTGTTCAGAAATAGTGCACAAGCTTCTACTGGTGTATTTAGGTTCTGGTTCTCAGGTTCTCATTAGTTAATAAATTGCATAGACATCTCCTATTGTTTATCATCATTATTGATAACTCCACTCTTGTTTTAACGGCCACCCCCTCTTTTCTTTTTTTCTCTAAATATAATGACTGTCCCCTATCTTGCTTTGAAAATAGTATAGTCACTGCCCCTGCAACAGGGTAGCAGGTGTTATGAAAACAAAACAAAGGAGGTGAGTGTATTTTTAAAGCATGATTGGAGTTATCTGTGATTATGACAAACAGAGGAGTAGTTCTATGTGATTCGGGAAAAAGCTTCACCTACAACTGCACCATTTTTTTCCTTCTCATTTTTTGTGGAAGAATTCCATGGTGGATCTAAGTCAATCCAAAATCTCTAAATTCTTTTTAATGTACAGCTGAGATAAAATGGCAAACGTCATCCTTCATAATATCTACAATACAGTAATGCACAAAAATTATCACTAGTTTAGTTTAGATAGAATATCAAATATTAGTACTTATGACTTACTTTATGTTAAATGTTTATCAATGGAACCTTTTATAACGGTTACAAACATAGGTCGCAAAAGCTACATTTTACTAATGTACGATGCTTAGCTCGATCAATGCATGCACATGTAATCAAAAGTTATATACACAAGTATCAAAGAGTTACATACTCTGTGTAGATATTATAGCGCTTACAACATCGAAGACTTCACAATAGTGCTAGAAATTTCCAAGAGACGTAAGTTTTTCAGCGTTTTTAACTACCATCACCTAATTTGTGTAGATATTGTGGCGCAAGTGTGTTTATACAGATAACTCGTGTCATAATGCAATGAAAGTTGTACAGAAGGCATAATTGATTTGCGATGACCATTAGTAACATAACTAATATTTTAGTATTTCAACTTCAATTATAATACGTATTGAGATTAATTTACTTTTAATATATCATTTTCAACAACGTACTTAAAGTATGCCTTGCATATACGGTTTTTCATTATATTTATGCACAATTTAACTTTTCTGCATGTTACATATTTCCCTGCCTTAGACTCTTGACACAATTTGCATTTTACTTTCTGGGGGGTTCAAGGTAGCATGTTGTTTCTTTCACTACTCAAGTTTTTTCTTACTTTTGATAGAAAGCCAAAGCAATCCAGCAGTCTTCAGATCATTCATTCTCAAATAATTCTTGAAATCCTCCGCACACTCTCAATAGTTGACATATTTATAATTTTTATCATATAACACATGCATCGCGTGTGCCCCGCTGCTAGTATTAACTTAATAGGCTGAGACATATATTTAAATATTTTAACATACTTATGTTTTATGAAAGAATATGAGCATATATCTACTTTCACTTCTATCTTAATTGCGCATGGGATGTGAGCTATTGTGAATTTTGACATTTGATAGTCTAGGCACTATAAATTCATTGTATACATGAGATTAATATTATTCGAATTCTATGTGAGATGATAGTTGAATGTATTTGTATTTATTAATGCTTGCTATAAGTAAGTGTAGTGATCGTGACAGTTACAATCTCATCAGCATCTGCTCCCCCTTCATGGTTCATACTAAAAAGTCCCTTGATTTTTCTATAGGTCTATAGAATAGTTAATACTAGTATTTGATTTTATAATAGTTGAATTCGATTGAATGGTAGAGATTGTCCATTGGATTATGCTACTAAAGTTGATATCATACCAATATAAAACAATTCCAGATTTATGTTAAAAATTATGCGTTCTAGGTTCTAATCAAGCAATTGTTATATAGCCGGAGTGGGAAGTCATTATGTCAATCCTTAAATATTTAGCTTAGTATGCATCCTTACTTATACACTATATGCAGGTTACTTGCAATATTTTGCGTAATTAACTTGGTAAACTATTTGAATTGAGGAGCAATATTTTGCTACGGGGTAAATGGGAGTAAGTGTTGTAGAAACTGAAGCTACTTTAAAAGGTGATAGTGTTGTAGAGGTTCCATCAATCCATTTCTTGTACTAGTGTGTTATGAACACCTTTATGGTTACCTCCTTGTACACTGGGGGGTCCCTTTTGATATTAATTCCTTTATTGGTTCACATAATCTTAAAGAAACCACTTCTCGGAATTGGGTTCTTTGCTATTGAAATTCGTGGGCCAATGTTTTCGCTAATACTTTGTGGTTAACAGTATATTGTTAAATGACAATATTTGTTGGCAGTAAGCCATATATCCCCAAGTGCAGTCTATGATAAAATTCCTTTTTCGTTCGTTAACCAATATTACATTATCTGTATATGATAAAATCAGAAGCAATTATTGACTATTGTTTTGCTTTTCATTTGAATAATGTTATGAAACAATTTTGTTTGTATTAAAGAGTAAAGTTCACAAATTCACCCGCAATAAACCATTTTATTTGTATCACCCTTAAGACCTTAAAGCCACATATTAACAATGTTTAATTTGAAAATAAATTTGGTAATGTATGATTAAGGCACGTATTACAGTTTTGAAATAATTTTTACCTATTGGACTGATTTTTGGACTGTTGGTTACTCATCTTGAAAAAACTTTGATGTGGATATGCAGTTAGTAAAGTACTATTGGACATGGGCTTCCGAAAACGTGCCAAGGTAGCCTGTTGGAGCAGGTGAGATTTGAGACTTCACCAACTAGAGCATAGTTCTTGGTGCTATCATTTTTCTAGAGCTTCTTTCATTATATGTTTTATATAATAATAATCATTTCATTTTAGTCAAAAAAGAGGCAAAAAGTATATCAACTTTCGTCAGATTGTAATAAATCCATCAGTCGTAAAGACGAGATAATTTATGAAGTCCTGGGACCTCATAAACACAGTCATTGTTGAGGTTATGGGCATGGACCATCTCCAACTGATGTGCATGGAACTAAAAGGCCAAAGGTAAATGAAAAAAGTATGAGCGACTACGATATGAGATTCGATCTGAATCATAAGATCAATTTGATCATTTAGAGGTTCAGTTTGAGTTTATACGCACACACATGATGACTTGCCCATCCATTGTATCCAAAAAGGTTAATAAGTACACACCTTTATCTTTTGTGCTTAATTATCGTGTATATATATATAAATGTATGTTATAATATTAAATCATGCTATTAACAGGTTCCTCAATCCTCCAACGCACAAAACATACCATCATATAGGTATGTTTTTCAACCCGAGCAACAATTAGAAGGGACCAACCAATTTCAACCTGTAGTGGTACCACAATCAAATCACCATGTATCTCCATCTCAATGGGTTAGCAGATAACTACTTTTTAAAATCATAATTTAAGACTTTATGTTTTCATGACTGAAATAATTCATTTTTTGTAGATTACAAATTCTCAACACTTGGTTGCCTCCGAGACTGCTGCTCGTGTTAATGAACAAAAGAATGGTACTTTAATTCAGGTATGTTGCTAATTCAAAGGATTGTAAAGGGAACAATATATATGTGCTTTTTTGGGGAGTTTATGTATACTTGACATTGGATTATTGGTTTATTTGGTAGTATATAGTCTTCAAATTTTTGGGATGTCTTAAAAACAAATAAAACTTTGCCAATTTTTTTCCAGAAATATATGGTTGATGACATATTCATCTTATTTGTAGAAAGAACCGTTAAAGAAGAAAAGGAAGCACCATCAACCACGACAAAGGGTCTCAAATAACCACGACAAAAGTTGTTGTGGCATGTGGATTCATTGTGAGCAAGGACCCTTCAACAAAAGTAGGGGGTAATCCACATGGTGAATACTTTTGGAAAGTATATATTGAAAAAACATTTGTAACAAATGAACCATTGCCCAGACCTTATGGAAACAAGTCCACAATTGGAGATGCATATCATGCAATCATAGCGTGGCAAATTTGTAATGTACTAATTTTTAATTTTATTTTTTAATTAAAATACTAAAGAATAAGTATCAATGACTAACGATTGACTTTTTTTATTTGTAGGTCGAAGAGGATGTTTGACTTTAATGGACAAGGATCGTACATTATAAATTTTTTTATTTCGCTTCAAGTTTCCCCGCCTTTTCTTATTGGACATGTAATATATTTTATTTTGTGGATGAATAATTGTTCCAAGATCAATTATGTTTATTTACAATGAATGCTATTGGTTTTAATTTAATGACGTTTTAATTTGATTACCACCCTCTTAATTTATTGTTATGGTAGTGTATTTGCACATAAATATGATAGTAATAAATGATTTTTTTAACACTTGTTCCCACTCATATGTTGCAAAATAATATCAAATTTTTGTTTAATGCCGCTATTATCATTCTCGGCATTTTTTTAGTGCCGCCAAAAGTGTGTTGAATATTTAATAGGCGTTGCAAAAGGTTATTATCAACATTTTTTATTGCCTCTAAAAGGTTATTACTAGCATTAATATAAATGCCTAAAAATGTCGCTAACTTTTTGCGTTTTTTTTTAAATGCCGTTGTTTTTTACCACATTAGCTACCGCACTTGTGGAAATGCTGCCAAAAGTGCCGCTAAATTTTCGTGGCATTTTTTAAAATGCCGTTGTTCTTTTACCACATTGGCTATTACCGCAGTTGTGGAAATGCCGCCAAAAGTGCCGCAAAAAGTGTTATCGGCATTTTTAGTGCTTTTCTCAACAATTAATTTATGCCTGGAAAAATCAATATTCCTTTAACAAATCATCTACAGATTTATAATCCTCATGAGGAGAAAACCAAACCAATTTATGCAAGAACTAACACTTGAATTTCAATATGATTCAACTTTTTTTGATATGAATAGAAAGATGCAATTTAATATTGAAAATTTAAACCACTTGCCTTAACCAAGATGATCTAGGTCTTTGAAAGATGAAGTAGAATTGCAATTGCCTCTTCAAGATCCCTAAATTAACTTTTCCTTTGGCTCTCCCTTTATTTTCTCCCTTTAGTCTTCTAATATGACTTAATGATCCTAACCCCTTACACAACTTAGAGTTAAAACACTATTCATAATTTGGGCATATGGGCCCTAATTAAAATGGCTCAAACTCTCTTTACTAAGTTCACACATGTGTAATTGGACCCCAATACCCAATATATGTATTTACCCACTTCTTTTGGACTATTTCGACCCTACCGAACTCAACCGCCCACTTAAAATCTCCATCCGGATTATATTTCTAAAATTAACTCCTCACTCGTTAACTTCATTAAATATATTCACTTTTAATTATTACCTTTAATTAATTCTCATTAATTAAGGATCACTAATTACCGAATTAGTTAATTAAAATAATTACCCAGAAATTACGAGGTGTTACACTTATTCACTAAGTCTTAGGTACGAACATAAGTGTTTACATCATGTAGACCAAAATCAACCAAATATTACCTAACCATGCACTTAGGAATGGTATAAGTTGGGATCCGATCAACATCAATATTGAAGGGAGGATTTGGATAATCCAATATATCTACGTCATGACAATATCACAAGGGATATTTTTGAGAAACCTTCAGACTTCGTCGTATATTTAGGCAACCCCACTTATAACCCTCACGACGACTTTGTTCTAATTCATCCTTCAGGAGAGTTAAGGCTTAATGATCGAGTGCGAAACGTAGCGCGTGTAAAGACGCTAATCGTTGTTTTCTGTTTCGCCTACTCAATAAAAACAAACCTAAGTTACTACTACACTTGCGGGGCAAGCACAACGGTAAGTCGGGTATCGAAAGATCCACTGAGACGAGTTGCTAGAATTCAATTGATTTAATATTCCGAAATAAAAGTACAAAAGAAGATTACAAACTAAAATGAAAATATGCATGAAAGGGAAAGATTAATCTATGCAAGGTATTGAAACTAAATTAACAAAGCGGTAAAACTATAGGTTGCGTCGAATATCCCTCACCCGAGTTAATTTGTATGAAATGGTTACATGGGTCGACGAGTTATTAAAAATGCGTCTCGTTTCGACAGTTAATTAAATCAAGGGTTGTCACTCCCCTAAATTATCGTAAAAGCCTAATAAGATTTTGGCGTCAACAAATATCCCAAAAATTACGCACGCAAGGTCGTAAGAACAGGACATACATGTCAAATCTCCTAGGCGCAATAACTAGGACAATGCACCTGAAATAAACCCGTAAACACCATCACCAAAGCCAAGCAATGTGTCAACTCGAGTGAGTTCAATTCAAGCACAACTTAATTTAAATTAGCTAGAAAGCATCATAAAAACGCAATAAAGAAACGCGATAAATCTACCTAGAAAGCGTGTAAAGAAATCATGTGAATCTAATTTACACAGCATGTAAATTACACTAGAAAGCATGAAATGAAGAAATACAAACTATATTAATGGAGAGGATGATGAATAGTATAACATTCAACCCAAATGGGTTGTCAATCCAAGAACAATTGAAGAAGAACTCTCCAAATCACCCAAACCCTAAGTTATTCTAACCTAAAATCGTGTATACTACCCCATCTCTGATATTGCAACAAAAAATGGTATTTATAGTAAGTTGGAATAAAAGAAAAGAAGAAAGAAAATAAGGAAAAATATTTGCAGAAAATAGGGGATCAATTGATCGACCCCTTTGGTCGATCGATCGATCAAGTGGGGGTGAGCCAAGCAGCAGCACACTACGTTCTTTTCTCCTCCTCTTTTGATTTCCTTGTTTTTCCCTCCGTTGAAATCGCCGTAACTTATTTGTTATGAATCAGAATTGGGCACCGTTCGCGGCCACGCGAAGCTAGCGAGGAGGGATAAAACTTTCGTGAAGATGTTAGGCCAGGTGCCCAAGCTATGAAAAGACTAAAATGCCCTTGAACGTGCGGTTGTGTACGAAAATCGAGCGAAATGCATCCGAACTTCACACTTAGCATACAAAGACCTATAAAAGCTCAATTAACCCCTGAAAAACATGTTAACGTAGAAATCCGAGGTTGTCTGGATAACGAGCATAAATATAGGGAATAAGATACCCGAGGAGGCTAAAATGCGTAGGTTCGGAGGATGAAATACGCAATATTTACGTATCATCACACCCCCTATCTTACACATTGCTAGTCCCTAGCAGTGAAATAGGATGCAACAAGAACTACAAGCAAACCAAAAGAAGGAGATAGTACAAAAGTATGGTATAAAAGAAAAAGGCCACTTTCGCAAGCGATTCGATTGCATTTAGCATATGCAATAAGCCGTTAAACCCCTAGGTCACCCTAGTGGACGAGTGTCATCTCGTGAGGGTTTTCAGGGATAACACCCACAAACATCACATGGTTTCCTCAAAATATGCCCAACCCAACATGCGACAAGCCCAACAATGGCGAACAAGATTTTATACGCAATATTAGCACATTGAATGAATTCAAACAAAAGTCCAAATCATTAACATTATAGAATGCACCTCATAGAATTGAAATCTTAAAATGTGGGAGGGGACCGAGCACATGCAAAGTGTGATTTGGCAAAAAACTTATATAAACCGGATACTAAAAATTAAAGCATGCATACATTCAATCCTCACGGGCATTACACTCATCAAGCGAATTCACTCGAAACAGGGAGGTAACACACAGAACATACAAGCATATAAAGTAAATGTAAATGGAAACTGGGCCACACACATGTCACAACTGAAGAACACTATATATAAACTGAAAATTTGTAATCTCAATGAAAGATACCGCACATTAAAAGAGGCGAAATGCATTTTCACAGATTATCAAAACTATTTAGACTTTTAAATTACATCAACCTAAGATCACATAGGACTTGTATAGGGTTATAATGTAGGCTAGGCTAGGGTATGAAACGAAGGATATGTATGTACGGATTCAAAGTGTTTGGAATGAAAATTTAGAATAATGGGAAGAATGCGGGCAATATCAATAATTGAACAAACAACTTCCATAAAAGGGATTAGATATACATATGGGGAGAGTAATCAAAGCTTATTGAACACTATACATAACATATACAAATTTTTCTTTCTTTTCTTTTTCTCACTTTTTCTTTTGTTTTCTTTTGCTTTCTCTTTTCTTCACTTTTTTCACTACTTTCTTTTCTTTACTTTTCAAACTCTCATATGCCTAAATTGTAACGGACATCATAACAACATCATTCAATCCCAAGTAACATTCCAAACAAAGGTGTGGAAAGTGTATGTATGGGCTAAAACTCCAATTTAGAGTTGGTTATGGGATTGGGGTTATGAAACGAAAGGCTATATTTAGGCTCAAAAGGGTTAACGAGGGTAAACATATATGGGTGAGGACAAGGCTAATAAGGGTGGTATAACAAAGAGGGCCTATGATCATTTCACAAAGTTTATACAATTCTCGAGTCAAAACAATATATGAAAATCATGCTCAAGTAACACATTTCGAGTATGAACTCAATTAATGAACGATCAAATGAAATAATAGAGAGATTACCAACGAATTCAACGCTTTCAATGAGAAAAGAATAGTGTATACACTCACAAACGACGAAAGGTACAAAGCTTACTTGGTGTAAGTATATACAATACAACCAAAGATTACCGAGTTATAAAAATCTTAAACCAAATCAATAAGGCAAGAAAGTGCATGTGCTCATTGGATTAAAGTTTAATTCATGAAGTTATTCATAATATCAATAATCGAGGACTACAGTCTAATAACTTCTAAAATAGAGAATATGAATCATTGGGTTGTCTATTGGATCGGGCAGTTATTGAAATTTATCATCGAAAACAAAGGCAAAATGCCCAAAAAAGGAGAAAAAGGAAAGAAAATATATTTGAAACTTTTCAATTTTTCTAAGAAAATCATACTAAGTAACTAACATGTGAGCAAAAACATGGACTAAGTAAAGAAATGGATAGAATATCCCACACCCCCTAACTTAAAACAAGACATTATCCTCAATGTGAATTAAGAACCAAGTTAAAGAGAGGAAAATAGCGATATTATCCAAAACTGGAGCGATCCCCATAAGAACAAGTTCAAAGAATCTACAAAATAAGTTAGTACCGAGCATAGAAGAAACAAATAACACAGAGTTAACTAATTACACTAAACTAAATTAAAAAGGAAAGAAAAAATAAAAAGAAAGAAAGCTAATATATACAACCTACTATTTAGGCTTCACACTACCTGTACACTAAAAGTCTAAATAGCTGAGGGTCCACCGCAAAATGATATGACTTTGGAGTATAACCGGTGTACCCTCACAAACAAGCATGCCCTCCGAAAAATATGGATTCCGTTTTAACAGCGGAAGGCATGTGTAAGGCGTAAGAAATAAACCATCGCCAATTAAAAGTTTTGGAGGGACGATGGGGGGTTTGGATTGAACGGGTGACAAAAACAAGTGGGGACCGAGAAAAGCCGAATATCCTCCCAATGATTTTGAAATTGGAATGGGAGGTGGCGCACACAAAGACAAAGATGCGATCGTGGAAGGCGACTCGAGCAAGTACTCCTCGCGAAAAGGTTTAAAACATTAAAGTTTGAAACCGAATCATCGGGTACTTGTTCCGGTGTGATAATAGAGAATGAAAATGGGGATGAAAGAAATTCAAACTCATGATATGAATCATCATCGCATGAAGATTGAGTTTCGAATGAAATAATATCATTTTCAACACTACACCAAAATGATAAAATTGTCACCTTTCAGCCGGCCACCCTTGTCAAGGTCATTGACCGTGACACAAATCTCGCGTTTTGTGTCACAATCATTGACCTTGACACGACCGTGACAACTTTCGCAGTAAAAAAATCCCTAGGCTTCTTTTTTTCCCACCTTTTTTGGTTCCCCCCCCCTCTCTCTCTAGGTGATTTCTGCTCTCTCTCTCTCTCTAAGGTATATTTTTTTCCTCTCTTTCTCTTTCAATTCTATATGTATGTGTATGTGTATGTGTGTATATGTATGTGTGTGTTGGTGTGTGGTGGGGTAGGGGGGAAGGGGGAAGGGGGGTGGGGTGGTGCTTGTGTGGTGGGGGTGGGGGGAGGGGAGGAGGGGTGGGGTATGTGTGTGTATATATGTGTGTGGTGGTGTGTGGTTGGGGAGGGGAGAAGGGGGTAGTGGGGGTGGGGTGTGGTGGGGGGAGGGGGTGGGGGTGGAATTTTCTAACTAAAAATATGATAATTCAATTAGGTAAAACCCTAGATAATTTATTACAGAATTTGATAATATTATATAAAGTTTAGTAAATTCACAAAATGTTGCCAATTGTATGTTTTTAGGAATATCATTAGTTACTTTCGTGCCCAACTATGTAGAATCCATACACATGCATGATGTTAGAAAGTCTTAAATGTAATTCTCACTTTAATTTGTAGAATCTCTGTACTTGGTTAGATTTATCCCTTTATGATAATGAAATTTATTCTCCAATTATAATTATCTCATGTCATAATTTTATTGTTAAACAATAAAGTAATAAAAATATGAAAATACCCCAATTGATTTAGTAAGATTCGTTCTAGACTTCATTACAAATTATTCATGTCAAACCCGACTCTCTTATAAGATATACATATTGTGATAAAATATAATGAGGATAAGAGACTTTTGAAATATAAAAGAATCTCAAAGAATAAATATAAAGGTAAAGGATTAAAGACAAGGCCATGACAAATGTAGTTGTCACGGTCGTGGTGGGGGGAGAGGGGAGGGAGTGGGGTGGTGGGGGTAGGGTGTGTGTGCGTAGGTGTGTGCATGTGTGCGTGGCGGGGGGAGGGGGGCAAGGGGTGTGGTAGGGGTGGGGGTGGGGGGCAAGGGATGTGGTGGGGTGTGTGTGTGTGCGTAGGTGTGTGCGTGTGTGGGTGGCGGGGGGAGGGGGGCAAGGGGTGTGGTGGGGGTGGGGGTGGGGGTGGGGGGGATGTGTGGTGGGGAAATTTTAACAATTGTATAGCTTTAATTAAGAAATTGTATAACTTTAATTGTATAGTTTTAGATGAAAGTAAATTAATAATTAGTGCCAATTTCATATGAAAGTAGGATTGTCCCTTATTGTATTTAGTAAATTAATAATTGTATACTTTAATTGTTAGTTTAATTGATGAAATGTTGGGTTGGTTAGTTTTAAAAGTGGCATGACGTGTGCGTGTGTGTGGTTGGGGTGGGGTAGGGGTGTGTATGTGTACTATTAACATTTTTTTTTATCTGTACAAATAACATTTTTTTACAGCAAATGTCTCCTTCAGATATTAAAGCGAAGATGATGATGATGTTTATAATGATGTCGTCTGGGCTCGGTGGTAGCGGAGGCGACGAGGGCTCCTCCATCCCTAGGCTCCCCAAATATGGAAAATTTGGGATTACCGTCGAGAACAAATCGGAGCTATTAGCGAGATCCCTCGAGCTGCTAAAGATGGTCATCGGCCCGGGGTTTATGAGTTGGAAGGAGGTGCCATATGAGCTCAAGTTAGGTGTTTGGACGGCACTACAGGTAATATATTTCAATTTCAATTTCAATTTCAATTTCAATTTCAATTTCAATTTCAATTTCAATTTCAATTTCAATTTCAATTTCAATTTCAATTTCAATTTCATTTTCATTTTATATTTATATTTATATTTATATTTATATTTATTCGCAACTAACATTGAATTTGTTGGACATGAACAATTCAACTTGGATCCAAAGCTACGCGATTCCGTCTTGGAGCAGTTGAGGGAGCCACACAAGACGTGGAAGAAAAATATGCGGACACGGTACTTTGGGAAAACACGAGAGTCCATTATACAATGGTGTGGATCCGTCCCGCCCAAGGAGCCGATCTCATTGTCACAATGGCAAAAGTTCATTGACAATGAGATCGAGGATCGACAATTGGCATCTCGCCAATCGGGGAGGGAAAACTGGGGAAAAAAGACGGACGTGCACTACTCCAGCCGGACCTCTTACGCCGAGGTGGAGCATAGGATGAAGGTAAGATTTAATTTTTCTATAACTACAGAAATATATTATTCTTCATTATTTTACTTTGCGAGGCCGATACTAATTTTACTTTATTTTATTTCAGGGGGTAAGCCACATAGGCTCGATACTTATGTGGCTCTTCGGACGAAGAAGGGGAAGGACAAGGAGGTGTCCTCGAGTGTCGCGGCGATGATTGTAAGTAATCCGACAGTTTAATTTTTGTCAATTACGTTATAATTTTTTAGTTTACATATTTTACTAATCATGTGCTTTTTGTCGTTTCAGGCAAAGCTTAAGGAAGTGCATGAGTCGCAGTCTGATGCCGACAAGGCGTCTTTGTCCACAGACGCACTCATCCAAGTGCTTGGCTCTGATCGTAAGGGGAGGACAAGGGGGTGAGCTCGCGGGTGGCCAAATCTAGGATCATCGGAATGGAGACGAGTGACACCGGGTTGGCTCGAACGGTGGATTCACACGATGCGAAGATGTCCCATTTGGAGGCGACGGTCGAAGATATGTACGATTTATGAAGCGTACGTTGGGCGGAGACCGAAAGGGGAAGGGGAAAGGGAAAGAGAAGGATAAGGCGGTGGAGGAGGAGGAGGAGGTGCGGGAGAACGAGGCGCATGAGGATGAGGATGTGGACCTCGTTGCTTCTTCACCGTCACGTGCGTATTTCGATGATCCACTTCCTTATTTGGCTCCCTTCCCCATACCATTGTCGACACTTGGTTGGCCGAGCGTGTTCATATTGGATGTATTTGATGGCTAGCGGATTGGGCGAGGGTTAACGGACCCGAATATCGTCGAGGGTGGAATAATTCATGGACGTGCGCTTCAAGGGATCGAGTCCAAAGTGCTCGTCACACATGTGATACCCGGGAAGGAGAACTCCCTATTGTGGTTGCGCGAACAATGCGGCACGATGTATATTAGTGGGTGTGTCAATTCGTATATCGTGTGGCCAACTCACCTCCTCACATTTACCCAAGACATGTAGTAACCTTATTTTTAAGTTTGTACATTTTAATTATATTTGGATTATATTGTCATGTATATTGTTTCTATTTTGAATATTTGGATTATATCATCATGAATATATATTTGCACTATCTTGGGTATATTTGGATATATGATGTTTGAATAGGTACAACCAACGTTGTTATAATAGGTACAAATATACTGCTAGGCAGTGGCAGTGGCCATACTGGCCAGCAGAATTTTTTTCAATTCTGCCTAGAATTATCACGGTCATTGACCGTGACAAGTCCTTGACAAATCTTGTCGCGGACTTGTTACGGTCATTGACCGTCACTACACCAAATCTGCCCATTTTGCCAAGGTCACTGACCTTGAAAAATCCACCTTGTCAAGGTCAATGACCGTGACATTTCGAGCGAGATAACTTTTTTTGTCACGGTCGTGTCACGGTCATTGACCTTGACACAAAACGCCTTGACACAAAACTCGCGTTTTGTGTCACGGTCGTGTCAAGGTCAATGACTGTGACACGTTTGTCATGGTTTATAACCGTGACAAAGCCGTGACCCTTTTTAAAAAAATTGTCACGGTCATTGACCGTGACACGTCCGTGTCACGGTCAATGACCGTGACAATTCTGGGCAGAATTAAAAAAAACTACTGGGCAGTATGGCCACTGCCACTGCCCAGCAGTATATTTGTACCTGTTATAGCAACGTTGTACCTGTTCCAAACATCATATATCCGAACAAACTAAAGATAATGCAAATATATATTCAAATAAGAAACTATTTAAAAAGAAACAACATCACCATCTTTTTATCTCAAATCTACAAACTATTTGCATGGAAAAGAGATTTTGTACCACGACTCTCGGGAACACCTCCTTATCCTTCCCTTCTCGTCCAAATAGCCACATAAGTATAGAGCATATGTGGCCTACCCTTAGGGCCACTCCCTGTCCCCTGAATTGAAATAAAGTAAAATTAGTATCCGCCCCTCAAATATAGATAAATATAAATCGTAATTGAAATCGAAATCGAAATTGACATATAAATATAAATACATTACCTGTAGTGTCACTCAAACAGTTAACTTGAGCTCATATGGCACCTCCTTCCAACTAATGTACCCCGGGCAATCGTGTCAATTGTAATTCTCTTCATATCTAAACACTAAGAAATACCATAATCCTATGGAGGTATGCGTTGCAAATTCCTTCCAACCGTTGTGTAGCCAAAAATCAGCAGTTGAAGTTGTCAACTCCACCTTTGAATGGGGTATGGAAAGTGGTGGGGTATGGAAAGTGGAATTGACAACTTCAACCGATGATGTTTGGCTACATAACGGTTGGGAGGAATTTGCAGAGCATCGCTCCATAGGATTATGGCATTTCTTAGTGTTCGGATAGACGAAGAGATTCAGTCTCCTCTCCACAAATAGGACACCCCAAATAACTATGTACTAATCACCTATTAAAGGTAAGAAGCGTATATTCATGGATTAGTATAAACAAAACGTAGATGTAGTTGGAATATTTATGTATTAATCTCCTCTCCACACACGCAAACTACACAAGAGTGAAAATGATAAAGTGCAGATCAAGTAAAAGCGTTAAAAATGGATGTTTCGGTACAAATTGAAATATTTATTACCAATTGAAAAATTATTTCAAATTCGGGTTATCATAAAAAATGGATTGATATTCGGTAGGAGCAGCCAAGTCATCCACACTACTATTTAGACGCCTTGACGCGTGTTGGACAATTGACCACGGCTCGTTGTTGATATACTCCGAGTAAAACACTTGCTTAACCTTTTGAAATGCACAAACAAACGGCTCATCGCTCACGTGGTCATTGCTCTTCAACTTGGACAAGTCAACCATGATCAAATTGGTGACAGGATCAACTTTACAAGCATTTTTATCCTCAATTCTTACCCATTCACAGTAAAATACAACCTCTTTGAAGCTTATATAATCCAATTCAAATATATTTTGGATTACACCATAGTAAGTCATTTCAGCTTCAATGAGGTTTTTATCTTTTGCGCTCGCTCGAAAGAAAGTAAGAGCCTTGTATGAAATTCCCGAGTTCTGTACATTTGTACTTTCCTCGTACACTTTAGCGCCGAAAATGTAACCGTTCAATCGATATTTTTTGTACTCTTGTGCCACGAACAAGGGTCCAGTGGCTAGACGAGCAAGCCTTGATGTCGCATCACCCATCTTTAAGAGCTGAGAATATAGATAAATTAATTATATTAGTGGTAAAATTTGAGTGTAATGTAACGTTATATAACGACTGTTTTCATTGTAATTACCTCTTGTGTCAACCATAGCCTAAATTCGTTGTCTGATTGTACCACTGTTTTTCGTCTTTTATTGTTCTCACAGGCTTCATATTTACTGCATATTACAAAATTAATCATGTATAAAATAATCCAAAATAATGTTAAACATTATAATATTCGAAACTTACTTTTTCCATTCTTCGACATCTTCATGTGTGTCAAATAGATAACGAGCTACTTGTTCATGTTGCAAACTCGTTAATTTCACTCGTTTTCCCATCACATTACCACCATCATCGAGGAATTCATCAGTGTCATCAACGCTGGTAGAGTCAGTCATATATTCCCGAGTATATATTGATGACTCTACGGTGAGGTATTCCTCTGCAATTGATCCTTCAATATATCGCGTATTCTTGACGTAATCTTTAAAAACTTTCATCAATCTTTCAAACGGATACATCCACCGATATCTAACTGGACCACAAAGAAGTGCCTCGTCGCATAGGTGTACCAACAAGTGAACACTTATGTCAAAGAATGCTGGGGGAAAGTACTTCTCCAATACACAAATCGCTTCGTTCACAGCCAATTTTGCGGCCACTATGTGTTCTCGATCCACTACCTTCTCACTCAAGAGGGAGAAGGTAATACTAATTTGCATAATAGCCCTACGCAAATCCTTGTGCTT
Source organism: Sambucus nigra (assembly GCA_949130495.1). Taxonomy (NCBI): domain Eukaryota; kingdom Viridiplantae; phylum Streptophyta; class Magnoliopsida; order Dipsacales; family Adoxaceae; genus Sambucus; species Sambucus nigra. Next base: position 40,360,411 of record OX422209.1, read on the forward strand.
GGAGAAACAGTGCTTAAACAATAGAGGAACCAATTGCATGATCACATGCCAATCGTGGGACTTACACTTATGTAAATCATGAGTAACATAATTCACAATCCTTTGCAAGTTGGACGAAAAAGTAGATGGGCCCTTCAAATTATATATTGTGTCTAGAAACACCTTACTTTCCTCACTCGTCAAAGTAAACGCACCAGGGGGAATTATTTTCCTTCCCCTACTATCTTCTTTCAACCATAGTTGTGGTTTAAGTTTTAACGTTTTAAGGTCTTTTCGTGCATTTTCTCCATCCTTCGAATGACTCCCCCCAAGGCAAGTACCCATAATATGTTCAGCGAAGTTCTTCTCTGCATGCATCACATCCAATACATGGCGCACCGGGTTTTTCTTCCAATAAGGCAAGTCAAATAAAATTGACCTCCGAGACCATGCCTTTCTTATCTCAGTTTCATTCCCAGTTGGGGTCTTCTTATGCTTGACATTCTTAAATTTGGGATTCTTACCTGGCATATTTGGGCCACATTCAGAAGATTTACTTTCAATTTCTGAACCCGAAAGTTGTCTCGGCGGTAGCCTATGTTCAACTCCGCCCAATAAAAAATTGGAAGCTTTCTCAAATCTAAAACTATGAGCTGGGGGTAAAAACCTCCTGTGGCAATGGTATACATTTTTTAAGCTGGAGGATAGACGAAGAGATTCAGTCTCCTCTCCATAAATAGGACACCCTAAATAACCATGTACTACACATCCGGATAATGTCCCATAAGCTGGAAAATCATGAATTGCCCCCATCAACATAGCTTTCAGCGTAAACTCTTCTTTTCTAAAAGAGTCAAATGATTGGACACCCTCTTCCCACAACTCATTTAATTCATCTACCAAAGGAGCCAGGTAGATATCAATGTCTTCACTTGGTGCCTTTGGCCCAGGTATCAATAAAGCCATCATCGAAAATTCAGGTCTCATACACTGTGAAGGAGGGAGGTTGAGTGGGGCTAGGATCACTGGCCATACACTCTGATTGGTGCTTAGATTTCCAAATGGATTGAAACCATCTGTTGATATAGCCAAACGAATGTTGCGTTGTTCTCGAGCAAAATCGGGATACTCATAATTCATCCTCCGCCAGGCAGTAGAATCAATAGGATGACGCATGATATTACCCCCTACTTCTGCCCTAGCATGCCAAGTCATTACCTCTGCAATCCATGGTACTGTGAAAAATCGCTTTAATCTAGGCCCAACGGGAAAATATTTCAATACTTTTTGTGGCACTTTTGATCTTGTGCCTTCCTTACTAGTAGATTGGACATATCTAGGTTCATCGCATACCGGACAACGATCGAGATTTTCATACTCCTTTCGGTATAGTATGCAGTCATACACACAAGCATGAATAGATTTATACTTCATTCCCAAACCTTTCAAACTGTTCTTCATAACAGGATAGCTATTTGGAAGTGTATTCACCTTGGGTAATAAGCCCTTCACCCATTTCAGAATTCCCGTCACGCTATTGCCTGACAAACCGTACTGCGTCTTCAAACTGTGCAAACCAACCATGGCATGTAAAGTTGTTTGATCTTTCTCATAGCCAGAGTATAACGGTTGGGTCGCCTTAAATTTTAAACTTTGGTAGTCATCGTCAAGTTTTATCGTGTTATCTTCACGAGCACTCGAATCTTCTACATCATCAGTAACCTCATTCTCCTCAGCTTCATAAACTCCGTACGCATCATCAACTAAATCCTCTAACATATTATGATCTACGTCGTCCCCTTCTTCATTTATTCTACTTGTTGAAGGATGTTGTGAAGGTTGGTCAGGGACAAAAGGAACTTTCATTTCACCGGGAAAACTCCAAAATCGATAACTATCTTGCATACCCGATCTTAACAAATGTAGTTCAACTGTTTTTCACTCAAACACCTTACCATTCTTACACCTAGCACACGGACACGGAAACTCTTCATCATTACGACATCTCTTTGCATATTTCACAAATTCGTTACCACCTCTGCGAAACACATCCCCCATTCTATTAGTCTCACCCATCCACTCTTTGTATTTCGGATATCCCATCACAGCTACCACAACTAAACACCTATTAAAGGTAAACAAAACTTAGATTTATAGTATGTTTTATTTAATTATCCCATCATTTAATTATCCTATTAAAGGGTAAGTGGTCCTATCCCATTCAAGAATGCATTTTTCTGTAATATACTTAACAGCTCATGCACATTGTTACGATTTGAAAAAAATTCGACAGCATATCCCCTTAGTTCTCCAAGTACACGACGTAGATTGGCAGGTGTGAGTGTTATTTCAATTGGTCAATTAAAATAACAGTCACACTTGTCAATCTAGTATGTACCCAGAGAACATTAAGATACGACTGCAGAACTTCCTCCAAAAGTAACAACTTTAAGCCAATAAGAATATTATACAGTCTCAAACTGTCCAAACGGGACAATTCGAGAGATCTCATTACAGGGGTAATGACTCTCGAACGGGTCTAAGGGTTATTGAATGCGTACGCATAAGAACTAGAATGCTAGTATCTATGCGCACTATATTTAATTTCAAGTATGTTTCATATAATGGGTTAATTCAAATACAAAAATAAATTCATGGGATAATTCAAATACAAAAATAAATTCATGTATTGACCACATACACACACACACACACACACACTATCTAAGCTGTTCTATAGGTATAAAAACAATTATTATCCAATTATTATCCAACTATTATCAATTATTTATTTTGAATGTAAATAATATTCAAAACCCCACCCACCCCCACCCCCACCCCCACCCCCACCCCCTCCCGATGTTTATTATCCAATTATTATCCAACTATTATCAATTATTTATAAAATTGATGCCTACTTTTAGTGTTGTGTATATATGTTAGTCCTCGGCTTTTTTATTGAACTTTTAGTTATGTAGTGTATTGTAGATTGATGAGGCCACACAATGAGCACACAATGAACTACTATTTCGCCTTTTACTAAAGAATATCATATGCTCACAAATAGGCGGCATACGCCCATTTTTTTAATTGTTTATACCCCCTCCCCCACCACACACCACCACACACACACACACCCCACCCCACCCCACCCCCTACAAGTCTAAGGATGCTCACAATAGATCCTCGCAAGTTGGTCAATCATTGTGTGAATAGGTATGAGATCATAATTTGGAGGAATTCACGTCCAAGAAATAATTTGGATTGTGATACCCCTTGATAGACTTATATGTTTTGTTTACCCGACCGATGAACTGTTTTATAATCCTATAGAATTAAGTTTTAGAATCAAGGAATTGATCAGATATTCATTAAAATCGGTTAGTAGAAAATTTATTTAACCAAGAGGGTATCAAAAACATAACGTGGGGAATCATAATATACCGTAATCAACTTTAATAATAATAACACATTCTTTCGAGTGATTTATAAATAATTAAATTTGAGTGCAATCATGATTATTTAGTGGAATGAATCGTGATTAAATAAATAAAGGATATAAATTATACGGTTATAAATTGGGATTTCCTAGTATTTACTTTGAATCCAATTTATTTATTTATCTTTGGCCCCTAGTATAGTCATTGCCCAAGTAGTAGGAGCGAAACTCTATAAAACCCTAGTTTAGCTAAAGCCCGTGAATTATACCTATATATATTGTGTAAGCGAGGATTTTAGCATAAGAATCAATTGTGGAGGGTTAGAGAGGGAGTGAAAAAAATTATACCTATTCACACACACACACACACCCCACCCCACCCCACCCCCTTCCCCCCTCCACCACCCCCTCCCCCACCACACACCACCACACACACACACACACCCCACCCTACCCCACCCCCTGCCCCCCTCCACCACCCCCTCCCCCCTCCCCCAAAACACACCACACACACACACACACACCGCATCCCACTCCATCCCCTGCCCTCTCCACCACCCCCTCCCCCACCCTGCCCCACCCCACCCCGCCCCACCCCCTGCCCTCCTCCACCACCCCCTCCCCCACCCTGCCCCACCCCCCACACATGCACACACATACACACATATATATATACACATACACACATAAATATACACACAAATATATATATATATATAAATGGAAGAGAGAGAGAGAGAGAAATTGGACCTGAAAGTAGAGAGAGAGAGAGAGAGAGCAGCGTTGAGAGAGAGAGAGAGAGAGAGAGAGAGGGAGGGAACGGTGGGAGGGAAAAAAGAAGGGGGAAAGGGTTTTTGCTGAAAAAGTTGTCACGGTCGTGTCAAGGTCATTGACCGTGACAAGCCAGTGACAATTAAATTTGTCACGGCCTTTTCACGGTCAATGATCGTGATAATTAGTTGTCACGGTCGTGTCAAGGTCAATGACCGTGACATAAAACGCGTATTTTTTTGTCACGGTCAATGACCTTGACAAGGCTGGCCGGCTGAAAGGTGACAATTTGCCCATTTTGGTGTAGTGCGTGACAATATTTTAAAAAAAGGTCAAGGCTTTGTCATGGTTATTAACCGTGACTAAAATTTTCACGGTCCATGACCTTGACATAACCGTGACAATTCTGACGGAGTTGTCAAGGTCAATGACCGTGACATGTCCGTGAAAAAAAAAATTGTCTCGCACCGAATTGTCACGGTCATTGACCTTGATAAGTCCAATTTGTCAAGGTCAATGACCGTGACAATAGTGCAGATTTGGTGTAGTGTAATGAAATGTTCTTCTTTGGGGTCCAAAGAATAAATCATTTCATTGTAAATAGATATTATGTCATTTTCATCCTCACTTTCAATATGTATTATGCAATAGGCAAGGTCTAGAATGGTTTGTTCCAAAGTAGGTACAAGTACCTCATTTGGTTTAAAACATTCCTCGACCACGAAAGTATCGAAAGCAAAATCGTCATCGGACATAAAATGTAAATCCAAGTCATGTTCCCACGAACGATTTTCTTCCCGATAATGAATTTCAATCTTCTCATTTTCATATATACGCAAACCCTCACCAAATGTTATGGTTTGAGGTGCGGATGCATGAAAATGGGAACTTTGAAAGTTACTATCGGACGTAAACGAAAACTCATTATTATAGGAATTTGAAAACTATACGAATTCGTTTCAAAATTTCTATTATAAGGAGGTAAAGGACCAAAATCATTATCATCATCATCAAAATTCGAATAACCTAAGTTTTGACTTTCGTTATACTCGCCCAAAGTCATATTTGAATTTGTTATACTTTGGGATTCTAAGTATTCACCGAAAGTCATAGGTTTACGAGAATTTTGAGAATTATAATAAGGATTACCGAAAGAATTGGAATAAGACATGCTTACCCCAAAACTAGCTCGAAGCGGTGGATTGCACAAAGTAAGTGCGTGCGGGAAAAATTCGAGCGTTTGTAAGTGCTCAAATGTGGAAGTCTTGCAAAATATTAGCAAATAATACAAATAGAAAGAAAATACTATGAAATACTAAATCAAATATAGTCTAAAATAAACTCTTCCCCGGCAACGGCGCCATTTTGATCGAGTGCGAAAAGTAGTGCGTGTAAAGGCGCTAATCGTTGTTTTTTGTTTCGCCTACTCAATACAAACAAACCTAAGTTACGAATACACTTGCGGGGCCAGCACAACGGTAAGTCGGGTATCGAAAGATCCACTGAGATGAGTTGCTAGAATTCCATTGATTTAATATTCCGAAATAAAAGTGCAAAAGATTATTACAAACTAAAAAAAAAAAGATGCACGAAAGGGAAAGATTAATCTAAGCAAGGTATGGAAACTAGATTAACAAAGCGGTAAAACTATAGGTTGCGTCGAATATCCCTCACCCGAGTTAATTTGTATAAAATAGTTACATGGGTCGACGAGTTATTACAAATGCGTCTCGTTTTGATAGTTAATTAAATCAAGGGTTGTCATGCCCCTAAATTCCTACTAAGATTTTGGCGTCAATAAATATCCCAAAAATTGTGCACGCAAGATCGTAAGCACGGGACATACATGATATGCCCCGGCAAATCTCCTAGGCGCAATAACTAGGACAACGCACCCGAAATAAACCCAGGTATAAATATACTGCTGGGCAGTGGCAGTGGCCATACTGGTCAGCAGAATTTTTTAATTCTGCCCAGAATTGTCACGGTCATTGACCGTGACAAGTCCTTGAAAAATCTTGTCGCGGACTTGTTATGGTCATTGACCGTGACAATATTTTAAAAAAGGGTCAAGGCTTTGTCACGGTTATTAACCGTGACTAAAATTTTCACGGTCCATGACCTTGACATGACCGTGACAATTCTAACGGAGTTGTCAAGGTCAATGACCGTGACATGTCCATGAAAAAAAAAATTGTCTCGTGTCACGGTCATTGACCTTGATAAGTCCAATTTGTCAAGGTCAATGACCGTGACAATTGTGCAGATTTAGTGTAGTGTAATGAAATGTTCTTCTTTGGGGTCCAAAGAATAAATCATTTCATTGTAAATAGATATTATGTCATTTTCATCCTCACTTTCAATATGTATTATGCAATGGGCAGTCTAGAATGGTTTGTTCCAAAGTAGGTACAAGTACCTCATTTGGTTTAAAACATTCCTCGACCTCGAAAGTATCGAAAGCAAAATCGTCGTCGGACATAAAATGTAAATCCAAGTCATGTTCCCACGAACGATTTTCTTCCCGATAATGAATTTCAATCTTCTCATTTTCATACATACGCAAACCCTCACCAAATGTTATGGTTTGAGGTGCGGATGCATGAAAATAGGAACTTTGAAAGTTACTATCGGACGTAAACGAAAACTCATTATTATAGGAATTTTGAAAACTATTCAAATTCGTTTCAAAATTTCTATTATAAGGAGGTAAAGGCCCAAAATCATTATCATCATCATCAAAATTCGAATAACCTAAGTTTTGACTTTCGTTATACTCGCCCAAAGTCATATTTGAATTTGTTATACTTTGGGATTCTAAGTATTCACCGAAAGTCATAGGTTTGCGAGAATTTTGAGAATTATAACAAGGATTACCAAATGGTTACATAGGTCGAGGGAGAATGAATCTAGATTAACAAAGCGGTAAAACTATAAGTTGCGTCGAATATCCCTCACCCGAGTTAATTTGTATAAAATGGTTACATAGGTCGACAAGTTATTACAAATGCGTCTCGTTTCGACAGTTAATTAAATCAAGGGTTGTTACGCCCCTAAATCCGCATAAAAGCCTAAGAAGATTTTAGCGTCAACAAATATCCCGAAAATTGCGGACGCAAGGTCGTAAGCACGGGACATACATGATATGCCCCGTTAAATCTCCTAGGCGCAATAACTAGGACAACGCACCCAAAATAAACTCGTAAATACCATCACCAAAGCCAAGCAACGCACCAACTCGAGTGAGTTTAATTCAAGCACAACCTAATTTAGATTACCTAGAAAGCATATTAAAAACGCGGTAAATAAATGCGATAAATAAACACGGTAAATAAAGCGAGTAAATAAACGCGTTTAAATTAATTAACAAAGCATATAGACCTAATTAACAAAGCAAGAATTAAAGGAAAACAACTATATTAATGGAGAAGATGAATGCCAAATGGAGTGTCAAACCAAGAAGGATCAAAGAAGAACTCTCCAAAATCACCCAAACCCTAAGCTACTCTCTCTAAAATCTATCGTAAACTAGTATATCTGAATATTACAACAAAAATTGGTTTATATAGTAAGTGGGAAAGAAAATAAAATAAAAGAAAAGAAAAGAAAATATCTCAAAATATCTGCAATCACCGGTCGACCGGTCGTAGGGACGCGATCGACCGGTCCTTCTTGTATAAGTGCACAGTCTCCTTCCCACAGTAAAATCCCAAACCGAGGTCGACCGGCCCCCTGGGCGCGGTCGACCGGTACTCTGTTTCTTGCAATCCTTGTTCCATGAAGAGGGGGAAAAGGTTGATTACGGAAATGGTCATAGCTTCTTCGTTTGAACTCTAAATGACGCACCGTTTACGGCCACGCGATGATAACTCAATGAACTACGTATCCGTGGAATTTCCATGAGCCGAACAAGAAATATAAATTGACTAAAATGCCCTTGAAGTAGAGTTCGGCGATGGAACTTCTCCGAAATGCAACGTATCCTCATTTTTAGCGTTCCAATACCTACAAAAACACAATTAACCCCTGCAAAAAATGTATCTATCCAAATCCAAGGTTGTATGGTTAATTAGCATAAATATATGCATTTAGGACCATAAAAGCACTAGAATGCATAAAGAAATAGCTTACAATTTTTGACACGATAACCCGTTTATGGTAATAACCCGAAATCGACACGATTAACTTGTATAGATTTAAGAGTATCCAAAACCTATACTTAAATAAAAATTAACGCGACCCGAAAATGACACGACAAACTCGAATTGCCACCCCAGGAAATAGGGGAGAAATATGCAATATTTGATATGAATCAAGAAGCAGCAAAGGCCTTATCTCATACCCTCGTGAAGGAATCTTTGTTTTCATTATTGACCATGGATTTCAGCTATTAGAACTTACTCTTCCCATCAGTAGTCTCCACGAAGATATAACACCCTATAAATTCAAGGACCATCAATTCAATAATATTTTAGGAGAAAAAAATTACTTTTTCTGGAAGAATTAAATTCATGATTTGAAATTTTTTAAAATTTAAGGAATTGATTACTTTGACGAATTGAGAATTAATTATTGGGACTATCTTGTGTCGTATCTTGAGAATGTTATAGATTAATTCGGATGGCAATTCAGAATGCATAGGTGAGTCCGGATGGGTTGAAATAGTTAGAAAAGAGTATCCATAGGTGTAATATGGGTTTCGGGACCTCTCTTGACACATTTGGGCACCCAAATAAGTGTTTGGGCCCTTTTTAGAAGGCCTACAAGTCCAAAAACGGGATTTAAATTAATAACCCTAATTGAGAAAAAGTGTGGGATGTTTAATTCATGTTTAGAAGACCAAAGTAAGGAGAGCCAAAGAAGGGAGCAACTATAGCAGATTTTGGGAGATTAATCCAAGAACAAGAGAGGAGACCCTTCAACAACCTATCAGATTCATCATCTGATTTGATTCTACAAACCCTAAGGCAAGTGGCGTAACTTGCATTTTAATTAATTGCATTTTTCCTATTCATATTATAGAAGGCAAAATTGATTAATATGTTACAGTGATTTCTATATTAGAATTTGAGGATTTCATGATTCTGATTTAAAAATCAGTAGAGATGATAAGAATATGTGGATTTTGGTTCCCTAATTTGTGTAGATGATGTAGTTAGATTGAGAAAATCAAATGAGTGGATTTAGAATGAATCTTGGAAGATCTTGGGGGTATAATAAGTACAAAATCGAAGATTTTAAAGATTTAATGGTGGATTGGATTTTTTTTGGGGCACCGAAAGAAGAGAGAGAACACCAGGGTCGTTCGAACGACCTAGTGTCTTGTTCAAATGACATCCAGAGTCGTTTGAACGACAGGGCTGGTCTCTTGAACGACTTGATTTGATTCTGGAAGATTTCTCCCCTCCACTGATTTAGGCCTGATTGTATATTTGTGATGAATTTTCTTATTTTAGATGAATCTGAATTTTTGGATTTATAAAATAGGGTTTGAATTTGTAGAATTTACCCTTGGATTAATAAGGGATAAATCCAATCAGAGAATTGAGGTTTATGACAGAGTAATTTGAAAGCTTGTAAATTAAGTGGGTAATCTTAATTAAAAGAAATTAAATAATGAGTTAGGGATTTTGAATTTCGGGCCGAGCGAGATAGTTAGGGAATATTTGGTAGAGTTACACCAAGATAATGAAATTAATTAGTGCATGATTAGTTGAAATTGAGTCGAATTGTAGACTTGTATGTTTTAGGCTAGTGTTATGTATGTAGTACACCGATAGACTTAATTTAATTTATATATGCGATTATGTGTAGTATATATATATATATAATTTATAAATATTTGTGTGTATAATATTTATAATAAGGCGTACAGATTCTAATGCTATTTTCGGAGGTTGCGCGATGTGCGTGAAACCCTTGGCTAGTAAATGCAGGGAGAATATAATATCCATGTCATAGTGTTTGTTATTAGGGGTAAGCCGTTATGGTATGAGACAGTCAATTTTTTATTTTTATTTTTGGGGGGGGGGGGGGGGGGGAACTATGGCCGCCTCCTATGTGGTTGTGATAGCATTTAGAGAACATCCTTTGAGATCCTACTCGGGAGGATGTTACATATATAATATGTGTGTGAATGTTATAGCATGATACTACGTATATATGGTGTAGATTTATAAATGGGTAAATACATGATGAGAATTGTATTAATGATATAACTTGTGAGATTCTTATATGATATCAAATGAAAAGTGATTTAGATAAGTTACTGTGATTAGTAACTTATAACTCGTATATTACACTCACTCGGGTTAGAGTTGTGGGAAAAGTGGAATATGTGTATATGTATATATGACCGGGCTAGTTATGGTGTAGAGTGCTAGATGGGTCATGTAAATGTACTATAGGCATGCACATTAGTCAAGGGGTGAGGTGTTCTCAAGAGAGTGTTCGGCACTAACTTAAATATGAAGAGCAATCATGCATTTTAATTTACTGTAATTAAATTCACTTGCTAAATATTTTCAAATGTTTTTGGTTTTAACCCTTGCTATAAAATATTTTCAAAACCTTTTAGGTGTCTACCACAGGGACGCCAGAATTATTCTATTCCGAGGTTACGTAGCTACGGCACATGTGGATATTACAGGACTTTGGCCTTGCCACTTCAATTATTTCATTCCTAGAGTAGGATGCAGTCAGTATTCCATTAGGGCATGTCGCCCTAGTTGTTCCTTTTTATTTCAGTTAGATTATGTATTCAGTTATTACTCTTGTTGTTTATTTTTGGTATTTGATTTGTAGCCGGTGGTTATCTCGACAAGGATTATATTTATTCCTTTTTCTGTATTATTGATTCAGTCATTGTGTGAATGGTAAATTATATATTATTTCACATGTTGTTATAGATGTTAAATAAAAAGATAGAATTTGGCACCATGTATTTTGAATACTTAGTGGTTAGTAAGTTTTAAAAAGTTTTCGACAGTGATGCTAAGAATGAACCAGATGAGATTCCTGTTTAATTTGATATAGGGTTGATCACTCGGTATTTTATTAGGCGGGGTATTCACAGAAGAATCAGCAGCAGCCTTCTTGATGTCATTCTTTTGCTTCCCAGCCTCATTCAAGAGGACTTTCCATTCATCCTAGTCTTTTTTATGGTACTCCTTAGTGGCATCCACATACTGTTCAAGCCTTTTCACACAACTTTAACAACAACGGATGATGCCCTTAATTGATCATCCCTTATCAACTGCTGGTCATAGTCGATCAAAAAATAATAACAGTATAAGCACGAAGCAATCATCAGAAATTATAAAGGAGAGGAAAAATTAAAGATGTCAAGTGTATGTAAACAATTACTAGAGCCAAGTTTTGGTTTTCCATCTCCAACATTCTTTCCCTGGACGGGGGATGATCCGTCAACCTATCTGTGGGCAAAACACTAGAGTGAATAAAACCCCTAGCTAGACCAGGGTTCACTTCCATGGAGGTAAATGCTGCAGAGGCATGGTCGACGAGATTTTTTTTAACCAATTTATGTTGGACCGCATAACCTCTTTTTAATTTCTTAAAATGAGATTCAGTGTCCTTAATTTCTTCAATAGAAACAACTACTACTTCTTCTCGACTGGAGGGGGAGACATAGCTCCAGAAATCAAGTTGAGGATTTTTCTTCACCGTCTTGTTTATTGATAATCAAGTGGTTGGGATAGTAGTAAGATTAAGTGATTCAAATAAGGAATAAGTTCCTCATAGAGTAGTGGATCCTTCTTCAAGAGGAGATTCAAACATAACAACTGGTGAGATTAAATTCTCCAAATTTTTTAGGACTCATGGAATGTCCTCAGTAAGTCGATCGACAAATGAGGTGATATAGCTCTTATACTCGAAAAACCTCGAGGCTGACCTGCATGATCTTTTCCAATTCTTTTCTAGATGGACCAAATGAATTTCAGCCCATCAGAGTTCACCTCTGAGACAGGGGAATAATCTTTCTCCCTTCTCTCTGTCAAAAGAGATAGAATATTAGTCAGCAAATCAACAAAGATAAAGTATGCACAAATGAAACACAAGTAACATAAATCACCGACCTATGCCATGCCCTTCATGGGGGCATCTGGGAGCAATATACCTTACCCCCCACAGGAAGTGGATCATGTTGCCACTTCGTTACAATGACTACGTTATTCCAGTAATCATAATTGGAATCAGATAAGTTAACTACCAAAGAACTATTGACTTAACACCTCTTCAGGTAATAAGTATCATCTCTAGTGTTTCCCCACTTATAACAGTACATTAACTCCTTTATTCCTATGTGGGTTCTCTATAGTTCGCTAAGACGATTAACCCCGTTTACTAACCTCCAACTATTGGGGGGTTACTTTTGTGGGGAATATATCAATGCATTGGAAAAACTCCACAAACAGGTTGATGGGTGGAAAATTGACTCCACATTCAGCCATAAATATTGTGGACACCCAGTGACCCTTATCTTATTCACATAAATCACAAGACCCAAACACCATCTCCACTTTTACCATTTTGAAAATTTCCTCGTTTCCTTAAACTCCTCCAAAGAACATTCATGAGAAATATAAACCATCCTAACAAATTTAGAAAGAAAAAGATAAAGGAGAGAAAAGTCTTACTACTACTCGGATGGAAAGCTCTTAAGTAGTAAGGAGAAAATGCAACAGTCTAAGAGAGAGAGTTTGATAATGATGGGATAAAGAAAATGGAGGGAAACTCAAACTTTTATAGAGGCAATGAAGACGCTCGATATTCGTGATTTGAAAGTGCTTGATTTTATAAGAGCATTCCCCATATTGGCTTTCCACTGATTATAAATATGCCATTTCCACCAGAACAGAGGGACAAGCTTTGGCGTCATGATTACACCTTATAATTGTATCTCAAGGATTTGAATAAACCCTAACCAACTTTACCCATGGACGTAGGCTCATTTAGTGAGCTGAACCACGTAAAAAAAATCTATTGTTTCATTACTCTATTTTTCCGTGGCTTTAAGTTTGGTGATTATTATCAAAAATTAATACCCCAAATTTTGACATGAACAATCATTAAGAATATTAAAAAAATATTTAGATTTTTTAATAAATTTAAATTTTATTATGGTTAGTTAGAATTATTTACCTATACACATAATATTGGGAATATAAAATAGTAGGATTTGGAATATTAAAAATATTCACTAAGCCATAATATTGCGAATAAATAAAAGAAAACTCATTCCAAGGATTGAAAAATGGCTCTCTTTCCAAGTTCTAGAGCCAATATGTTCCTGGAATAACCTCTTCAATGACTCTGTAAGGGCCTTGCCAGTTGGGATAGATTTTGTTTTGTTTTTGCCATGTCTTCTTTAGAACTAGGTCTCCTATTGTCAATGGTCATGCCTTTACTCTCCTATTGTAGAATTTTGCTATTCTTTGCTGATACGCAGCTTGCCTAACCTCAACATCTTCTCTTCTTTATTCTATAAGATCGAGAACCACTTTACGCTCTGCAGTATTTTCCTCTAGGTCACATGTCCAGGCTCTGTGAGTTGGAAGACCAAAAAAAAATATTTTATAGAAATAATGATTTATTTTTATGTAAATATTAATTATACTTTTTTAAATATATTATAAAAAATTAATATGAAAGTCAATTTTTGATTTATAAAAAAGAAACGTATTCGATATAATTATAAAGAACTATTTATGTAATAGTTATAAATAAAAAAAATTATAAACGAAAAAATTACTTTTATTAATGTAACAGTTGAATAGGTTATAGCAAAACATCATTCTTTATAAAAAAAATTCTAACTTACTTATGTAATAGTTTTTTATAACCGAGTCATAAAATTGTCTTTTTTATAAATAATAAAAAGATTATTATGTGTGGCATTTTTTTGTAACATATTTGAAAAAAACTATAATTTATATTATTTTTAAATAAAAGAATATTAATTGTAAATAAAAAGCTGACTTTTTTTAAAAATAAATTTTATTAAAATTTCCCGCATATTCCTTTTATTATTACTTTTCAGAACATTTCTTTTTTATTTACGTTTTTCAGTTTTCTAGAATATTAATATTTTATATTCTCAGTATTATATTTTTTTAATGTATTCCCAACGTTAGTATTTTATATTTTTAATATTATATTTTATGGGAATAAATTTTAACTAACCATAGTAAAATTATAATTTATTTAAAAAAGAGAAATATTTTTCACATATTCTTAATGATTTTTTTGGAGTTTCACTTAGTAAAAACAATGATTTTTTTGGAGTTTGAAATTAATAATTTTAATTAATTGAAAACACGAATACGATGATATCTAAAAACTAATGTGCAAATATTTGTAATTTTAGAATTTTAAAGTTAGTTTCAATTATTATTAACTCAACCAAACAATGTTTTTTGGCATCGGAGCAATACCTTTTTTTTTATGAGCTATCTCAAGTTTTGTTCATGCAGAATATCAGGAGCTATTAACCCAAAAGAAAATAAAAAATAGAACAGTTGGATATCATGAAGCTCATATCTAATGAGATGTAATGCCACAAAGCTAATGCGATTACAATGAAGTTTTATCGGGATGTTCGTTTACAACTACTCAATATGGAAGTATATGTAATAAATATATTTTCTTTAAGCTAAATTGGTCGGGCATAGGTCTAAAGTGTCGTACATCAAATCCAGGTAAGTCTTCATACCATTATTCTCAATAATGTCCATGTGGGATTCAAGTGACAGTGTTGGATTATATAATAGTGTAATGATTCTCAATAATGTCTTTGCATGATTCAAGTGGAAATCATGGATCATATAGTCTTTTTTTTTACAAATCGGAAAACAAAAAATGACAATAAGGGAACTATATCAAGGCGTGTTCAAGCGTCCCGAGGAGCCGCTCCGGTGTATGCTCGTACTCCAAATATAGATCATACGAATCTATAGAAATTCTGGACATACAGTTCGCTTCGATGTTCCTTTCTCTCGAAATATGTATGACCTTAGCCTGGAGGCACTTGACCAGCTCACAACAATCCTCGATGATATTAGCTACGGGGTGGTTCCCCCTATCTGCCGACTCTAACAGTTGGACGACATCAAGACAATTGGACATGAGGCATACGCCCTTCCACTTCTCTCTGTGGCCAATATTAAGCCCATGAAAGACACCTTCCAGTTCGTCTCTAAGGGGTCTTGCCGTTCCTTGGATACGACCAGTGAAGCCAACAATCCAGTTCCCATCCTCATCCGGCACAGTTCCACCAAAAGCCCCCAACCCATTATTAATGTCAAAGCTCCCGTCAGTCTAGATGATGTAAGCCCCTGGAATACAAGCACTAACATTAGCGAACGTGCTAGCACTATCCCCTTCATGGTCAGTGATCTTTTTTTGGGCTTCGAAAATATGACACTTAAGTTAAAAAATAAGCCTACTAACCATGGAGGGGGTAACGCAAACATTATCAAAAATTAGATTATTACGGGATTTCCAAATGCACTAAAGAAAAAAGATAAAAGTCACATACCAATTATTATTCGCTTTATACCACACATTAGCAGACACCCAAGCAATAAAATCAGTGCACATATCTTGGCTGCGAGAGAGGGGAGGGTTCAGATTTTGCCATACCAAGGTAGAAAAAAAGCAATACTTGAATAGTTGATTGAGGTCTTCCTTACATGAGAATCTTGGATAAGTATTATCTGTGGTGAGACCTCGATTCTCTCTATAAGCATTTGTAAGCAATTTATCATGAATAATGGTCCAAACAAAGTGTTTAAATTTAGGGGGAATACCAAGTTTCCAAAGCTTCTTCCAACCATCCCATGGGGGTGTAGCAACCACCCCTAAAGATATATTATTGTATAAATATAGGATAGAAAACATACCTTTACTGCTAGGATACCAAGATGGTTTATCCTCCATATCCCCCCTAGTGGGGAGTGACGTGCCCATAATTTCATCCATAATATTATCATCGAATCCCTGGCGGATCCTATGGAGGTCCCAAGTCCCATTATCATTTAGGAGGGTGCTAACATTCTCTTCACTCATGGCACTTTGGACTCCCCTATCAACAAGAGGAGCATCCCCACACCGCCGGTCTTTCATGATGTTAATTTTATTCCCCTTACCCACATTACATTTGGTATTCTTAATGAGGGCATCCTTACTTTTAAAAATGCTACGGCAAATGTGGGAGGTATTGGCTTTCTTACACCACAATCTAGGGTTAGGATGAACATTATATTTCTTAGTTATGACATTGGCCCATAAGGAGCCACATTTATTCATGATTTTCCACCCTAATTTGGCAATCGTAGCTTTATTGTTCTCATGGGCTTTCCTGATACCCAACCCACCCCTGTCTTTGGGCTTACAGACTTGGTCCCAACTAACAAGGTGAATCTTTTTTTTACTCTCATTTCTTCCCCACAAAAAGTTTCTATTTAACCGATCATGAGTTTCGCAAGTCTTTTTGGGGAAGAGAACGATTTGCATATTGTAAGTAGGTATCATTGATGTAACAGATTGAACAAGGGTAGTTCTCCCTATAAAGGATAGTAACTTAGTCTTCCACCCAGTAAGCTTCTTTTGGACTTTTTCAATGATATTTTTTAGGCAGGCGTAATTGAACCTCCCGTGCACAAGATTGGCCCCAAGGTAGGTACCCAAATTCTCAGTGAGGATCATCCCTAAAATATTACTAAGATCAACTGCCTTAGTTTTAGGGATATTCGGCGAGACAATTTTTTTTTGACTTGGAGTAACTAACTCTCTGACCCGAGATGTGACAAAACTCCTCAAGGGTGTTCAGAACGGTCTCACAAGAACTAACCGACGTGTTAGAAAAAGAATGAGATCGTCCGCAAAGAAGAGGTGAGATATGCAAGGGCCATTAGGGGAAGTTTTAATTCATTTCCATTGACCTCTCCCCACTTTGTCATAAATGCTAGCGGATAGACATTCCATACACATCACAAACAAGTAGGGGACAGCGGGTCCCCTTGTCTAAACCCCCTCGTGGGGGTGAAACTGGGAAGCGGTGAGCCGTTCCAAAGGATAGCGGTTCACACAACTCAAAATCAACTTTCTGAAACCACTCTCCACATTAAATAACTTCAGAACCTCTTCAAGGTAGTCCTAATTGACTTTGTCATAGGCTTTTTCAAGATCAATTTTAAGGATAATACCACAAGCCTTACCCTTTTTTTCATAATGGAATGGATAATTTCCTAGGTAATAATGATATTATCAGAAGTCTGTCTACCCGGGAGGAAGCTAGTCTGGCATAGGTCAATGCTCCAACAAAGGATGGGGCAGAGCCTATTTACAATCACATTAGCGAGAGTCTTATATGCCACATTACAAAGAGTGATGGGGCGAAATTGATTTATATTTTCAGGATTATCAATTTTAGGAATTAAAGTCACAAAACTATTATTCATATTAGCCAGGAAGTCACACTCGTTCCAACACTTGCTAATGAAACTAAATAGGTTATGTTTTAAGGTACTCCAAAAGTGTTGATAGAACATGGGTTGAATACCATCAGGGCCTGGGGCTTTACTAGCTTCCATACTAAAAGTAGCACGTCAAACTTCATCGAGCACAAGGGGGTGAGTGAGAGTAACATTATCCCTACTTTCAAAATTAAAGTGCGGATAATCGTTCATTTGACTATTAATATCATACGAGAAATCATCATGGAACAAATTTTTGAAGTAAGTATTTATGTGGCTAGTCAGGGTGGTAGCATCCTCCGTCCATTCCCCATTAACAAGGAGACAGTCAATTCTATTCCTCTTCCTTCTAATTATAGTGGAGGTGTGGAAAAATTTAGTGTTACGATCACCCTCACTCATCCATTGAATTCTAGATTTTTGAAGCCAAAATTTCTCCTCTTGAATTAATATGTCATTAAAGTCGGACCGGAGATTTTTTTCAAGGATGTCCAGATTGTGAGAGAAAACATTTTCCTGGGCCTTTTGAATTCCTTTAAGACGCCGCAAGATCCTTTTTTTATTTTGAAAGATATTACCAAAGACATTTTTGTTCCAATCTTTAATATAGTTGGTGCAAGTGTGGATATTATCACCAAGATTGGAGTGGTTATTCCAAGTATTGAAAACTAAGTCTTTAAAATCTTTTCTATCAAACCAACAAGTAAGGAGTCTAAAAGGTTTATGTAATTTCACGTTAGACTGAGTACCTTCAAAACGGAGAACCATTGGACAATGGTCAGACGCAGTCCTAGGCACATTATCAACGGTGGCGTTCGGGTGCATCAATCTCCATTCATTATTAGCAAGGCACCTATCAAGTCGGATCATAGTGTTCGCGAAGCCTTCCCGACTGTCATATAGTCAGATCGCTATCAAAGCCATTTTTTTCGCATCTTATATAGTGTATGATACATCCTTCGAAATTTGTAAGTCGGTATATATAGGTAAGTTTGAAGTATGGCATATAATTAATAAGAAATGTTACAGTTTTCGAAAAAGTGTATATTCAATTTATGGAATATGCTTTTTTAACAATAATGCATCATGGTGTGAATCCTACCACGCTAGCAAGCTCATTAGATTAATTTTCAACCATTAAAATTTTTAATATTATGAAAAGACAAAAATCATAAAAGTCAGTAGTTTATTTTAAAAAACCATTATGTTATTTGTAAAAAAAACATTATTTTTTTTAAATGGACGTTAATAAAATACTATTTCGATGTTTGTTTAAATAAATGGCCGTTCTTTTCATCAAAGAAAAAACGTTGATGTTAATTAAATTAAACAAAAAAACGGACATCATTTTTTTAATAAAAAATGGACGGAAATTTTGTTAAGAACTATTTTTAAATTTTTTTATAAAACATAAATTAGTTGAAAAACTGTGTTTTTTGTAAAGTTTGTTTTTACAATATTTTTTTCTAAAACATCACTTTTTTGCAAAAAAAAAATATTTTATTTGTAAAAAACTATGTTTACACTTTAATACATTCCTAATTTTTTATTTCATACTTTAATGCATGGCATGACACAAATCACGTGATTGATAATTTTCACACCACATTAAATACTATTTGACATGAATAGCGTGAGTAAAATTATGAATTAGTTGTGTCAATCTAATAATGTTCGGTAAAAAAAGAGCCCCTAGTGACATGATTAATGTGTTCACCTTTTATTAAAAAACAATTGATGTCCAATCTTTTTTTATATATGTTACGTCAATCTTTTTTTAACAAAAATGAATGTCCTTTATTTTTTTTAAATTAAAGTTCATTGGAATAAAAAAAATAATAAGTTTTTTTTATAAATAACATAAGTTTTTTAAAATAAAAAACATCATTTTATGATTTTTATATTTTCAAAATATTAAAATTTTTAATTTTCGAGAATATTAGAATTTTTTATATTCAAAATATTATGTTTTTATGTTTACTTTCAGGACACAGATGAGGAGATTTAGCTCTCAACTGAATAAAGCGATGATGGCAGATGGCAATCATCAGCCTCGCCTAATTCCTAAACCACCAGACCACAATGTCTGGAATAGGTCCTTTGCTTTTATAGTTGCATCATCTGCTTCATGCCTCAAAGATGTAGTTTTAAAGAACCCTTCTTTGTATAAAGGAGAACCAACAGTCATTTTCTCCCAAGAGGATATTGAAATGTTGGCCAAACCATTCAAACATACCCTAGTGGGGTAGTTCTCCCATGCAGACCACCAATGGAGGTGATTAGGAAGACTTTCCAAACTTTTTCTCTCAAGACAGCTTTCACTATTGGCTTGTTAGATGACAAACACGTACTTATCAGATTGAGTCATGAAGAAGACTTTGCAGGACTTTGGATGAGAGAGTCTTGGTACATAGGTAAGTACCCAGTGCGAATCAGTGGTCTCCTGACTTTAGACCAGACATGGAGAGTAGTATTTCTCCCATTTGGATTGCTTTCCCGCAATTACCCATCCATTTTTTTTCTAAGCCGTCACTTTATTCCATTGCTCAACTGGTGGGAACTACTTTAAGAATGGACAATTCCACCGCTGAAATATATCGGCCCAGTCTGGCTAGAGTTTGTGTTGAAGTGGACCTATTAAAAGAATTACCCAAGAGGGTCTGGATAGGATGAGGAAGTAAGGGATTTTGGCAAGAAATTGCTTATGAAGAATTTCCATTGTACTGCACCTATTGTTTCAAAAAGGGCCACAAAGCGAGCACCTGTTTAATTAAAACAGGCAATAAAGATGTTAATAACCAGTTTCATCAGGTGGACCAGGCTAAAGGCAAAGGCCAAACCAATGATATTGGTTCAAGAAAAATCATCTTACCCAGAATTATGGGAAAAAAAGATAATCAAAGTCAATATCAACCTGCTATTCTTGACCTCTGCAATGAGGATCCCAAATGAGGTACTATTACTGCATACATGATCAAACAAGGGTCTGAACCAGCAGGTCTGCTTACTCCAACTGTGTTTCAAATGATTAATTCAGGTACCGGAGTTCCTGTTTAGGTGGCTGGTGAGAGAATCATTGATTACAATAACGCGCCAGAATTTGTTAAAGCTATTTTTTCATGGATTCAAAAAAACGAAGCTGTTTAAGCTCCTCTCTTCTAGTGCAACGGGCTTGAAAACCTCCACTAAATCAGGGACGAAAGTTGACCATGAAACAAACTTAAAAAAGTGTCCAGATAGACCCGTAAGCTTTGGGGAAATTGAAAAGATTCATAGTTCTTAATTAATGAGCAAAGTCAGACCTCCCTTTTTTCGGAGAATAAAAAATATCAAGCTGAAAAAAATTCAGATCATCTTGCTGAAAACCAAGAGTCCGACTTTACAAAAGTAAACCACCCAGTCAACTCAACAATGAATGATAATATCATTTCAAATTTTTTTGAAGAAATCAATCACGTGATGTCAACCAAAGTTGCGGACGTGGTAATTAAAGACCCAGAACTTGTGGACATCTCGGATCAGTCTGAAACTGTCGGCAACCCAATTAAGAAAAAACAAAGCTACATTCAACGCTTAATTCAACGTGATTCCATAGTATTAATAGGAGATAAATTAGTTTTGCGGAATGATTTGTTTGAAATTTTATCTTCTGATGAAGTATCCGAAAGTGATGAAGATATGACTCCCTTAGAGAATATTAAAACAAATGTCGAGTTACCTCAAGTAAATCCTATTAATGTCCAAATACACGACGATCGTGGCATTGATTTATTCGTAGATCTCTCCAAACATGATTCAACAGCTGCGTTGGATTCCGAAATCATTTCCAATGATGAAGACTCTACTGCAATAAATGATAATTGGAAAGTCGTTCGAAAGCGAGCACGCTCAAGAAATCGTAGAACCTAAATGCTTTTTAAATTGGCTCTAGATTGTTGTTTTCTTTTTGTCTATTGGATTGTTCGAGTTCGTAAAATTTTTGTAGTTTCTTTAGATCTTGTAAGAGCCACGTAGGAGCGGCTCTTTCTCCTAATTGTTTATAAATAAATAAAAAATTATTGTTAAAAAAAATGTTTACTTTCAAAATATTACAATTTGGCCAAAATATTATGTTTGTTCTAATCATATATGCATAGAGGATATTTTGATCATTTGGTGTTTAAATGTTGGAAGAAGTGTGGAGGAGGAAGTAAATGGTGGGGAAATAACTCCCTAAATTTGATTTTAAATCACACATTAGTGGTGTGCTATATGTCTTGAATGAAGAAATTGTGTCCATAGCAAGAAAACAGTGGACTCCACAACACTCGTGTACTGGGGCGAAACCAGGATTGTATGTTGGGGGGGGGGGGGGGGGACCAAAATTTACCGAGGGTTTGGGGGCGGGAGCCCTCGAGACGATTTTTTTTAGAGTTATTTATACTTTTATGCAATATTTTAGCACTAAAAATATATTAACAATAAGCATTTTTTTCTAACAATATCTTATTTATAATTAGCAATATCTAACAATATCTTATTTATAATTAACTACTTTAAAAGTTGATAAAAATTGACAACTAAATTAATCTACTAGAACAATTAAATCATGTAGGCAAATTAATTACTAAACTAATCTACTAAAACATTTAAAATTAACTATTAAATTAACCAAAAATTAACTTTTAAACTAATCTACATTTATTAATTACAACTATTATTAATTATTATTAAACTAATTAATACTACTTTGAGTAATAACATGGATAGAGAAGAGAGATACCTTTGAAATTGAAGAAGTTTGATTTGGCTTTGATTTGGCTTTGAAAATGAAGAGAGATACCTTTGTTGGGAACTTACTGCTAGCTGTCGAGAGTCACTTCCCAAAGTGAAAGAGTTAGGTTAAGTTCAAGATAATAAATGAATAAAATGGGTTGGCCTTAAACTTTTGAGGTATTAAATTGAGATATAACATATGTAGGGTATTTTTTTTCAAAACTTTGGACTGGGTCATGGCCCAGCCCTGTCATGGGATGGCTTCGCCCCTGCTCGTGTATTCAATAGGTTCATAAGTAGGTAATTGGAACATCTAAGAAATTTTAGCATAAAAAAGATACATAATACGCCAATTTATCTTGTAGGCCATTATGATTTCCACCACCGCATGGCTAGTCGAACGAAAACAATACATTTTTGAAGTTTGAAATTAATAATTTTAATTAATTTAAAACATGAATACGATGATATCCAAAAACTAATGTGCAAATATTTGTAATTTTAGAATTTTAAAATTAGTTTCAATTATTATTAACTCAACCATACAATGTTTTTTGGCATCGGAGCAATACTTTTTTTTTATGAGCTATCTAGTTTTTGTTGAGAATATGAGGAGCTATTAACCCAAAAGAAAATAAAAAATAGGACAATTGGAACTCATGAAACTCATATATAATAAGATGTAATGCCACGTAGCTAATGCGATTACAATGAAGTTTTATCGGGCTGTTCGTTTAGAACTACTCAACATGGAAGTATATGTAATAAGTATATTTTCTTTGAGGCAAATTGGCCGGGCATAGCGTAGGTCTAAAGTGCCGTACGTCATACCATTATTCTCAATAATTTCCGTGTGTGGTTCAAGTGACAATGTTGGATCATATAACAGTGTAATGATTCTCAATAATGTCTTTCTATGATTCAAGTGACAATGATGGAACATATAGTCAGATCCTATGTAGTACGGATACGGATACGGGTGTCGTGTCCGACACGACACGGACATGCCGACACGACAAATCTAAAAAAATCAGGACATGACACGGCGGGGACACGATATTAAATAAATATTTTTTATAATTATTTATATATATAAAAAATATGAAATATCACATTAATACTAATCTCATACTAAGAACAACATTAAACATATAAGCATTAAAAGTATTAAATCCATTCTACACATCAAACATCACAATGATACTAAATCCCATACTAATAATAACAATGAAAATGCATATGGCTAATGCAATTTATTGATCAAGAGTTTAAAAAAAAAAGAATAAATAGGTGAGGAAAAGGAGAAAAAAAAACATATGTTTCCTGCCCCTTTTTTTTAATTATTATATATTTATGCCAGTCGTATCCCTTACGTGTCCCAGCCGTGTCCCTTGCGTGTCCCAGCCGTTTCCCTTGCGTGTCCAACTATTTTTAAATGTCTTTTAAGCCCGACACGCCACGTGGTGTGTCGGACACGTGTCCCACCCGTGTCCGTGTGCTTTGAGTGTCCGACACTCGTACGCGGCCTTCGGAGAAGTGTCCGTGCTTCATAGGTCAGATCGCTATCAAAGCCATTTTTCAGCATCTTATATAGCGTATGAGTCGGTATATATATATATATATATATATATATATATATATATATATATATAATATGAATAATGTTATACTCTCCGAAACCCTCCTTCCCGATTCCATCTCCCAAAGTAATCCCCACCCTTGTTTAAATGTCAAACCAATCTCCACACTTAATCTATTTTTTTTAAAAAGAATGCATTATACATATGAGAGTTATGATTTATTCTTTTAAATGATATTATTTTAATTTTTTAAAATTTATTTTCGATTGATAAATAACTAGAATTATGATTTATTTTAAAATTAAATATATTTTACATTAAATTATTATTTAATGGATTGATTACAAAAAAGTCCCTCAAATATTTTTTAATACACATTTAGTTCAATCATTTTTAGTTTGTTCCAAAAAATTCTCAAATACTCATTTAACCAATATTCTCTTATTTTTAAAGGTCCGCGCCAGCGACACACATTGATTATTTTTATGTCTCTGTTGATACCAAAATTAGTATGATGATATGGACGAATAATAAGAAGACACGTGTCAGTCTACATGGCACAATAGCGACGAGGAAGTCCATTTCCCTGACCAAGTCATGTATTCTCCGAGGAACTCCAACACTCCGAGGAACTCTTGAACGACGAGCAACTAAGACGGTCCGAGCTGCATCTCGACCACAGCAGCTGCACCTCGGACACAACATTTATTGCCATATAATCAACAGTTCAACTATTCATTGAATGCTTATCATCTTGACGCACACGCTTGAATAGCATTAAATGAATTACCCTTTCATGTACAACCTAAGGGCCATAAATACCTTGTATCACCCTCATTCAAGGGGATCGGAATTTCTTGATAGTACTTGTAATCGAGAATTCCCAAACACTCATCAATAACATAATAGTGGACGTAGGCCATTCATATAAGGCTGAACCACTTTAAAAATCTTTGTCTCATTTTATTTATCTGTGATTGAATTATTAGAGTAATCTAATTTTTTTACATCAACAGATTGGCGCCGTCTGTGGGAAATGATTGTTATTATCGTTTTTCACCAAAAATCATTCATCATCAATGGCAGATAGCCCGGAATCCAGCAATCGAAACGCTGGAAATGCTGGAAATCCTCCAAATCCCTATGCACCTCCAGATCTGGCTGGGATTATGACGAATCTAGCTCAAGGACAAATCGCCATGCAAGAAACAATGCGACAACTCATACAGACCCTTCATGGCGGTGCACCTGCACGTTTGGGACAGCGAAGTGGTCAAAGGCAAACCTATTTACTTTCTTCACGATCCAGGCGTACTGAGTCATATCGTAATGAGGAATCTGATGATTTCTCTTATCAACCTGGGCGAACTTCGTCAATAAGGGCTACAGATACTGATCAACGTATCACTCTCTCTCCAGAGAGACCTAGTGCCTTGGAAAGACTGAGTAGGGTGTCTCCTTTCAGTCGATTAGGCCCTAGGAGGAATAGGAGTCCACCTAAGACCATGTCGAGGAGTTTTCGACAACCATCAGATCTAAGAGAAGGATCAGCACAATCACGACCAGTTGCTCGTCAAGATAGATCTCAGGAGGCTACTTCATAACAATCAATTGCTCGAACTAATAGGCCCGAGGAAGGAAATAATGCGTGGAAAGGTTCCATTCAGCGGTTGGAGGATAGATTGGGAGAAATGGATAAGGCAAAGAATCCCCTACAACGAACTTTTGTTCGAGGGACACCTTTTGTACAGGCCATTGTGGATTTTCCTACACCGTCGAAATTTAAAGCGCCCGTGGTTACCCCCAAGTATGATGGAAAGACAGATCCTGTTCTTCACATAGAGCAATATCAGGCTGCTGCCGACATCTATGTTATCCCCGAGGAGATGAGATGTAGAGCATTCTCTGGAACTCTTACTGGATCTGCCTAAATATGGTACAACAATCTTCCTTGGGGAAAGATTTCAACTTTCTTTCAGTTGGCCGAGTTGTTCATTGGTAATTTCTATTTTGGAGCAAAGCCAATAAAACGAGTAGCACACTTGTTAAGTGTTAGACAAAAATCTGGTGAGAGTACTAGAGATTACATAACTCGTTTCAATAACGAGAAGCTGAAAGTCATAGATTATGAAGAAAAGACAGCAATCACCGCCTTGATGAGTGGGTTGTTGCCTAATAAGTTGTATTACACTTTGGCCAAAGATCCACCTACAACTATGTCAGAGTTGATGGCAAAAGCGGCCAAAATCATGAATGCCGAGGAGGCTATGGCTGCGAAGAAGAATATGGATAAAGAAACCAAGGTGGAAGTCGACAAATCTAAAAAGAAAGAGCATAAGGGCAATGGCGGTGAAAGGCATTCCAAGAATAATAAAACATCATGGGAAGTCCTGAAGAAATTCGATAATTATACTCCTTTGAAAATGGGTATTAATCATGTTTTGGAAGAAATCAAGAATAGCGAGGAGGTAAAGTGGCCGAAGAAACTGAGGTCAGACCCTGATATGAGGAACAGGGATAAATATTGCGAGTTTCATAAGGATCATGGTCATATGACCATAAATTGCATAGCTCTTCAGAACGATATTGAAACACTCATCCGAAGAGGAAAGCTAGGAAAGTATGTTGATCGGGGAGGGGAAAGAAGAAATAATGATCGAACTAGAGAGAGGTTTAGATCTCCTCGTCTAGCAGAGGAGAAAAAGAAGAGAAATCATGAAGATGATCCAGATGATGACCCCGATCTTCCCAAGAAACCAAGGCAGCCAGAACGAGAGGTATTTTCCATACGTTTTGGTTCATTTGATTGTAATGTTATTACAGGAGGAGATGCAGGAGGAGGAGACCTTACTGCAGAAAGAAAGGCTTACCTCGGAGAGGCCCAAGCTTGCTCGTACATTTAGCGAATAAATTTGGCCGAGGAGGATCGTCCGAGGAAGGTAAACAAAGAGAAGCTAGTCATTGGCTTTTCAAAAAACGACCTGGCAGGTGTTCTTTACCCTCACGACGACCCTTTGGTGATCAAAATGAGGATGAAAGAAGTAGTGATTTCAAGGGTGCTGGTAGAGAATGGTAGTTCGGCAAACATCATGTACTATTCATGCTTTGACAGTTTAAATTTGAAATTATCTCAATTGGAACCTTATCACAGACCCCTTCTGGGTTTTACTGGCGAGAAAGTTTTTTCACTTGGGACGATCAAGTTGGATATATTCATTGGAACTTGGTTTACTTTTCGAACAGAGAGAATATGCTTCTTTGTGATGGATAAGAATGTGCAGTCAGCTTACAACATCATCATGGGAAGAGTTGGTTTGAAGAAGTTCGAAGCAGTCCCATCTACAGTACATCAGTGCTTAAAATTCCCAACAAATTTTGGAGTAGGAGTTGTGAAAGGTGATCAAAAAGTAGCTCGGGAATGCTATTATTCATCTGCCGAGCAAGAGGAGCTTGAAGAGTTAAGGAAAAAGACTACTACCTACCAGGTGGATGAAGGTACAGAAATTGAAACATTGGATCCCAGAGATGAATTCCAACTTGTAAAAGGATAGGTTGTGGAATCTACAGAAAATGTTATTCTGGACGACAAGCACCCTGAACGAGTAACCCAGATAGGTTCGTCGTTGGATGCCTCGATAAAACAGGAATTGATAACTTTCTTGCGAAACAGGAAGAAAACTTTTTCATGGAGTCATGAGGACATGCTAGGAATAGATCCAAACTTCTTATGTCATGAGCTCAATGTGAATAAGAAGATCAAACCTGTAAAGCAGAGAAGAAGAGTATTTAGTCCCGAGAAGAATCAAGCTATACAAGAGGAGGTCGACAAGCTCCAGAAAGATCAATTCATTGAAGATGTGAAATATCCAGACTGGTTAGCGAACGTGGTGATGGTAAAGAAGAAGAACAATAAATGGAGAATGTGTGTTGATTTCACTGATCTCAACAAGGCATGCCCAAAAGACCACTTTCCACTGCCCAGAATTGATCAACTAGTGGACGCCACCTCGGGACATGAGTTGCTCAGCTTCATGGATGCTTACTCTGGTTACAACCAGATCAAAATGAAACCTGAAGACAGGCAAAGTACTTATTTTATTACCCCTAGGGGAACTTATTGTTACAATGTTATGCCTTTTGGTTTGAAAAATGTAGGAGCGACATACCAGCGGCTGATGAATAAGGTTTTTACCGAACAAATCAGTTGCAATATGGAATTCTATCTCGATGATATGCTGACAAAGAGAAAGAAAGCTGATGATCATCTAGTTGACTTAGGTCAGACCTTTGATCAACTGGATAAATACCAAATGAAGCTCAACCCGACGAAGTGCACATTTGGAGTACGAGAAGGAATGTTCCTCGGGTACTTTGTCAACCAGCGAGGCATTGAGGAAAATCCAGAAAAGATCAAAGCTCTTTTAGGGTTGCGATCTCCAACGACGAAGAAAGAGGTGCAGAGTCTTACAGGACGAGTGGCAGCGCTCAACAGATTTGTATGCCGAGCAACTGATAGATGTCTCCCATTCTTCAAAACACTTCGAAAAACTTTCGAGTGGAATAACGAATGTGAAAAAACCTTTCAAGACTTGAAAAAAATATTTGGGAGCACCTCCACTGTTGTCCAGGCCAGTAATGGGAGAAAATTTGTACTTGTACCTGGCAATATCAGAGAATGCAGTCAGCTCGGCATTGATCAGAATGGAGAATGGAGTCCAAAAGCCAATGTATTACACATGTAAGGCTTTTCGAGGTGCAGAGATCAGGTACCCAAAGCTGGAAAAATTGGCATTAGCATTAATTGAAGGAAGTAGAAGAATGAGGCCATATTTCCAGGCCCATACCATTGTCGTGTATACCGACATGCCATTGAGACAAGCCCTTCATAAGCCAAAAAAATCAGGGAGACTGATGTATCGGGCAATAGAGCTCGGCGAATATGATATTGTGTATGAACCCAGATCATCACTAGAAGGGCAGGCTGTAGCAGACTTTATAGCAGAATTTACATATCCTGATACCCCCGAGGAACAAAATTTGCTCGCAGACCAACCTGTGGATGTTACAGGATCAACAAACATAAGTCCAAATCAACTCCGGTTGGTAAAAGGGCTTGTGGATGTAGAAAGATCATCAAATTCAAACCCAGACCAACTCCGGTTGGTAAAAGGGCGAGAAGAGGTGGTCGACGAAGAGCAAAAAATACTAGGGGAGGATGAAAGGAAACAACAGATATTTCACCGAGGAACTTTGTCTGATAAGAAATTTGAAGACGAGTTACCTACATGGAGATTATATGTAGATGGATCATCTTGCACAACAGGCTGTGGAGCAGGGATTGTTTTGAACACCCCAGACGAGATTGACATGGAATACGCCTTACGATTCCAATTCAAAGCTTCCAATAATGAAGCCGAGTATGAGGCCATGATAGCAGGTCTTAATTTAGCAAAGATTATGGATGCGCAACAAGTGATGGTATTTAGTGATTCTCAATTAATTGTGAATCGGATGATGGGAACATATGCAGTTAAAGGAGAATTAATGGTCAAGTATCATGCAAAGGCGATGGAGTTATTGGCAGAATTTGATGCCATTCAGTTGATCAGAATACCAAGAATGGAGAATGCACAAGCAGACGCACTGGCCCGACTAGCATCAGCTACTCGTACCGAGTTGCGAAGAACAATACCAATTGAAGTATTAGGAAGTCGGAGCATAGATGAAGACCTGACGATGAATATTATTACCCTTGATTTAGGGCCATCTTGGATGGATCCCATCAGGGTATATATTGAGGAAGGAGAATTACCGAAGGATAAGCTCACTACCAAGAAATTGAAGTATAAAGCTGCTCGGTATGTACTAACTAATGGTGTTTTGTATAGACGAGGAATTATGGCAGGTTTGCAAAGATGTGTACATCCCTCCGAAGTGAAAGAATTGATTAAAGAGATCCATGAAGGGTCTTGTGGAGCGCATGTAGCAGGTCGGACACTTTTACAAAGAGTGATGACGCAGGGGTACTACTGGCCAACGATGAGGGCTGATTGTATAGCCTATGCTAAAAGATGTGATAAATTCTAACATTTTTCTTCCATCCGACGTACTCCACAAGCATTGTTGACACCCATAACTTCCCCTTTGCCATTTGCCATGTGGGGAATTGATCTGGTTGGACCACTACCAACGACCCGAGGAAGATTCAAATACCTCGTTGTGGCAGTAGATTATTTTACTAAGTGGGTAAAAGCTGACCCACTTATTGATATGACGTACGAGAAGGTATACTAGTTTGTTTGGAAGAATATAATCTGCCGATATGGTCTCCCTCATGCCTTCATCACAGACCATGGAACACAATTCGATAACGAGGAGTTTGCTGCCTATTTTCGACAATCAAACATTTTGAAGACTCATTCAGCACCAGGCCATCCTCAAAGCAATGGACAGACTGAAGTGACAAACAGAACATTACTCAATGGTTTGAAGAAGAGGATAAGTGAAGCTAAAGCTAATTGGATTAATGAGCTACAGTCAGTATTATGGGCTTACCGAACAACTCCCCGAGCATCAACTGGAGAATCACCATATATGCTGGCATTTGGAAGTGAAGTTGTAATACCTGCCGAGTTGGGTCTTCAACACATAGAGTGCTGAATTTCAATTCCCCAGTCAGCGACTTAATGAGAAGATTTGATTTGGATATGCTCGAGGAGGTTAGAGAAGAGGCAGCCATTAGGAATGTTGCTTACCAACAACAAACAGCTCTGTTCTACAACAAGAGGGTGAAGAAATGCGACTTAAAAGAAGGAGATTACGTGCTAAAGAAGGTCATTCAGAAGCACAATAAGTTGGAAGCAAACTGGCATAGACCTTACCGAGTTACTGAAGTTGTCCGACCAGGAACTTACCGAATAGCAACTCTAGAAGGAGAGGAATTTCAGAATGCATGGAATGCTGAACACCTACGCAAGTATTATCAGTGATGTAAAATGTAAAGCAGCTCCATCAATATGAATAAAACGATGATATTTCACAATCTTCTCTCCTTTTATTAAAAATTTTCGGGGAATACTAGTGTTTAACACTACGCTCCTCGGCACACAACGCTGCTCGGAAGTAAAAAGAAGATGATAGTTCAAACCCACGACCAACTCCGGTTGGTAAAAGGGCGAGAACAAACTATACTCCTTTGGTTAGGAGGCGTACACTAGCGTGACCAACTCAGGTTGGTAAAAGAGATAGTGGACATGATAGTTCAAACCCACGACCAACTCCGGTTGGTAAAAGGACGAGAACAAACTATACTCCTTTGGTTAGGAGGCGTACACTAGCGTGACCAACTCAGGTTGGTAAAAGAGCTAGTGGACATGATAGTTCAAACCCACGACCAACTCCGATTGGTAAAAGGGCAAGAACAAACTATACTCCTTTGATTATAAGGCGTACACTAGCGTGGCCAACTCAGGTTGGTAAAAGAGCTAGTGGACATGATAGTTCGAACTCAGACCAACTCCGGTTGGTAAAAGAGCGAGAACACGAGACTCCTAAAAAGGCCAATCTCGGTTGATTAGGAAACAAGATATACTCTCAAATGCCAACTTATGTTGGTCGGGAGGTAACATTAGTACAGAAAATACAAAAGTTCCTCGAAGAACAAAATATTCCAAACTGAACCAAGTATGGTTGGTCGAGGATAAAAACCCACTAATTGTAGTTGGTCGACGAGGAAAATTTATTGAACTTAGTTGGTCGGACATATTTTATGAAAAAGACAAAAATTTACCAAGTATGGTTAGACGGGGATAAACTCTCACTAACCATAGTTGGTCGACAAACACAATTTAACAACCTTGGTTGGTTGGAAAAAAATTTAAACATTTTTATACTCATTACTTTATTATTAAGTGATCGAGCAACATTTCTGATACTTGTAACTTTTTGTTATTAAGTTGGTCGATGAACCACACAATATTGATATGCAAGCACAAATATAAAGTGTTTGACAAGCACAAGACAATAGAAATACAGATTTGCAAATAGAAAATGAAAG
Source organism: Sambucus nigra (assembly GCA_949130495.1). Classification (NCBI taxonomy): domain Eukaryota; kingdom Viridiplantae; phylum Streptophyta; class Magnoliopsida; order Dipsacales; family Adoxaceae; genus Sambucus; species Sambucus nigra. The sequence continues at coordinate 40,392,487 of OX422209.1, forward strand.
TCTTTCATTAAAATTCAAAACGAATTACAAGTTACATATGTGTAATAACTATTACTTTGAGATCCCTACTCTATTGGTTTCTTTCCCTCTGTTTTTGAAATAAGTTCCTCGCCAGCAGGCGGATCATTTAAAGTCTGAGGAGAGTTAATAAAGTTCAAGTCCTTCAGCATCCTAACGTTCATCGCAGAAGGTGTGTCCAGTAGATGCTCGGGACGAGATACCTCGATCTGAGAATGAAGATTGTAGTCACCGAGGTATTTTGTAATTAAGCTCCGAGGAATGGCACGAGCTGGGATCCATTCCATGTCAAAGTTATAAGGTGGCACAGGCAAGTCTAGTAGCCCAGGAGCATGATAATCCCATAAATAATGGCCCTGCTCTAGTTTTAATACACACAGGGCGTTCAACCATCCCTGTTTATAACCTTAATTATTGGCATTGTCAATGCGAGCATCCAAGTGAAAAAGGGCCTCATTGTAGCCTGCCATCCAGAACTCACGAGGTTGTTTGTGGAATTGGAAAGTTATTCTTTCTAACTGCTCATGAAGGTTCCTGGCAAAAACATCCTTATTATTCAGAGCAGACTTTGTCGAAGCAAGTTGATCCTCCAGAGTTTGGATTTTCTTGGACATTTCAGACAAAGCCCGATATTTTGCATTCAATTGGAACGCTTGAGTTTTCAATGTTGATTGAGTACGAGCTTCTTCAACAGAACAACGAAGACCTCTTGGTCGTCCCCGAGCAGGTTGAATACTTTGTTCCTCGTCAACATCCTGAGCAACTCTTCCTCGACCATGAGAACTTCTTCCTCGTCCCCGAGTAGGAGTAGAAGTACCCGACCTTATCAAGGTATCCAACTCTTGCCTCAATTTGGCATTCTCAACCTCTAGAAAGGAAAATCCCTCGTCAGTCACTGGGATTACAGCTGTTAAAGAAGATGCTGCAGACTTATACTGTGCCAGCTCTTTCTGCAAATTGTTATTTTCTTGCTCTAGCACCTTGGCAATCTGTCTACAGGCTTAAACTTCACCCTTTAGGGTTCTCTCTCTCACTTCATAGCCAGTAAGCATCTTGTCATAACCTGTTTCAGCACTAAATTTTTTGAGTTTCTTCTCATAACCTTCGTGCAAAAGAACTAAAGACTCTTTATATTGTTGCTGAAGTTCATCAAGAGTACCTTGCAAGTCTTCAATCATTTCGTAATAAGCCACATTGTTGGCTACAGCACGATCAAGAATACATTTCAAGTATTGATATGCTTCCACTGCTTGATCTGAAGCATCATGACCAAGGATATCAACAATTTATGATGCACTCAGGTCAGTATGGCCAGCTTTAAAATATTCATGGCATTGCTACATCAGTTTTGTATCATTGGCAGATAGCAATTCCATTCTAGCCATAAACTAATAAAGAAGAGAAGGCAAGAGTTAATAAAAAAGCAGACAGAGCATCAACAATGTAGAGGAACAAAAAAGGTAATTTTATTACATCATCAAAAGGAGTACAGTGTTAAGAATACAGAGTACAAGTAAAAGAAAAACAGAATGAGAATACCGAACAACTTCACACCTTTTCCTTGTCTCCCAAGACTTTCTCGGGAGGCTGGGACGAGGAGCTTGGTTGCTCGGTGGGAACAATGAGTTGATTGGCAGAAGTTGAGACTTGTTCACGAGGAGCAGGCAAAGACGAGATCTCCTCGGTGGCTGTCTGATTGGGTTGTGGAGCAAGGACTTGATCACCTACTATCATTGAAGACTCCTCGGACGCAGCTTCGTCTTCTTCCTTATCTTCAATTACAGGAGGGGGGCCAGGAAGATGTTGTTGAAATAGTTCAGAGTCTTCGCTAACCTTCAGTTACCGCAGGGAAGCAACCCAACCATCTCGGAAGTATTTCAAACTCCCATACTGTACCTGGGTCATCATTGCTGCTACCCCCCTATCCCATCCTTTGTCCCAACCAGTTCGAAATGATTTTTTCACAGCCACCTTTCTTTTCATTTTCTTCGAGGAGAGCTTCTCGGATAGAAGATCCTCGGTGGTTTTCAACTTGGCCTCCACCTCCTCCTTCTGGAGATTTACTTCTCGCAGAAGGGTCAGCTCTTCCTCGGCCGATTTCAACTTATTTTCAAGCTCCCCAAAGCTTGTGAGCTTCTCGGCATATTTTTTATTTTCCCTCTCCAAGTCTCTCACCTTATTTCCCAACTGTACCTGCTCTCCTTCAGACGCAGCCAACTTCTTCTCCCATTCACCCCTATCCTCGTCGTATTTTTGACGGGATTCCTTCAAACATTGGGCCAAGCCCTGTAAAGCATCCTCTACTCCAGATGAGGAGCTGGAAGCCTTGATTGCTTCATCTTTCTTCACTATGGTGTTAATGCAACTCACTAGATGAAAAAAAAAATAAAGATAAGTCAGTGCCGAGATACATATATTGACTAAAAGAAAGAAAAATTTTGGATAAGAAAAACTTACTGAAGCAATGTGACGAGCAGCTAGGGATGTCAGCATATCCCTAGACATGTTTTCCTCGATTCCTTGGACTTCAGGAATGGTCCAAGTCTTTACCGAGCTCATTGCAGAACTCGGGGAAATAATGGTTAGAACACCAGCTCCACTAGCTTAGAGCTGGGGAATGGCTTCAGAAAAACTGACCGAGGAGGATTTCTTCAGTCTCCTCGGTGTCTTCTCAACAATCTCAACCAAAGAAGAACTTTTGGTTGGAGAGATGGTGATTACTTCCACAGGTGCATCCTTCTGCACAAGAGCCACTGGGGGCTTCTCGGCAGCCTTCTGAGGAGCAACACAAGGAGCAGCATCCACTTTCTTTGTCCCCTTTGGAACATCATCCTTGCTTCTTTTTCCATCTCCAGCAGAGGAAGCCTCCTCGAAGATAGCAGGAACTCTTCTTTTGCCCATCTTCTGACTCAGAGGAATGTGAGAGTCTGGTGAAGAATCCTCAGAAGCTGGCAATGGTTCACTAATGCTGACCACAGGACGAGCAGTAAAGGATGATGTATAGCTCCTGTATTGGAACAAGTATGAAGAAGACCTGACGTGCTCGTCTGCAACTTTCTGATGCAAACTCCAGATATGTTTCAAATGCTTTATATTAACTTCTGATTCTTTGGGAGTTTTTCTTTTGCTGTCAACTGCAAACAAAAACATATTGAAATGTCAATCATGCATTTATTCAAAAATAATGAAATCATAATTTCAGAAATAGAATAAAATGAAAATAACCTATCCCATTGCCATATGGAGGGCATTTGGGACCCTCATATACTGCATCTCCAACCAAAGGGGCATGTTGCCAGTTTTTGATAACTACCCCATGTTCAAAATAATCCCTATTAGCATCAGGGAGATTGACTACTAAAGCCCTATTCAAAAATCTAGTTTTTAAATAATAAACATTGTCTATAACAGCCCATCTATAACAATACATAATCTCAGGAATTCCTATACGAGTTCTATGAGTTTGATTTAACCTATACACCCCATTAACTATTCTCCATGTGTTGGGGGCTATTTTTGCAGGGACAACATCGAAATGTTGACAGAACTCTAAACACAAAGGGTTTGGTGGAAAAGAAAATCCACATTCAGCAATAAAGAGGCTGGGGAACCAATGTCCCTCAGCCAAACAAAAGTAATTTGAAGGCTCAGAAAGATCCTCCAAAGTTACCCAAGATGGAATGGAATAATCAGAACGGAATTTTTCAAGAGATTCAATAATATAAACCATGATGAATAAAAGAAATGAAGAAGGAAGAAGATCTTACAGGAATAAAGGGAGATCTGTTGACAACGAACGAAAACAAGGATGAACGCACAAGAGAAAGAAAGGCTATGGAAAACTCGAAAGAAGAAAATTGGAAAAGGTAGAAGACGGTATGATTGCCTAAGAGGCTTAAATACGTTGCCTTGGAAAACGGCGAAATAAATGATTACAAAAAAGAAACTATTACGCCACCGGTGGCTAAAAGGACAAAAAGTGCACAAAGTTCGAAGCGCTTATAAAAAGTCAAAAAGGCGGATTCTGCGAATTTGGAAAGAAATTCAAATACGAAGAAAATGCTCCTAAACCCAGGAAGGTCATTTAATATTGCCATATACTGAGAAAGAATGTTCCATACTCCTCAAAGTTCGAAATATAAAACATTGGGGGCTTCTGTTGATACCAAAATTAGTATGCTGATATGGACGAATAATAAGAAGACACGTGTCAGTCTACATTGCACAATAGCGACGAGGAAGTCCATTTCCCTGACCAAGTCATGTATTCTCCGTGGAACTCCAACACTCCGAGGAACTCCAACACTCCGAGGAACTCTTGAACGACGAGCAACTAAGGCGGTCTGAGCTGCATCTCGACCACAGCAGCTGCACCTCGGCCACATCATTTATTGCCATATAATCAACAGTTCAACTATTCATTGAATGCTTATCATCTTGACGCACACGCTTGAATAGCATTAAATGAATTACCCTTTCATGTACAGCCTAAGGGCTATAAATACCTTGTATCACCCTCATTCAAGGGGATAGGAATTTCTTTATAGTACATGTAATCGAGAATTCTCAAACACTCATCAATAACATAACAGTGGACGTAGGCCATTCATATAACGCTGAACCACTTTAAAAATCTTTGTCTCATTTTATTTACCTGTGATTGAATTATTAGAGTAATCTAATTTTTTACATCAATAGTCGTGAAGGACTTTTTGGAATAAAATAAAAAGAGTTGAACTAACGTGTATTAAAAAATAATAAACATAGTTTTTTTATTTATAAAAAATTTATATTTTTAATTTTAATAAAAAAAACTATTTAATTTGATATATTAGATTCACAATTGATGTACCGCTAGCGCGGACGTACATTCCCGGAGCCACATCATTTGTTGAATGTGGGTCCGCGCCAGCAACACTAATCAACATCATTTGTTAAACATGGCTCCGCGCCAGCGGCACTTTGAGTGTTTTATTTTGTTCAAAAAAAACCTCAAACACTAATTTAATCAATATTCTCTTATTTTTAAAGGTTCGCACCAGCGGCACACATTCGGTATTTTTATTTTGTTTCAAAAAGTTTTTGAGTGTTTTTATTTTGTTCCAAACAGTACTCAAACACTAATTTAACTAATATTCTCTTATTTTTAAAGGTCCGCGCTAGCGGCACACATTGGGTGTTTTTATGTGGTAAGTGACTTTTTGGAACATAGTTTTTTTTATTTTTGTCGCGAGGAACTTTTTAACAGTAAACATAGTTTTTTTATTTTAAAACAATATTTACTTTAATTTTAATAAATAAAAAACTGTTTAATTTAATATTTTAGATTCACAACTGATTAGTGTCGCTCGCGCGGACCTACATTCCCGGACCAACATCGTTTATTAAATGTGGGTCCGCGCCAGCAACACTAATCAATCGTGAATCTAAAACATCAAATTAGCAGGTTAATTTTTTTTTTATTAAAACTGATTTTATCAAGAAAAAAACTCGTATCGTGCCTTAGCTAACATAATTTAATTGACATTAGATAGAACATAAAACATATTTTATAAACAAAAGAAACACACCCAAAAAATGTGTTAAAGCTATGTTTTACAAAATAAAATATTACATAAAAAAATTACTACCGAAATAATTTATGTTGCGGCATGTCGTGTTTTAATTAGGTTATGTTCGCATTTGGTAAAAAAAAATCATTTTTTGTCGCCTTTAATTGGCTCTGATTCGGGTTATTATAATTTAGTCATGTTCGCGTTCTTTTTTTATCTTTTTTAAAAACACAATTTTTTTTTTAAAAGTACAACTTTTTTATTTATTTATAAAAAACAGTTTTTTTTTTCTAGAAAAACATAATTACTTAAGCTAATTAGGTGCCAGCTGGGATGGGGGCTTTCGGTTTGGAATGGGGATAAAACTTTCGGGGAGTATAGCACTACTCATATAATATAGGTAAGTTTGAAGTATGGCATATAAAGAAGAAATGTTACATTTTTCGAAAAAGTGTATATTCAATTTATGGAATATGCTTTAAGAATAATGCATCTTGGTGTGAATACTACCAGGCTAGGAAGCTCATTAGATTAATTTTCAACAATTAAAAATTTTAATATTATGAAAAGATAAAAATCATAAAAGCCAGCAGTTTATTTTAAAAAACCATTATGCTATTTGTAAAAATATCATTATTTTTTTAAATGAACGTTAATAAAATAGTATTTCGATGTTTGTTTAAATGAATGGGCGTTCTTTTTATCAAATAAAATATGTTGATGTTAATTAAAATAAACAAAAAAACGGACATTTTATTAATGTTAGGTAAAAAAAAGGGCCCCTAATGACATCATTAATTCGTTCAGCTTTTATTAAAAAACAATTGATGTCCATTTTTTTTTTATATAAGTTACGTCAATCTTTTTTTAACAAAAATGAATGTCCTTTTTTTAAATTAAAGTTCAATGCAATAAAAAAATAATAAGTTTTTTTTATAAATAACATAAGTTTTTTAAAATAAAAAAAATAAGATTTTATGATTTTTATATTTTTGGAATATTAAAATTTACAATTTTCGAGAATATTAGGATTTTTTATATTCAAAATATTATGTTTTTTTGTTTATTTTCAGATTATTACATTTTGGCCAAAATATTATGTTTGTTCAAATTATATATGCATAGAGGATATTTTGATTATTTGGTGTTTAAAAGTTTGAAGAAGTGTGGAGGAGGAAGTAGATGGTGTGGGAATAAATCCCTAAATTTGATTTTAAATCACACATTAATGGTGTGCTACATGTCTTGAATGAAGAAATTGTGTCCATAACAAGAAAATAGAGGAGTTCACAACACTCGTGTATTCAATAGGTTCATCAGTAGGTGATAGGAACATCTAAGAAATTTTAGCATAAAAAAGATACATAATACGCCAATTAATCTTGTAGGCCATTCTGATTTCCACCAACGCATGGCTAGTCGAACAAAAACATTACATTTTAGGAGATAAGGTGCACCAATTTTTTCGTTACTCTTGAAGTCTCTATTTTAATTCTCGAGCTGGAAGGCTGGCAGATAAATAAAATTGATATTAGAACCAGTTCTTATAGTATGCATACAAATACACATTTAGTAAGGTTTATAATGTAACTCTAATTTGTATTGTAAAACCATCGTGTGACCAATGACTAAATATAATATGTTTTAAGGGTAACAATGTTCATGCTCACAAAAACAGTACTATCATATGGCTAGAATTTGGTTTTTATAGATTCAAGTCGGCAACACATGACATGGCGTGTTGATAATATAAATCTTTTTTTTTTTTTTTTTTTTTTTTAGTAGAACAAAAATTTATTGAAAAAGAAGAAGAACAGCCCTTCTTCGGAGGCGTACATGCTAGGTACACGCTATAGAAAAATCATCTATGAAAGATTTAAAAAATCTACTAAAAGGACCCTTATAGGGTATAGCTTTGAAGCTGAGTCTAATATCATCATGCACCTCCCTTATAATAGACATTGAACTCATCTTTTCTCCTTCAAAGAAAGATCTATTCCTAGCACACCAAATTTTCCAACAAACTAAGCTTGGAATAATTTTACATAAAACCGATTTGATGTTTTTACCTCGTGTTGAGAGCCACCAGAAAACGAGTCTAGATCTAAGACATGAATTTGCAACTTTTAGCCCCATTAAATCTTCAAAATGTCTCCATACTGGAATGGCAATTTCTCCATCATTGAATAAGTGATCTCGGTTTTCTTCATTGCTTCTCAAGCAACATTGACATTTGGACACTAAAGGAATTTTAATATCTTTCAATTTTTGATCAAGAGGGAGACCATTGTGGAGAAGACGCCACATGAAAGTTGATATTTTGGGAACAATATGACAATCCCAAATCATGGATGATGAGAATTGAACGCAGTCCCTTGTCCTAATAAGATCCCAAGCTACTTTAAAAACAAAACCATTATCCACCCAAGAATGTATAGAGTTGACCACCACACTTGAATTAGGATAATCCCAGATTTTTTGCATTCTTTTCCAAGTAGGACTTGAAGAAGTAATTGAGCCTCTAAAATTTTTGCTAGCCAACTTCTTATATTTTTTGTTCATAAAATCAGCCCAAAGAGTTTGGTTTTGAAGAAATCTAACCCAAAGCTTACAAGTGTAAATGTTGCAAACATCTTGAATATCTCTTAATCCCAAACCTCCTTCTTCCTTAGGTAAACAAATTTTTTCCCACGGAATCCAATGATGTTTTTGAGTTTCATCTTGCTGTCCCCAAAAAAAATTGGCACTGATTTTATCTAACTCACGAATAAGTCCCAACGTAGGATTTAAGGAAGCAAAAATGTGTAACCCCATCGTTTGAATCACAGATTTTATAAGAACTGAGCGGCCAGCATGAGATAAAACCCGACTATTCCATCTTGAAATTCTGGTTGTAGCCTTACCTGTTATGGGGCTGAACAAAATTTTGCGTTTCCGACCTGTATAAAGAGGAACTCCCAAGTAGTTTATGGGCAGAGATTGTTGCTTGAATCCAGTTAAAACTTTAATCTTAGATGAACGAGTATGACTGCATTTGGAAGGAGTAATAAAACAACTTTTACCTTTGTTCACGACTTGACCCGAATGATATTCGTAGATTGCAAGGAAGTTCATGAAATTAGTAAGAGAAGTTTTGTGGCCATTGAGGAAGAACAAAATGTCATCGGCAAATGATAGGGAGGTAATAAGTGGACACCCACTTGGAATAGCAAAGTGCTGAATTTTCTTTGACGTTGCCAAATTCTGAATTCCACGACTTAGAACTTCGCTAGCTATAACAAAAAGTGCTGGGGAAAGGGGATCACCTTGACGCACCCCACGTTGAGATTTAAAAAATCCACATGGTTTGCCATTAATAAGGACTGAATACCAACAGTTTGAGATTATCCTCCATATCATGTCAATCCAAGTTTCAGAAAAACCGAAAGCTCTAAGCACCTTGAGAATAAATTGCCAGGATAGTCGATCGTAAGCTTTGGACATGTCTAGCTTGATCACTAAATTTCCTCCACGGACTTGATGGTTGAATGTTGAGAGTAATTCTTGAGCCAACAAAATGTTGTCCGAGATAGATCGCCCTTTAATAAAACCTGCTTGAGAAGGATAAATAATGTTGGGAAGGACACTCCCAATTCTGTTAGCAAGAATTTTTGAAATGATTTTATTTGAAAAATTACAAAGACTAATGGGTCTTAAATCTTTGCAATACTTGGGGTTGTCAATTTTTGGAATCAAAATTATGTTAGTTGAAGACCAACTTGTTGGAATTTCATCTCCAAGAAAAAAAGATTGAATGGCCAAAATTAGATCCTTTTTGATGATTTGCCAACAATTTTGAAAAAAAAACCCATTAAACCCATCAGGACCAGGAGCACTGTTTTTGCCAAGAGAAAAAATGGCAGTTTTGATTTCTAATTCTGATGGAACTTCCGAAAGCATAAAATTGGTGTCCTCATTAATAAGCTTAGGGATGTTCTCAAAAATAGAATCATCATTGAAAATATTGGATGAAGTACCAAGTAGAAATTGGAAATGAGAAATCATCTCATTTTCAATTTCAACTTCTGTATCCAACCACCCCCCAGACTCTTGTTTAATCTTGTGAATGGCTAAGGAATTACATTTTTTTTTTACCAAAGAGTGAAAGTAGGATGAGTTTTGATCTCCATTTTGCACCCACTTCATATTGGCTTTTTGCTTCCAGTATATCTCTTCAATTTTGAGCTCTTTGTTGAAAATGGCTGAAGCCTTTTGCCATACTTCTCTATTGTCCTCAGTAGGATTAGTGTCATAAATAGCTTCTTTAATTATGAGATCTTCTTCTGCCTTTTGAACCCGACAAAAGATGTTGGTGAACACCTCTTTGTTCCAAGATTTTAAGGCCTGTTTTACCAGTTTAAGTTTACAAGAGAAAGCTTTCATAGGTCTACCCTCCACACTGCCATTCCAAGCATTAGAAACAGTTGTTAAAAAATTTTTATGGGTTGTCCACATGTTTTGGAAACGAAATTGTTTAGGACTGTTATCACTTGGATATCTAAGTTTCAGAAGCAAAGGAGAATGATCCGAGTTTGCTCGATGAAGGTGTTCTACCGAAGATAAGAAATTACCTTTGAACCAACCTTCGTTTCCCATTATACGATCCAATCTGGCCCAAATTCTAGCATCACCAACCCGGTTGTTGCTCCATGTAAAATCAGTCCCAGAGTATGCAACTTCCTTCAATCCAGCTTGTATCATGGACGAGTTGAACTCTAGAATAGCTTGCTGATCCACCAGTTTTCCACCATATTTTTCAGTTTGAGAAGATATGATGTTGAAATCACCTCCTATGACCCACTTGTTAGCATTTAAAGATGCAAGATGGTTGATATCTTCCCATAATTCTTTTCTATCATCTTTATTACACCTAGCATAAACTGATGAAAATAAAACATTTCCACCAATTTGAGGGTGATTAATTGAGATAGCTAAAATTTGAGGTTTATCTCTAATAGAGATAATATCCCACTGATATTTCCATATAATCCAGATTTTGCTATTGCAGTTTGAAACTCCCCCTTCAAAATTCAATTTGCGACATAACTCTTGCAGGTTACATGCATCAATTTTTGGCTCCTGGATTGCTACCACAACAATGGAGTGTTTCTTGATCATACTTTTAAGTCTTCTGATAGAGGAGTTATTTCCAACTCCTCTAATATTCCAAAAAAGAATATTGATCATGAATGATTAGTGATAGTTGAAGTTTTTGAAATGGAACCCCGAGCACGAGTTTGAATGTTGGACATATCTTTAGTACCCTCCTTATTCTTTTTGTTCTTCCTTTTTAAAGATTGTCCACTGAATGAGGTTTGGTCCAGAAGCCTATTGCTATTGGGGTCAGCAACTGGAAGAATAATTTCTAAGGTTGCATTGGTTGGCAAAGAAAGGGTGGAAGGAATAGGAAGAGAAGGTTCTAAATTTGGTATGTCAGAAGCTTTTGAGTCAGAAGGTTTTGGTTCAGAAGGTTTAATATTTTGGAAACAGGCGTATTTTTTTGTAAGTTGCTTAGAAAAGTTTTGGAAGTCTCCTATAGATACGTCTTCATCAGATAATATAAATCTCATGTCACAAAATTAATGAATTGCACCGCATTGTATAAGATCGTACAATCCCTCTACCTGGTAAAAATTAATTTTCAATTGGGCACTCGTGTTAGTTCATCAACTTTTCTTATACATAAATACCTATTATCGCGTGGCCTCTTCATACCAGGATAAACTTTCTTCTCATAAAATAATTCTAGTCACATAAATTACGAACATAAATTTATTGTGACTAGTTAAATATAGAAAAATTATGTAGTCATGCACGCATACAAAAAAAAGGGGAACGAAATTGTTTTATAGCATTTTATATCTATATTTTGTTCACCTTTTGTGTTCCTACCATTATTTATAGTATTCAGCACTATATGACATTTAGTACTCTTCTGATGCTATTTTTGTTTCTGTTGATAAATAATCTATCAAGCTTGAGTTGTAGAGAAAAAAAAAATATTGAGTGGTAAAAAGTGAATTGACTTCTTGTATTTAATAATTTAAAATAGTGTTCGTTACACATGCCCTGAACTTAACACCATCTTTCTTCACCACCCAAATTTTTTTTAAGCACTTAACCCCCTGAAAATGCGCAACTATGTCAAATAACTCACGCATTATCATCGTAATTTTTTTGTAAGGGAAGTAAGTCGTATGCATGACAAATGAGGGTATTTTGATCCTAAACGAGATAAAATGGATATTTGACTACAGTACATACCTATTTTTTTAAATAGTAGAAACATTATTGTTAAGTTGATTTTTTGATGTTCTATTTTTTTAAAATGAATACTATTTTTTTAAATAGTATTAATTAATATAATAGAGTGTTCCGCTAGGTTGTTCAGATTCAGGGCAATCAAAATTGGTTAAAAATGATATTAATTAATACTTGGATATTGAAATTTATTAACACGCATATAAGTTATTGAGAGATGTAGATTATATGAAACGCCGGTCTTTCCTCACACCAAATTTAAAAATCCCGCTCTCCCAGAGGATAGTTCTTTCGTACCCGCAAACTCCCAAAAGCTCTCAAGTTCCTGGACAAACGAAAATGATCTGAACAACCTAGCGGAACACTCTATTATATTTTTGGTCATTCAAAACTCAACAAAGCCAAAAATAGATCATAAGAAAAAAGCGCCACGCCAGCAAGATGAAACTAATAAGAAAATGGCCGATGTTGAAATATTCAAAGTAATTTTTTTTTGGTTTATACCAGGGTATCCACTAGCGACTTAGTGACTAATCCCTTCGCTGATTGTAGGCACCTCTATGGGTGGGACAGCTGGCCCAGAGATTTAAGGCTGCTCCATACCCAAGGCGGGAATCGAACCCCCGACACTTGGTTAAGGGAGGAAGAGCCCCTACCGCTCTACCACACCCCTTGGGTTAATATTCAAAGTAATGGTCGAAGAAAAAATGGCCACTGGAGACGGTCTCTAAGATATTCGTGACGAATATGGAAATTCCCTTGATACATGTTAGAATGACGTACTTCATATTGGAAGCTCAAAAAAAAAAAAAAAAAAAATTTTCAAGTTTAGAGATGCCTGTATTGATCAAATCAAGAGAAATTTCAAGTTTCCATTCTCTTTATTTATACATTGTCTTCTCCCTCAAAGCATTTGCTTAAAAAATGGTTTCACACTGCACAGCCAAATCTACTAGTTACTTTTTAAGACAATGAGTTCATTAATAAATGGAATAATATTTATGTAAAGATATGTGTCATCTTTTAAGAGAGCATTTTTATAATTGTTATATATGATTTATCCACTAACTTTTGAATTTTTTTTCTTTTCTGTTTCTGCTAAAAAACTTTATTACAAGGCAACTAAAAAGGTAAAAACAATTTCCTTAAACTACTTAACAACTATGTCACATTTTTAATGAATTATAAATATATTTATATTTCAACCTATATTTAGTTAATGCCATGAAAACGTTGTAAAGAAAATTACCAAGGAAATGAAGGTTAACCTTAGAATAAATTGTGTAGAAGATTCTATCACCAATAACAGAATAACTTGAGTTCACAACCTCACCTCCTCCTTCATTGAGAACATTTAAAACTTGAGATAGTGAGATGTTTTTATCAATCACAGTTATAATATTAACCTCCAGAGAGGAACCCTTATCCTGCACCTCAAGTATTGGTAAAAAAGTTGAGCACCTTTCTCTTCTCAAAATTCCTGCCCTTCTCTTCAGTTCACAAACCTTGTTTTCCATTTCGTTGATATATTCAGTGGATCGAAGCAAAAGACCAGATAACTGGAGTCGCTCCTGAAAAACGTAATTAAATTAAATATATATTTATTATATAAACACTAGCATATACCCCGCGCAATGTGCAAGCGCAAATGTATGTTATGAATATTATTGAAGGCAATATATTCTTTCAATAGATTCCCATTAATGTAACATTTCATTATATAAAAGTGACATGTATTGACATAGTATTGATAATATCAATACTATGTCAATACATGTCACTTTTATATAATGAAAACATTAACTATGAAAAAATATAACCCCATACTGTATTTTATTAAAGAAAACCCAAAACATAATGGAAAAGCATCTGAGAAATAAAAGGTCTTCATCATTCGTCATTGTGGTCACTCAATCCTTGATCTTTCATCCCTTAATCATGCAAAGAAATTACATTTTTATTTTAAAAGGTTTAGGTTTATATGCAATTATTTGATTTCTAAGACAACAAACTGTTTTGAGCACTTCTAGGGAGCCCGATTTTTTTACAGAATTTTGGGTAACAAACTGACGTGTCGGCTTGTTATTGGTTGGTTTTGAGGTCCCGCTGGCGCGGACCCCATAAACCAACCAATAACAAGCCGACACGTCAGTTTGTCACCCAAAATTCTGTCAAAAATTCGGACTGAATAGTATTTCTGAACTGTTTTTGGTGTAATGAATAAAGAGAAGGTCAATGCATTAATCGCTATTGAAATCTCTAAAGCTATTGATTAGTGGTATAATAAGTATTAAGTGCAAAATGCATAGCGACAAACGACACTTCTCAACATCAAGTAATTGTTGAATTTTTTATCCTTTCTATTACTCCTAAACACAAATCATGGGACAATATATAAACCCAAACACAAATTATGGGAGATGTAAAGCACTCATATTTCAATTGGGTTGAGGCTTCTCATGAAACTTCTCACATTTCACAAATGAAATCTTTGCAACGTCACAAAGTACCGAGAGTTAGATTTGAAAAGATAAAGAAATATAAAAAAGAAAAAAATTCACAATAAATTAGAGAAAAAATTATGAAGCCTCTTCATGAAAAAAAATATCTCCCATTGCTACACTATTATAATAGTTGGGAAAGAGTATCCTTTCCTTTTGTAAACTATCAAATGTTAAATTTTAAACGGTGTGTTTAGTGCAGCTTTAATTGATCGAACCCATTCAAAATATACTATAATCTTATAATCATATGTCAAATAACATTCTTAAAAATGTTGAGATTCAAAACCTTCAAGATCCAAATTAAAGAATAATAAGTGCATATTTCTATGAACAATACAAATCGAAACATCTCCAAAATTGAGAAGGGCCTTCCAGTCTTCATCATCTTATATTTGTAAAGGCGTCATATAATAGTCCCCCTTTCACCAAAGGCAATTAAGGCTCAACAAAGGCAAAAACCAACAAATAGTCCCCCTTTTAAATTAAAAAAGGGACTTTGTAAATTTTAAAAGACATCTTTTATCTTATTTTTTATTTCTATGTCTTTCCATTTGACCAAAAAAAATTTAGGAAGAGAAAGAGGCAATGGCCAATATAAGTCGAAGCAGACATGTTACAGACCTGTTAGCTGCAATTTTTTCTTCGGTTTATGCATGGAGAAAAAAGTTAACATTAGGTATTAGAAAAATTACCAATATACCCATGATTCATATCATGTGTAAGAGGTTTTTCTGTCATTTCTGAGATGACTGCACCAACCGTGCAAGGATTTTTAGCTTGTGAAGCGCCAAAAATAGAAGCAGCTACAGGACTAGATGAAGGGCCTCACATCAGGAATTGTGAGTTTAGGGGGCACAATTCTTAGCATCTATTGTGGCGGTAACGACCCTAGTCACGTGGATAAGAAGAGTTTTTTGGGAACGTTTTATATATTTCGAAAATAAAATAGGATAAATGCATAAAATAATAGTGTATTTATCAATCCACCCTGGATGGGCTTCACTCTGACCATTGGTCATGAGTTCGATCCCTCCTCATGGATACCCACCCCTGTTGGAGCGCTTTCTCAGGGCTGTGTGGTTAGGCGCACGGTCGTGGGTTCGATCCCCCGCAGGGTTTACCAGTATTTAAGCGGGGCTTGTGTGTGAGGTGGACATGCGCAGTGCCCCCCGTTTAGCTTGCACGAGGGAGTTCAAAGGGCTCGTTCGTGTGGAGGTTCAGAGTTATCAAAAAAAAAAATAGTGTATTTATTATATGCCTTCAACCTTTACTACTATCATATTAGAAATATATATAAAAACCTGAAAAACGGATCATTTTTTAAATAGCAAAAAAAATCTTGTTAAGTTTTTTATATTTTTTTTAAATATTTAAAGGAATCCACAAAAAAAATTAGCTAAAATTGAATTTAATTCTATTTAAAAAAACCGATCAAAATATATCAATTTTTGAGCCGGTTAAACACTAACATTTTTTGACCATTTATTTTAACAGTAACAAAATTCATTTGGAGCTTATTTTTGTATGGATTTCTTGAAATGTTAAAAAAATGAACTCAAGAATAGTTTTTAACTATTTTTAAAAAATAGTCCGTTTTTAACATTTTATGTATTATAGTGTTCTACTTCACACTAATCAATCTATTATTCCATTGCGTTTAGTTGGGTGTACTCGAGAGAAACGATTATCATCATAGGATACATATGTAATCACGGGCGAACCTAAAATGGAGGTTGGGGTGGGCATGTGCCCTATCCAAAATTTTGAAAATTAAACTTTTACCCCTAAATATTTTGTAAATTAGGTAGAATGGCGAGTTAAATTTTCAATAATAGACTCTAGTTCATATGTAATTCATACAGAACTTATTAGTCAATCTCAATATAAATTTAAAAATTAATTTTTGAGTGACACATTAAATGTTAACATTCAAGAAATAACTACAGATATATAGTTTTTAAATATTTATTACTGTTAATGGTAATAAATATTTATAAACTATTTATTACTATTAGTATGCACTTACCTAAAAAATTAGAGGTTACGAGTGCAAATCATATCAAGGGCGCCTTATAGTGTATCCCCATATGTGTGGACCATAGGATCTAAAAACACCACTTGTAATGGATGATTTCTACTTTAAACATTTTTTCTTTGATTGGATTAACGCTATTAAAGTATTTTTATTAAGTCTTATATTGTATTTAAACTTGTAAATCGTATATTTTGTATGATTTAACGTTTGGTGACGGGGAGAACTATTTACTGTATATTTTATTGTTTATTTTATGACCAAACTTGTGATGTATGGGTCAAAGACCAAATGGTGCCCGTACTCAGAAAAAATGTTTTATTTGTGTTATAAGTATTTTAAAATACAAATTATTAATTAAGTATTTGTAAAACAAAAATATTACCCATTTTTCTAAAGTTACCGGCCGAACCCTGTCAATAGTTTGTGCACTGCCCAAAATAAATTAGTGGCTCCTATCATTGACATGCAAAAGATATTGGTTATAATTTATAAACTACTTTGCACCCGTGTGGATGGAGGAATCTATTTTTTATGGCTTTCGTTGCTTCCTGCAATGCACTTTTGGATGGTCTTATTGGAACAGAAAGGTACAGTACTCCAATATAATATTCTAGTAAAGTAACCGGGTGAGTACATATATATACTTAAGATATTCTGCGGATTAGTTTTCATTTTTAAAATGTAGTTTGGACATGTGTAATTTAACGGTAAATTCAGAAAAAAGATAGAATGTGCCTATAATTTAGACGATAATTTATAGACGCAT
Source organism: Sambucus nigra (assembly GCA_949130495.1). Taxonomy (NCBI): domain Eukaryota; kingdom Viridiplantae; phylum Streptophyta; class Magnoliopsida; order Dipsacales; family Adoxaceae; genus Sambucus; species Sambucus nigra. The sequence continues at coordinate 40,409,662 of OX422209.1, forward strand.
CGTTAGGTGACACATGTCCGATTCGATTATTAAAATATGAACTACTCCGTACAAGAATATTATTATATATATATTACTGATCTTGTGTGGACCAGTCTGCGTTTTTACCGTACATGTGTCACTTGACGGTGAACTCGAAAAAGATAGAGTGCCCATATATAATTTAGCTGATAATTTCTAGACTCACCGCTAGATAACACCTGTCCATTTGTGCACTTTTAAAATATAGATCGATCCACACAAAAATAGTATTATATATATATATATATATATATAAATTTGGAGAGAGAGTACCGTTGAAGGTTGGAATTGAACGGAAGATGCGAGGTTGGAGTAAAGATGTTTCATTTGCATTCGTCCATGTTTTTCCTTTATATTTTGCCCCAGTTTTGTTGAATTGCTGCCTCGGGACATTATGGTCTAAATGTGAGAGATAGAGAGAGCGCTTGAGCTTCAGCAAACTTAGGGATTTATAGAAGAGAGAGTGAGAGATTCATCTCAGCTTTCTAATAGCGTCGCTGCCGCTGTGCTGCATTTCAGAAAATACGCATCAAAGTATAACACGGCAGTGCATGAGAGATGTTAGTAGCTGTAATGTAAACGTGGTGGGGGCTGCAATTTCATAATCAACGCCTACCCTTTGAACATGATATTTTTTTACAAAAGGATGAGATTGTGATCTCTCCGTACTAAATAATGTCGGCCGCTTGGGTGATGCTTTTATAAACGACTGGAAAACACGACTTATACTTTTTTAAGCGTTGGCATGTTCCTGTTGTTTGTATCAAAACATGACATATATATTTTTACACGAAGTAGTATGCTATAATGTTTGTATCAAAATTATAAGTCATACAATAATATTTTGTTTATATTGGGTTACTGTGCCTTCAATTTAATTTATCATAAAATTTAGAAAATTATGAAATTGTGAAATCATACTAGGTAAAAAATACATAATTTGTCGTGTTGTTTTCCAAAAAATTCCGAAAAATTATCAAAACTTTTATAATGCCTTTTCCTCTATTTACGGAATTTTTGAAAGTTCTTATTCAGTAAATGCCAAAATATTGTTTCATTATTTCTTCATTTAAAAAATCAATATTTTTTAGATGTTTTTTTTATAATTTCTAAAATATTTTTTTTGTAGTTATAATATTTTGAAAATATTTTGAATTTTTTTTATGTATTTTTTCTTAAAAATATTTTATATTATATTTGAGTAAAAACTCTCATGTGCATCGCATGTCATCAATTTTTCCCCCAAAATATTTAACATCGTTAGGATTTTGGGGTTACTTGAAGTGGTGAAAGTTCAGGGAGTATGTTCCGAAAATAAAACTTCGGTTGGTGAAATGAAAGAGGGGGTAAAATTCAGGGGTATGTTTAATTAGCCTTTAAAATAAATTAAGAATCTTTGGATGTGAATTTACCCATTTCAAGTCCCAAAAATACGAAACTCAAATCAGTGGAACACCTGGGCGATAATTTAATGGTTGGAAATAAAAAAGAGATCAACGTTGGGAGTAGTAGAGTAATACTCTATTCCTAGTATTTTCAACCAGCACGATGTACAGACGAGTATTTACTATTTCGACTTAAAACAATATAAAAAAAATTAGAATGAAATGAGTTACTTTAAAACAACAATAATTTTTTTTGAAAAACAATAGATCAGTTTCTCATTTTGAAGAAATTTTCTAAATTTGGGTTTAAAAAGAAAATCTATTACCAAATTAATGCGTGGTCAAGGTTAGAGAGATGTTGATTGACCAAAATCTATTTATGAAACTGATTATGGGCAATCAAAATTGGTTAAAAAATGATTGTCATTAAACTCTATATATTGAAATTATTGCCACACATATAAGTTATTGAGAGATGTAGATTATATGAGAACTAGTCTTTCCTCACACCAAAATTAAAAGTCCCGCTATCTCGGAGGATAGTTCTTACATATGCCAAACTTCCAAAACCTCTCGAGTTCCTACATAAATGAAAACAACCTGAACAATCTAGCGTAACACTCCAGTTCTATTTTTGGTGATTCAAAACTCAGCAAATCCCAACATCAAGACATAAAAAAAAGTGCCAATGTCATCGCTAGCAAGATGAAACCAATAAAATATTGGCCGACGTTGAAATATTAAAAATAATGGACAAGGCAAAGATGGCCACTGAAGACTGTCTCCAAAATAGTCGTGAAGCATATGGAAATTCCCTTGATACATATGCTAGAATGACGTACTTCATATGGGAAACTCAAAAATTCAGAGATGACCGTATTGATGAAATCAATAGAAACTTCAACCTTCTAGAGATTCACGCAAAGACCGAAAATGATAAATAAAATGTTCTTTATTTTTCTCTCAAGGCCTTCTTATGTATACGTTCGTGGTGAATTCACTTATCCATTATTTTTCTTTTATTTATATAGTATATGCTCCTTATAAGCATTTGGTTAAAAAAATGAAAAGCCGGTAATTAGTGGATACGAGAGAAGTAAATATTAATCGTACTAAAAGTTATCACGTTGCATAACCAAATCTAATGGTTACATTTTAGGACAATGAGTTCATTAATAAATGGGTTAGTATTTATGTAAAGATATGTGTCATCCTTTACGAGAATTTTTTTATAATTGTTATATATGATTTTTACCCTTTCTCTTGATTTTTTTTTATTCTGCTAAAAATATTTATTACAAAGCAACTAAAAAAGTAAAAACAATTTCCCCAAACTGCTTACCTACTCTGTTAACTGTGACATAGTATTGATATACCAAACATTAACTGTGAAAAAGTATAACCCCATAATTCTATTTTATCAAAGAAAATCAAAAACTTAGTCCTTGATCTCGATTCACTTAATCATGCAAATAAATGATCGTGTTGTTTGTATCAAAACATGACATATAGTTTTTTACACGAAATAGTATCCCGTAGTGTTTGTAACAAAATTATGAATCGTACAATAATATTTTGTTGATACTGGGTTATTGTGCCTTTGATTTAATTGATCATAAAATTTAGGAAATTATGATATTGTGAAATCATAGTAGGTAAAAAATATAGAATTTGTCGTGTTGATGTCCAAAAAATTCCAAAAAGCCATCAAAACTTTTATAATGCTTTTTCTTTTATTTACAGAATTTTTGAAAGTTGTTATTCAATAAATTTCAAAATATCGTTTCATTATTTCTGCATTTAAAAAATCAATATTTTGTTTATAATTTCTAAAATATTTTTTTGAAATTCCAAATATTTATGAATATTTTTTCTATAGGTTTCAAAAAATTTAAAATATTTTTTTGTAGTTATAATATTTTGAAAATATTTTGAATTTTTTTATGTATTTTTTCTTAAAAATATTTTATATTATATTTGAGTAAAATACCCTCATGTGCATGGCAAGTCATCAATTTTGCCTCCAAAATATTTCACATCGTTAGGGTTTGGGGGTTACTTGAAGTGGTGAAAGTTCAGGGAGTATGTTCTGAAAATAAAAATTCGGTTGGTGAAATGAAAGAGGGGGTAAAATTCAGGGGTATGTTTAATTATCCTTTAAAATAATTTTAGAATCTTTGGATGTGAATTTACCCATTTCAAGTCCCAAAAATACGAAACTCAAATCAATGGAACACCTAGGCGATAATTTAATGGTTGGAAATAAAAAAGAGATTAACATTGGGAGTAGCAGAGAAATACTCTATTCCTAGTATCTTGAACCAGCACGATGTACTGACTAGGATTTACTATTTCGACTTAAAAGAATATAAAAAAAATTAGAATGAAATGAGTTACTTTAAAACAACAATAAAAAATCTGTAAAAACAATAGATCCGTTTCTCATTTTGAAGAAATTTTCACAATTAGGGTTCAAAAAGAAAATCTATTAAAGCTAGGATTCACATCAATACCAAATTAAATTGTGGTCAAGGTTAGAGAGAGATGTTGGTGGACCAAAATCTATTTATGAAACTGATTAAGGGCAATCAAAATTGGTTAAAAAATGATTGTCATTAAAATCTATATATTCAAATTATTACCACACATATAAGTTATTGAGATATGTAGATTATATGAGAAGCCGGTCTTTCCTCACACCAAAATTAAAAGTCCCGCTATCTCGGAGGATAGTTTTTACATATGCCAAACTTCCAAAACCTCTCGAGTTCCTACAGAAATGAAAATAACCTGAACAATCTAGCGTAACACTCCAGTTCTATTTTGGGTGATTCAAAACTCAGCAAAGCCCAACATCAAGCCTTAAAAAAAGTGCCAATGTCATCGCTAGCAAGATCAAACCAATAAAATATTGGCCGATGTTGAAATATTTAAAATAATGGACAAGGCAAAGATGGCCACTGAAGACTGTCTACAAAATAGCCGTGAAGAATATGGAAATTCCCTTGATACGAATGCTAGAATGACGTACTTCATATTGGAAGCTCAAAAATTAAGAGATGCCCGTATTGATGAAAACAATAGAAACTTCAACCTTCCAGAGATTCGGGCGAAGACTGAAAATGATAAATAAAATGTTCTTTATTTTTCTCTCAAGGCCTTCTTATGTATGCCTTCGTGGTGAATTCACTTATCCACTATTTTAATTTTGTTTATATATTATCTCTTCCTTAGAAGCATTTGGTTAAAAAGATGAAAAGCCGGTGATTAGTGGATACGAGAGAAGTAAATATTAATTGTACTAAAAGTTATCACGTTGCATAACCAAATCTACTGGTTACATTTTAAGACAATGAGTTTATTAATTGTAAGGACATTTTTCTCATGTCCAACATGTTACATTTATGTATGTCGTACGCCGCTACATTTGGCACATCACCTCACGATCTCACATGACGGCCTCTATTCGAATTCCGGGAATCAAGCATTCAACATCTCCATTAATGTGTCCCACATCTGCCTCAACGACTTCACGTTCCATGATTTTAGGGACTTAATGCAAGTGGTACGCAAGGGAAGTCAAAACAGTGAAAAAAGGCACGATAGGAGACTTCAATGGCATTTTCGTAATTTTACAGCCATAGTCCGGAGGTCTGGTCAATTGGAAAGTTTAAGAGCTCGCCGCAACAAAGATACTGGAAGAAACGACACCTCAATCCGAGCTACGGTGAAGGAGTTATGACCTTTTGAAGTTGGAGAAAATTCTTTGAAGAATGCTGAATTTTTTTAACCCCAAACCAGAAAGGTACCCCAAACCAGAGATGTACCCCAAACCGGTTCGGGATACCTGACGCTGCAAGAGTCCCCATGTTTTAAAACTCTTTTGGTTTTCTTATAAAAGACAACTTCGGGGGAGCTGTTTTGCAAGACTTTGAAAGACGAATTTGAGAGTTATATACCTCTAAGTCTTCACCTATTGAGCCCAAGACTCTAGGTTTTTGATTCACACAAATTTCCAAACACTTTGTGAATCTTTTTGGTAACCCAAGAACACAACTTTGAGTTTGTTCAACCCTTGTGGAGAAGTCGTTCTCTTCTTCATTGCTGCCCTCCTGGAAAGGAAAACTTCCAGCCGCCGACATAGGAACCGATACCTGCGGGTATTTCTGTGTCACACTGTTTCTAGCCGTTGCTTTGAAGGTTTACTGAAGACACCGTGCGTTACACTTGTGGGCGATTATCAGGTTGTATGTAAGTCAATGGTCTTGTAAATTCTTTAAAGTTCTAGAAATAAAAGGTTTTGCCCTTCGGGGATTTTTTCTTAACTTTGTGTCGCATGCTTTATATTTGATGGGTTGATTTAGATGCATGTTTAAGGGTTGATTTTATTTGGTTTAAAAGTATACGCTAATTAAACAAGGGTTCTTGGAAACTTGCGAATTTAATTTAAATCATTATCACACAGTCACACTTTTCATTAATAAATGGATTGTATTAATGTAAAGATGTGTCATCCTTTACGAGAGAATTTTTATAATTGTTATATATAATTTTTACCCTTTCTCTTGAATTTTTTTGTTTGTTTCTGCTAAAAAAATTTATTACAAGGCAACTAAAATTGTAAAAGCAATTTCCCCAAACTACTTACCTACTCTGTTACATTTTTTTAATGATTTATAAATATAATTATATTTCAGTCAATGTTTAGTTCATGCGATAACAACCTTGTAAAGAAAATTAGAAAGGAAATGAAGGTAAACCTTTAAATAAATTGTGTATAATATTCTATCACCAAAACCAGAATAACTTGAGCCCATAACTTTACCTCCACCTTCATTGATAACAGTTAAAACATGGCATTTTAACACACCGCTTGCCCGGGAAGAGCGGACGGAGCGCTTCTGTCGATAAAAACTATACTAAATCCACAATATAACAAGGTATAGAGCATCTAAAACTCACAAAAGAACCAAAACCACTAATCTCAATTTCTCTAAATTAATACAAAAAATCTCTCGAATAAAAATACAACATCTAAAATAAATTTCTATTGCTCTATACATCAAAATAAATACAAGTCTTCTCATATTGTATTCTCAAATAAACTTTTCAAAAATAATCCACGCTAAAATCCATCTCCAAAAATCCCAAGCTCCCAAATCCGCGTTAACCTGCCACTAAGAAAAAAAATATGGGGAAGTATACAATACGATAGAAAAAAATCTCAACAAATATTAGCGGTGAATACAACGTAACAATACGAGTACGGATATTCAAATCAATTGCCAATCTCACAAGCATTTTATCAATACAATTTCTCCACAACACTTTATCCGAGTCACCAGGCCTCTCCATGCCGCGCCAATACTTTATCAAGTAGCCGAAAATTGGAATATTGGCGGGAGCCCAACCTCTGTGCCATATTAAAATATCATGACAACATGCTCAACACAAATATAATACCATATGAATCAAAAGCAGATTCTAGTAAAAAAATTCAGATTCCAAATGAATTTAGCAATTCAATCAAGAGTTCAATAATCACACAGAATCAAAAAGAATAACTCTCAAGAGATTTAAGAGCGTATTATGTAAAACCCCATATCTCAAAAACATCACATGAATCGACACATAAAAACCAACCTCTAAATTTGATCGCACCATCACGTTCCTCTCGCAAAAATAATCAAATCTCGTTCTAGCCGAAACTCGAGAAAACACCAAATTAGCTTTCTAATCTAGGGTTGTAATCTTGAATAAGTTTGGGGCTATGGTTTGTTGATGAAAGGGTGTAATTTTTTAGAGGTCTTTTGGTTGAAAAGTTTGAAAAAAAAGTGATTTGAAAAGCCAAGCCACGAATTAGTTATGATATACAAAGGATTAAGAGTTTTGATTTAGAAAAGAGTTCTAATCAGGTACAAATACTCGAAAAATCATTACGGATGATCGGACCATCAAAATGACTTGAAATTTTAGTTTGTAGTATCGAACGACAAGACAGAGCTGCTGTGAAAAATTCAACTCGATCGAATGGTGGAATTTTTAAAAATAATATTTTTATCGTCCTTAGCTCGGATCCTCCTCCGATTTTTATACAAAAAGTTATCCCTTCCAAATTTTAATCCCGATTTAAATTTCACTTGAAACCTTATTTTTATATATACAAACCAACATATTTAATTATTAATGATAATTAAATCCAAAATTTTAATTTTGTCAAAATTTTCAAAATTAGTTTAAAAATACCTATTTAAAAAAATCGGGGTTGTTACATACTTCCCCACTAACAAGGAATTTCGCCATCGAATTTCAACAAAACATAATGCTTAAAAAAATACTACTCGATTCTATTTACCAAAAATTACAATACTAAAGTCTTTTAATCAATTCTAAACATCCTCACCACGATACCTAAAACGTCTTAAATAATTTCTATTTCTAAATAAAACTCGTCTAACGCGCATGCTAGACCAAAACTCAAAACCCGAGGGTTGTCGTATACCTAAGCTCTGATACCATCTGTCAAACCCCACCTGGGGAGAGAGAGCGTTACTCAATAAAACTAATCAAATCCACAATCAACAAGGTATAGAGCATCTAAAATGAAATCCCACAATTTAAAATACCTATTTAAAAAAAAAAATGGGGTTGTTACATACTTCCCCACTAACAAGGAATCTCGCCCTCGAAATTTAACGAAAACTAACGCTTAAAAAAATACTACTCGATTTTAGTTACCAAAAATTACAATACAAAAGTCTTCCAATCAATTATAAACATTGTCACCACGATGACTAAAACGTCTTGAAAAAAATTCTATTTCTAAAGTAAACTCGTCTAATGCGCATGCTAGAACAAAACCCAAGACCCGAGGGTTGTCGTATACCGAAGGTCTGATACCATTCTAAAACAGACCGCCTTCCCGGGGAGAGCGAACGGAGCGCTACTGTCGATAAAAACTATACTAAATCCACAATATAACAAGGTATAGAGCATCTAAAACCCACAAAAGAATCAAAACCACTAATCTCAATTTCTCAAAATTAATACAACAAATCTCTTGAATAAAAATACAACATCTAAAATAAATCTCCAATGCTCTATACATCAAAATAAATACAAGTCTTCTCATCTTGTATTCTCAAATAAACTGCCCAAAAATAATCCACGCTAAAATTCATCTCCAAAAATCCCAAGCGCCAAAAATCTACGCTAACCTGCCACTTAGAAAAAGATATGGGAAAGTATACAATAAGACAGAAAATATTCTCAACAAATATTAGCGGTGAATAAAACGTAACAATACGAGTACGAATATTCAAATCAATTGCCAATCTCACAAGCATTTTATCAATACAATTTCTCAACAACACTTTATCCGCGTCACCAAGCCTCACCATATCGCACCCATACTTTATCAAGTAGTCGAAAATTAGAATATTGCCGGGAGCCCAACCTCTGTGCCATATTAAAATCTCACCACAACATTCTCAACACAAATATAATACCACATGAATTAAAAGAAAATTCTAATAAAAAATTTTAGATTCCAAATAAATTTAGCAATTCAATCATGAGTTCAATAATCACACAAAATCAAAGAGAATAACTTACAAGAGATTTAAGAGCGTATTATGTAAAACCCCATACCTCAAAAACATCACATGAATCGACATATAAAAACCAGCCTCTAAATTTGATCGCACCATCACGTTCCTCTCAAAAAAATAATCAAATTTCGCTCTAGCCCAAACTCGAGAAAACACCAAATACGCCTTTTAATCTAAGGTTAAAATCTTGAATAAGTTTGGGTCTATGGTTTGTTGATGAAAGGGTGTAATTTTGGAGAAGTCTTCTGGTTCAAAAGTTTGAAAAAAGTGATTTGAAAAGCCAAGCCATGAATTCATTATGATATATAAAGGATTAAGAGTTTAATTTAGAAAAGAGTTATAATTAGGTACAAATACTCGAAAAATCATTACGGATGATTGGACCGTCAAAATGTCTTGAAACGTTAGTATGTAGTAGGGAACGACGAGACAAGACTGTTGTGAAAAATTCAGCTCGATCGGATTGTCAAATTTCTAAAAATAATATTTTTATCCTCCTTAGCTTGGATCCTCCTCCGATTTTTATACAAAAAAGTTGTCATTATCGAGCAACTTACATAAACTCTTGAAGCCGGAGCACCCACTCTATCTCTCACGTCCTGAAAAATCAGGATTGATTTGGGGACTGGGTTAAGATATGTAACTAGAAAATAAATAAATAAATATATATATATATATATATATATATATATATATATATATATATATATATTGCGGAAATAAAACATATTTAAGATAGTGGCATGCCTTAATATTATATGGTATGGAATTACAATTTTCTTACATTAGAAAATAAAATAAATCACAACTTTATTACATATTCTCATAAGAGAGCAAACATAAAACTTGGAAAGAAAAGTGTGGCATAAGTTTATGGCTACACATAATCCGTCCACTTATACGTAGTAACACAAGATATTAAAACAAGAGCTTCATTTCCTCGACTGATTTTCTGGGTGAACATAATTCTTAAGGTAATGCGAGAAGAAGCATTATTATTGTACGGCGTAGTATTGCCTGCTCTATCCACCGGATCCATCTGGAATTCAAAAAAAATACGCAAATTTGCCAAGTAGATAATCCTTATTTAATATAGTTCAAACAAAATTAAAAGAGTTAGTATAAGAATTTCAATAAGATGAAGATTCAAATAATATGATATGAGAATGTGTAACTGAAATTTGATAACAACATAGGGGTAGAGTTGGTAATAGCTGAGGATGGTTTCCAAATAAACAACCCACAATTATTTGCTCAGAGGCTTAAGGGTAATAGAAAATACATACAACTAAATCAATCCAATTAAATTGGAGGCAAAAGTAACCGTGCTAAGTCATTAAATGACAATACATATGGTAGAAAATATCCAGGCCCTCAATCATTTGAGTCCTTCAGGCCAAATAATGCAGTCGTGGGTATAACGAAAGATTATTCCCTGATTGTAATGCATGCTATAAGTAAGTAACCGGGTAAACAAGCATCATATGAGATAATATGATTGCATAATCATTTCAAAATATGAATCAATTGTACATAAACAAATTGAACTACTCAAATGAGTTCCACAATGAGAATAAGATATACCAGGTATATAAAAAGTGATATCAACGATAGGCGTAATTTCAATGGCATTGAGAAATAATATTAAATAAGAATCACCTACTTAGTGTTTTGAAATAGGCCGTCGAGTTCTTAGTAGACAGTAAGGTATTCCGTGCAAGTCTATTTAAAATGACAATATATATATATATATATATATATATATATATATATATATATATATATATATATGGTAAGCATGAAGTGTATTACTTTAAAATGGGAAGTAACTTATAGTTGCGAAAAAATAAGTTTTTGGGGTTTAATATATAAATAAACTTAAACTTTTATTTCAGTAAGTTTCTTAGCTTAATTAGACATGTGCCAGAAGACTTTTTCATTGCAAATAAGGTCTAAAAGTTGTAAAAAACGTTTGGGGGAAAATTATGGAGGTCAGAAATTTCAGGGGTTTATGTGTAAATATTCAAAATTTAAAGGTTAAACTAAGGTTTATTGTTGGACATCCAAACATGGTGTTATAATATACCAATTTGACCAGAAAAATAAAATAGAATTTTGGAATTTTTTAACTGGTCATGCGCTCACACGCGTCAGGTCAAAGGTCCCACGCGCTAATTTTGACCTCAGTCGCGCGTGTGGCCTTCACGCGTCTTCAACCTTGCGACGTTTGACCTAGGTTTTCAGAAATTTTGACTTCAAATTAAACCTTCGATATGGAACCATTTTAGTTCTTTCAAAAGCCATTTTCCTCATTTTTTCACAAGGATTACAAATATATAACTTTTAGGCATTGAAACAAAATGTAAAGCTTACTTCCACGGATTAAGAAATATAAAAATTTCAGTGAAAAAATGATGGATTTTGGGTATAATTCGAACCACGACAGTAATAAGGTTTGGTTTCTAGGCTGTTTTTGGACCAATTGGTTTTGGTTTGAAGGATTAATTCATCCCGAGTAAAGACAATTTTGTTTCTGAAAATTTTATGGACGAAATTGAAAATCTTTGATTTTGAACTGATAAGGATACTCTAATGAAATTAAATTCATGGTTAAGATACCAGGAATATAGAGAAAAGGTTTATCATTTTAAAACAGGTGTAGGGTCAAAAATTCAAAATCCACCATTGGAGCTCAAGCTTAAATGGTGATTTTCAGATTTTTGATCAAAACTTGTGATTTTTGCGTTACAGAAGGCATATTAGATTTGTTTTGAACTCTATTCTACTGCATAAATATAACTAAAGCAAGCAAATTCAAAAGCAAACATAAAATTATTAGGTACCCAAAATTGCTGAATTTTTTAGCTTTGAATTCTATCACTGTTTGTACTAAATTCTTGTCCTTAACGTGGGCTTTTTTTTTGGGGTGGGGTGGGGGTGGGGGGAGGGGGGGGGGGGGTTAGTGGTGAGTTCTTTGGTTGAAATTAGAGGTGGTATTTTGTGGTTAATAAGAGAAATTTTCAGGAGAACCTATGGTGTGAAAAAGTTTCAAGGCTGTAAAGCTTGGTATTGGTCATTCCAACGGTTTGTTTGCCAATTCTTATCAGTTCTGCTGATATGGAAGATAGGTAAGTCTTTGTATTTAGTCCCTGGAACGTTTATGTTAAGTTTTAAGGAGTTTAAGCATTATTTTCCATCTTTGAGGGGCTTTTATGAAATTTTCAGAAGTTTAAAGAATGTGGGGTTGGGTTGGGTTGTAATTTCAGAAAGTAAGGAAGGTATTTGTATGAAAATGTGGGGTCAAATTGGATATTTAAATAGTTAAAATGTCATTTCAAAACTTTAGGGGTGTTTTTATAATTATGGAAATCTCAAAGATAGATTTAAAACTTCTTATTTCCTAATATTTATTTTAATAGTACTTAATAATTTGTTCTCAAGTCATAACTTAACTCGTCTTTCATTCACAGGGTTTTAACGAACTGAATTAGAATTCGTTGTATTACTCGGGTCTTACAATTCTCCCTACCCAAAAAAAATTGTCCCCGAAATTACCTTCAAAATAATTATGGGTATTGTTTGTGTATGGGGTCTCAGAGTTCCTACATAGCATCTTCTTGACCGTGGTGTTGCCAATAAACCTTTACTAAGGAAATGGTCTTTGTGCGAAGTAATCGGTCCTAAGTATTTAAAATTTCAAAGGGTCGCTCTCCAAAGTCATGGTAAGTCTGGATTAATAGTCCATCACATGAAATAATGTGATTTGGATCTGCAATATACTTCCTTAATTGAGATACATGTAATATATTGTGTAGTTGAGCGAGGTCAGGGGGTAATATTAGTTGATATGCAACTGGTCCGATATGGTTAGAAATAACAAAAGGTCCAATGTATCATGGTGCCAGTTTTACCTTTTGTTTAAATATAATAATTCCCTTCCAATGTGATAGCTTCAAAAAAAATTCTCTCCCTTATGAAATTCCAGGGGGCATCTGTGATTATTAGCATAACTTGTTTATCGGCTTTGGGCTTCTTTCAATCTCTCTTTGATTAAATGTACATTCTCAGTCTTCTCGGTTATAATCTCTGGCCCAAAAATATGACTTTCCTCTGACTCATTCCAACAAAGGGGAGAACGACAAGGTCTTCCACAAAGTGCTTCATATGGATCGGTCTCAATGCTAGATTGATAGCTATTATTATAAGGAAATTATACTAGCACCAAATGATCACTCCAGTTCCTTGTTAAATCTAAAGTACATGCACTCAACATATCTTCTAGAGTTTGTGTCAATCATTTTGACTGACCATCTGTGTGGAGATGATATGCGGTACTAAAAGGAGTTTGATTCCCATAGCTATTTGTAATGCTTGCCAAAAATGTCCCGCAAACCTAGGATCACGGTCAGATACAATAGATAAAGGAATTCCATATAATCTAACAATCTCTTGAAGATTTAAGTTACTGAGTTGTTGCAAGGAATCAGTAGTACGTACTTTAAGAACATGAGTTAATTTGGTTAACTGATCTATAATTACCCAAATTGAATTATAGCCTTGAGCTGTAGGGGGTAATCCACTAACAAAGTCCATAGTAATATGATCCTATTTCCAGGTTGGTATAGGAAGAGGTTACAAGAGTCCACCCGGTTGTTAGTGTTCAATTTTGACTTGTTGGCACGTTAGACATTTAGCAATAAAATTTTGAATTTCCTACTTCATTCCTGCCCACCAAAAGTGATTTTTGAGGGTTTGGTACATTTTGGTGTTACCTGGATGAATTATAAATTTGGAATGATGACCTTATCGTAAAAGTTCCTCCTTTAGTTTGGGGTATTCTAGTACGCATATGCAATTTTGAAACCGTATTCCTTTACAAGGGTGGTATGTCCATTCTGGCTTAGCTTTTCCACATTCGATCTTCCATCGTTGGTTGGTAAGAAATTTATTCGTAGCTTTTTGCCCAATGATTATGTCTTGAAGAGAAGGGTAAGATATGATATTTTGAAAAGTAGTGGAATCTTTATATTGAAAATTGTAATCAGTCAATGTGAGCATGAGCTGATAAGAAAGTAATCCTGTTGATCTTTCACTAATTTTATGGCTTAAAGCATCAAATACTTTTTTGACTTTCCCTAGATGATAGTGTAGTTGAAAATCGTAATCTTCTAAGTAATCCATCCATCTACGTTGATGTAGGTTTAGATATTTTTGAGTAAAGATATTCTTTAAGCTTTTATGGTCGAAAAATAGTTGAAATTCCACTCCATACAAGAAGCATCACCAAATCTTTAAAGCAAAGTCAATAGAGACTAGCTCAAGATCATTTGTTGAATAATTTTGTTCGTGAACCTTTAATTGATGCGATCTGCATTCGATGACTTTTTCAGCCTGCATAAGTACACATCCTAATCCTTATAAAGAGGTATATGTGTACACGTCATAACCTTCATCACCAGAAGGTATGGTAAATACGGGTGTAGTGGTTAAGTGTTCTTTTAATGTTTGGAATGCTTTGGTACATTCTGGAGTCCATTCGAAGCGTGTGTACTTTCGAGTTAATATCATAAGAGGTAGAGCAATAGTAGAAAATCCTTCTACAAATCTTCAATAATAGCCAGTTAATCCCCAAAAGCTGCAAACTTCAGTTATTATTGTAGGTTGTGCCATTCCACCACTGCGAGAGTTTTTACGGGGTCTACTTAAATTCCTAATTTGGTAATTATATGTCCAAAAACTTCACCTCTTTCATAACAAAATCACATTTTCTCTTCTTAGCATACAATTGATGACATTGTAATATATCTAGGAGGATTTGTAAATGATGTTCATGTTCTTCTATATTTTGTGAGTATATTAGCACTACAAAAAAAAAGTTGCTTTTAATACCCTATTTTTTGAGACATACAAAATATAGTCTTTAAAACATACTTTTTGAGGAGGATATAATTAGCCGTCTCAAAAAGTATTATTTTTTTACCCTGCTAATTATGGTCGTCTCATTAGAGGTCACTTGTTGAGATGGTTAATTATTTTCGTCTTATAAAGTAAGCCAAATGAGACTGAAAAATATTTGCTGTCTCAAAAGGTACACCAAATAAGACGGTAAAAAAAATTATGTTAGCACCATTATCATTTTTCATCTCCCGCCTTACTTTACCAAAAAAATAAGAAGAAAAAAAATAGTAACACATGCTCACCATCTCTCACAAACCCAATTGCCCCCTTCCTGCTCTCACAAACCCAGTCGTCAACCCTTGCACCATCTCTCCTGTCAATTTGAGACGGGTCGACAGCTACACCATTTCGGTACTCACAATCTCTCTCTCTATCTCTCTCTCTCTCTCTCTCTCTCTCTCTCTCACACACACACACACACACACACACACACACACACACACACACACACACACACATTCACAGAGTGACGCACCCACACACATGAAGTGATGCATACATGCACACAGTGACGCATACAAATCTTCAAAGTTAGGGTTTTTTAATTTAGTTTTGTGTTCGGTATTTACAAGAACCAATACGATCTTTAAATTTAGGGTTTTCATTTTAATTTTCAACTTATTTTTCTACTGTGTATTCACCCTGGTTTTCAAAAACTTGATTATTGATATAATTATTAGGAAAATGTAATTAAAATCAATTTATTATTTAAAAACCAATTTTTCATATAATCTATTATATAAAATTCAAGATTTTTATATTTATCAGCAATATGTTTGTGCAATATGTTTGAGACTCCCAAAAATCTGTATAATTTAGCTTTTTTTCGTTCACTTGTATTCGTCAATTCAAGACAAAGCTAAAAAAGTCATTTAAAGAGTAAAACAAAATTGGTTGGTGATGATGACTAGTATGTGCCACGTGAAGAAGAAAATGGGCGTAATGATTCAAGCGAGGGTGAAAATTGGTACGTGTCTTGTGAGTTTTTTAAGGTGTAAATATTTAGTGATTTAGATGTTAATTAGTTGATTTTGTGACTTCTTATTTGATGTTTTCCATTATCATGCGTGCATTAGTACTTCAACATTTCAAATTTGGATTGTTCGATTTAGTTAGCCATATTAATACTTAAATTAATGTGTTGAATTATATTGTTATTTTAATATAGTTTGTTTCCCCTTTACGTGATAATCTCTTTAGGAATGAATGTTTGTCATGATTAACCTCTTTATATTTTCTTCATCTTACTAAGACATTATGAAGATTTTCTCTTACGACAGATACATGACTTTACTGGTTGAATCGTGCCGAGTCGAACATAGCTTTTTTCATTTACTAGGATTAAAAAAGGGTAACAACTATATGATATTAAATTAAGATAGACTTTGGAGATAATTGAAATTTAGTGTTTATATTGAAGTGGATTTAGATGGTATTTCCTTAAAATATAGTAGTTTTCCAACTAGTTCTTCTATCACGTGCATTGTTCAGTTTATTTTGTTTTTTGTAGTACTTTTTCAATCAAGAGTGATTTGAGCTTAAACTGAACTGATAATTGTTTGGGATGGTATTCTCATCTGTTTAGAGAGACCCGAACACTCAATATCTAGTTGTTTATGACAATGGCATTATATATATGTTTATACAACAAAACAATGAAGTAAGTTTGCTTGTGTGAGTCATTTTGTAGTGGTTTAATACACCAAAAATTAATATTGTTTCCTTGTTTGTTCAAGTGTTTTTATATGTCGTGGAGCGTGTTAATATACTTGTCATTAGAAATGGGCAAATTATTAGATCATAAGTTGTTGGGGGCAATAAAGATGTAGACAAATTTGAGGTGATTATCAACCCACGTGTTATATTTCCTTGTTATTAGTGTTTTGTTGTTAGGTCTTATTTTTGTAATTGTTAGGGCTATGCATACATAGATGTTCGTTAACTGATTTTGATAAGTCCCCTTTTTATCTAGTTTATATACTTCTTAAGATATGTACATCTTACTAGAGTTTCTCATATTGTCATTGATGCCTGTCTTGCTATGAGCTTACCTTTACAGTTATCATACTTCATAAGTTAAATATAATGTTATTGGTTGTGAAGACTCTACCAAGAATATTTATTTTATCGACAAGTTCTTCTTGCAATCAACAATGTACAAACTTTCTGACGTTGCCTTGTAGTTACATTAGATTTTAGAAACTTCATAGATGCATCATGTTTCATGTTGGTAGACGTGATAAATTTTAGGCCACCAGGAACATAAAATGGTCTAATTTTTCCAGACAATTTACGAAAAGGTATAGAACTTAGTAGCCGAGCATATTATGCTGACTGAGATGTCTAACAATCATGAGGCCAATATTGGAGTTTATGTTAAAATAACAGAGCAAGCTATGCAAAATGAGATGTCTAATAACCATATTTTTACTATTTTTTTAATCAAAAAATATGGAAATTTCTATTATGAAATAAATTAAAAAAAGTATGGTCCTAATTGTTAATATACGGTGGCACAATTGACCTGTCTCTGATGTCTACAAGCACTACTACATTACATGAAATTATACACCATTTCCATCGCCATCGTCGATGTAAAAATTGATGACAAAAACATCCAAAAGGAATACACTACCCTAACCCAAGGCTTTTTCTCTCGACAATTATTAGTTGAATAAATATGTTAAATTAGTTTCAAAAACCAAATGGTGACTTTCTCCTCCTTCCTCCTTCCCCACACTGTTCATCCCATTTCCTCAGCTCATTCATACTCAAAACATCGTACTATACCGATGGCCCCACCTTGGTTTTGGATTGGATAAAATCATTCAATTTGAGTGGTCTTAATACTGGAGACACTCCATTTTCATGTCCCTTATTTTCTTCCTCTAAAATTTCTTGAACAGGTTTATATGCTGCAACAATACAGAGGTTCTTCAAATCACTGCCCAAGTCCTTTGTTGCATTCGCTAGATTTTCTAACTGAAATCCATCTTCTACATGCTCTTGATCATGAAGTATTTTAAGTATCTTTAAAGCATTATCAACATCTGGCAGGTCAACATACATCCTTCTTGGTAGATGACGAATGACACCATCGTCAAGATCGAATAGTCAATTTGTGGCGCCAAGGATGAGGATTCTTTATCTATCTTTTGATCTCAACCCATCCCAGACTGCCATAAATTTGTTTCGCATTCTTCTAGTCTCTTCTTGCTCTAAAGAACCACCATGCACACCCAACAAGCTGTCAACCTCATCAATAAAAATAATTACGGGAGCTAGCTGCTGGCAAAGGAGAAGAGGGCCTTGGTAAGCTTTTCAGCATCTCCAAACCACTTATATGTAAGTGTGGAACCAGTTATGATGATAAAATTTTCCACTACTTCTGTTGCAAACACCTTTGCAAGAAGGGTTTTCTCCGTTCCAGGAGGCCCAAAAAGCAATATCCCTTTGGAAGGCCGCAATAAATTACAGGAGAGAAAAGCAGAGGTCTTCGCAGTGGGAGAATAACGAGTTCATTTAATGCCATTTTCACATCTTCAAGAGCACTAATATTGAAAAATTTCACATCAATTTCACCAAGAGGAACCATTGATGAAACAAAATTTCTCTCATACTCATCCTTAGCAAGATTCTTAAAATTTTGTGAAGATTTCTTAGATATAGTTTCCAGCTCCTTTAACCTCAAAAGTGACATTTCAAGGCTTTCGCGAGGCACGTACAATCTTTCCCCCCCTTTAATAAAGGAAGGAGACATGATGATATGTAATTATTTTTAGCCCAACCAACAACTTTCTCAGCTTTTCGCTTTATCTGTACCACACCATTGGTATTTACGTGTAGGAGTTCCATGCACAATAGCTCATGTTCCTCGAGGACCTTATGTAGTTCGTTTATAAAGCTCTGCGATATCACAATTCTCCTATCTTCATCAATCTTTTTATTGAATTTTTTGAGGGGATCTTCATCCTTTGGAGGGAATATACACACAATGTTAGTGGATAGCTTATAAATTTCAGTATCTTTCGATCTTTTTATAGGTTTTAGTACCTCCGTAAGTCTCTTCAATGAAAGAGGCAACTTATCAAGGCGACCCAAATTTGGAAGTATCATCGTAAAATTTTCTTTCGCCTTTGACCCTGGCTCAACTTTATTCTGCCCACAAATCAAAACAACATGTCCAGGTAACTGATCAAACATTTCCTCCACCTTCGGTACCCATTCACCTCATATACCTCACCGTGTTGACCACTGGATGTAGTAAGGAAATGTATCCCATGACGCCTTTATTTTCTCCCACGGAACAACCCTCCACAAGAACTCGTTTTTAAATCTTTCCCATCTAGTTAGAAAATGCGATTCCTTCTTTTTCTCTCAGTAGCCAATTTCTCGTTATGATAGAGAAGAACGACTAGGACAGGGTTGGAGATTTCTTATTCGAGCTTGGGATAATTTCTCATAGCGTTCATCTATTTGGTTTCTTTTACGGTGAAACTGAGGATGATAATGGGCCGTTAATTCTTCTAGGGACGACATAGCCTATACTAACAGTGAAGCTGAGGATTCTACTAACTCTGATAGTAAAGACGATGAGGATGATTTCATTAATGATTATTTTAACATGTTCCCACCCTCAAATGTCCCCAGCAGTGGAGTGCGGATTGAGGAGATATTTAATGACGATAAACTTGTCAATGAGAACAGTGTCTTTAAATGACCAAAAAAGAAGAACACTAACCCAAATGAGTCTGATGAAATCTCCTCTCAGCAATAAATTGTTGTTAAAGATGCAACACGCACACCAATTTTAGAGAGTGAAGATAAGGATGGATTTCCAGTATCTTTTAGTGAAGAAAAGACAGAAAAAGTTAAAGATAAGACAACAATTAAAAAAATGAAGACAAAAGATGAACTAGCTCGTATAAAAAGTGTTAAAAGAAAAATTGATGCTGTTAAAAAAACTGACCAATGACTTGATTCTTCAGTCCCAACTATTGAAGCACTTCTAGATAATGATGTTAAGAAAACAAAAGTAAGAAAAAAAGTAAAGGGTAAAGAGGGAAAATAACATGAAACCTGTGGTGATAGCAACCACAATATCTAGCCTGAGGAAACTACCAGAGGCATGGAGGAGATTCTGGTTGTTGAGAAGGAAAATGATCGCGGACTAAACACTGAAGGAAGCCTTGAGACTGTGGCATAACCTTTAAGGCTTCAACACTATTTCAGTTTGTTGAGAATTTTTATGGAGGTAAGAAAGTTTTGTCAAACATAATCTGATAAATGATTTTAACTAGTTATTATAACATCGAACTACACTCTGATGTTTTTTTGGTCTTTGTGAAGCGCAGCCTGTATTCTTTAGCATAAAACCTACAACTTTTTGTGTGACACCGTGAACGAAATCTAGTTCCTGACTGTGGTTCTTCTTTGCATATGTTCTTATTTTGGTATGTTATTCTCATTCGTATTTGTTAAGAATGCTCTAATGTAGTAGTGACAATGATAATTAGGATAGTTAAGGTTTTACGATCTGGAGTGTTTTGGGGTATTTTATAATTTTTTCTAATGTAATGCCCGCAATAATGATAAGCATCACATATATATGATCGTCATCTCTGTTGTGTACTTTTCCATTTATAGAGATCTAAATCCAATGGAACTTGAGGGATTATAAGTTTATTACATTATATAATCCTCTAAAGACTATTACGCATCACACACACACACACACACACACATACACACATACACACGCGCACACACACACACACACACACACACACACACACACACACACACACACACACACACATATATATATATATATATATATATATATATATATATATATATATTTATTCTTGATGTCTGCCCGAACTTTTCCATTTATTGAGATCTAAATCCAATGGAAATTATGAGTTTATTGCATAATGCATGATTATGAGCCTTATTATGGACCACATGGGATTGCATTAATTTTCGTTTGATTTTTATTTTGTAAGGTTCATTTTTTGACTTTCATGTTAACAATTATGTTTGGTATGGTTCATTTCCAAATAATGTCTTTGGTGCCTTATATTACTTTTTCGATATATCATAGATCACTTGTATCATGTCGTGTTCAATCCCATATTAGGCGTTGAGATGTATTGTGCCTAACTAGCCACTTTATACAGCCCAAGTAAAAACAAACAGTCACATAGTTTTACTTTATATGAGAATATCTGGTTATCCCTCCCTATTAAAAGAACTGTTAAAGGTAATGTTATAGTAAAACGTACTCTGACTACAACGAGTTCGATAAAGGATAAATGCAGAGTAATATAAAAAAGAGAACTTTAGATCCAAACATAAGGAACAACTGATATGTATGGCTTAAAATATATAAATAACACACTATTCAATATGATTTTGAATCCCTTCTATATTTCCATATACTGATCAATAATATGTTGTACCTAAAGCCTATGATCCACCATATTCTATTTTTTAAACTTATTTTGGGACAATCTATTTAAATTTAGAGTATTATCTCTTTTAAGGTTTATGCTTCCACAACTACAGAGATTATTGGTGCAAAAAAAATGTTATTTGGAGAAATTACCAATATATTTAGCGACCTCACTCTCAAAAATATTCTCAAAATGGGTCAAAACTAGTTCTCTGGTCCCTGCCATTATCGGAAAATGCCATCATTCGAACATACAGAGCCTCAGGATAATCAGCTACATCGTATCATTCTAATAGATATTTTTCTTTTTTCTGGATTAAGCTATATGAATCTAATAAGCAATGCAAATTCAGATTAAGGTAATGGACATTTCTAACAACTTGCTATCACGAAAAATTTCAATGACTGTAGGGGCCTTCTTGAGCTTAGTTGTTCCTTATAATTGGATCTGAAGTTCAGTCTGGCAAGGAAGCATTTTAACGAATTGATATCTCGACAATCAGTGGTCAAATTAGTTCTATTGGAGAGCTTGAATCTCTCTTAGAGCAACCTCTCTAGACAAATCCCACATGATCTAGAGAAATTCTCATTTCTCCATAAATTGAATTTGCCACTTACCTCCAATTTTAAAGAAAATTTAATCATACTTCCCGAAAAATTTCATAGGTGGGTTTCTTTCTTGTGAACATCTCAAGAAGCAGAATTCCAAAACTATAGACATTTCTTTTATTGAGGCATTGCTGCCCAAACCATACTCTACCAAAAATAACACGACATCATATTAGTATATATACTGAAGACTTTATTATTTCACATCAACAAATTATTTTGTTTTGACGTATGTGTCCCCAAACAACACGTTATGAACTCAAATATAGAGAGGACAATACTTAAACAAGCACTGGATAAAAGCATAACAAAATCGATTAACTATTCTTAGATAAACTCATGGTGAGAATTTAACTTTAAAGTCATGAGTATTTTTTCAGTGTTTAAATGTGTCTTAGACCGGATAAATATTTTTTGTTATATATATCCCTCGTCTCAATCCCCTATTTGCTTCACTTCATAAGAAAATTCTTGAATCACAATATTCTGTTTTTTAATCTTCTTTTGGGGCCAGTTCTGATAACCAAATTTCTAACTATCTCTCAATGTCTTATCGTATAAGACATTTATTTACTCATTAGTACTTATTTAGTGTTTTCAAATTATATGTTCATACCTAGTATAATCCATGTCCATGATTTAAGGCATTATGAAATATTTATATAAGACAATGTGGTCAGTCAAGCAGACCTTACTGCTAATCATATAACGAACATGAATACATATGCCTGCTTATACTTCGATAACCATTTAACCTCTATTCTTCTATGGGATATGTATTACGCATAAAATAAGATGCTGAAGAATACGATTCGGGCTTCTACCTAAACGACTGTTATTTTTAGTACTATTCATTTCAGGTATGTTCTTTTCAAATATTTGCGTATCTTACTTAAAGTTTGTTGTATCTATCGATAGTTAAAAAGTATAGTTTATTGTTCAATTAACTATATAAATTAATATGTTAACTTTTATTTCTTATTCTAATTGTAGGAAGAAGGACAAGTTTGGTTAGTTATTTCATTTCAAGCCCAAGACTCAAATAAATATAAATGAATGTCAAACTTATGCTCAATATAGTTTTCCTTTCGATGAAATTCTTCTCATGGATATTGGTATTCATATTTATGAATATCTTTCCTTTTCAGCTTGTAGTTCAGTCAATGAAATGATTCCGGAACCGAAATCATCACATTTCCTAGTTACTAGTAACACATCGAATCAGTCTTAAGCTTTCAAACATTCTGATATTATTTTATCTTTTGACAAAATGAAATAAATATGCTGATATTGGGGAATCACACCTTTTTTTTTTTATGTTGGCATAAAGGCACAATATATAAGGAACTGTTTTGTATAAATGCTCACAACTGCCTTGAGGTATGAAGTTGTAAGATATTTTTTATTTTCTATTGATTTCTTTTTCATATGTTCATATGTGATTTTGGTTCCTTGTGCAACTCTTCTAAAGTTAAATATATGAATAACTAATTTATGTTGTTAGGCTTGATGAAAAATCAATGGAGTGCCATCAAATGTTCTCATTCGTGGAATTACTACTCAAAACATGGCGGTATGTCTATAGGATACTTTAGTTGGATTGATCGGTGATGCTCAGACCAAACTGACACAATTGGATAATTCAAAGTTCTTCAATGAAATGCTCATCAAGTAGGAGCACTGTACACTGCTCAGGTGAGGGAATCACCAATTGGGGTCGATTCCATTTTACAATTGGCTTTAGCAAAAGGGCCTGGAATGGATAATTGAAGTCCTTCGTTGCGAGAATAAATATCAAAATATTTGTTTCTTTGGATATGTTGAACAGTGATATTATGTGTTTCAATTTCTTCTACGTATTGCTAATCACATATGGTCAAAATTTTTACAATATTGAATAGTTTCGTTTATCATTTATTCGTGTTTTCCATTACTATGTTGATTTTGCAAAAGCTAACGTATAACCCGTGCATCCCTCGGGTTTCCAACTAGTTATATCTAAATTGCTTTATTGATTCATAAAATACTATGTAAAGATTGAATTAGAAATGAAAAAATGGAAATTTGGATTGAAATTTTTATAAGTGTATGAAAAATGATTAGATATATAAATAAACTAGTATTTTTATTAGAACTGTTTCTTTGGGGCTTAGGGCTTCAAGAAAATGTGGCAGAGTGTGATGATGTATATGGATTGGTGTACAGGTAGAAATATGTCACCATTTTTGGCAGTTGAAATATGGTTCAAGGTACATTTTATTTTAGTTTAGTTTAATTCCTTATGTGGTAATTACATTGGTAGAGAGTACATTGGAGAAGTTGGATCCAATTTATACTCCTGATTCCATCCATGTGTGACACTAAAGAATTGATGCTATTGTTTGATTTTAGAAAGTATAGAAAAAATTTGTAATGTTTTATTTGGGCAGGAATCATTTTCACAGTCTAAACAGATTCATTGAAGAAATCAAGGATGCATCCGTGGTAATTCAGGAGTTAAACAGAACATCGTCCCATGAATATAAGACGAACGGGGAGTCGAACATGGCATTGTCGCTGCTGCTTTAAGAGAAGCTGCAGAAGTAATAGAATCTTCCGATGAGCCGTAATTCCTTGTTTTGCCTTCTGACACTCTTCATTGGAGTCTTTGATACGGCCTAAACCTACTTTAAATTACTCAATTTGTTTTAATTCAATTTAATAGTTAATTGTTAATGTGTGTATTAAATG
The DNA here is from genome assembly GCA_949130495.1 of Sambucus nigra. Classification (NCBI taxonomy): domain Eukaryota; kingdom Viridiplantae; phylum Streptophyta; class Magnoliopsida; order Dipsacales; family Adoxaceae; genus Sambucus; species Sambucus nigra. The sequence continues at coordinate 40,434,432 of OX422209.1, forward strand.
GTTATTAGGGTAAAGTGAAAAAAGAACCCTAAACTACGTAGTTTGATGTATATTATTGGATATTAGGTCTTTAATATTTTTCGCACTACGTTATTGTTTATCCTTTCTAGCCGATTTATGGCAATTGGACTTGATATGCGATAATTATTGATATATATTGAGAGATATTTGGGTGGAAATTTCTCTCTTTAAAGTAAATTTTCAGTCGTGGTGGCAAAAATTTGTTATGGTGGTGGTCAGAATTTTCTGTTGGTTGGCACATAGTATTCTTAGAGTCAATTTTATTGTTAAAAACAGGTTGGCTACCTGTGGTTTGCATGAATAAATAAAGGAGACTATGCCGATTTAAAAAAAAATAATAGTAGTTAGATATTTATATTGTTTGTGACGATAATATACTATACGGATTCATTGCACATTGTATTGTTGATGAGTGAGATATTAATTTTGACATAATTGACACTAATTTTTTTTTGTAGGACATGCAATGCTAATCAGTGACTTTGGAGGTCGTATGCTATAAGATTGCGGGATTACATATATATAAGCATTTCGTGTTTTGGAGTAAAGAAATTAATGTATTTTTGTTGTCAAGTCGAATATTTGAACTTAGTGTTGTAATTTTTATTATGACGAATATTTGGATATGCTTATAAGTACTCTAACTATTGTTGAATGAAAATGATTCGTTGTGTTGGTTGCAAATTATCTTATGTATTACATTTTATGATTATTCGTTGTGTTGTGTTGTCTCAAATGTAATTCAATTCTATATTACACTTTAACAATAGATTTTATTATCCACAATATATTGGTGCAAAAATTTTAAGACCCCTTCACCTCTTTTGAGATGGTTAAAACTGTTCCATAAATATATTAAAGACAGTTACGTTTCCGTCTCAAAAAGATCTTCTGAAATATTAACCTTTTGAGACATATTAATTCCCGTCTCAAAAGGACTTTTTTGGGACAACTCTCTTGCCGTCTCAAAAGGGTCTTATAGAATGATGAGCTTTTAAGACGAATCTGTTTTCGTCTCAAATAACTCTTTTGAGACGGCTATGGCGTCACAAAAAGTATTTATAACCCCTATCAAAAAGACCCCCTAGCCGTCCTAAATAGCGTCCCAAAAAGTATTTGAGACAGATAAATTATTTTTTGGGACTGTTAGGCCACCGTCTCAAAAGTTACTTTTTTCATAATGTAGGATATCATCCATGAATACTATCACAAACTGATCCAAGAATGGTCGAAACACTCGATGCATTAAGTCCATAAAAGAGGCTAGAGCATTAGTAAGTCCAAATGACATTACTAAGAATTCAAAATGTCCAGATCAAAATGTCAATATCGATTTTTAAAATATGTCTTTGGAATATCTTTCTCTCTCACCTTTAACTGGTGGTATCCTAAACATAAATCAAATTTTGAAAATACTCTAGCTCCCCATAATTGGTCAAATAAATCACCGATTCTAGGTAATGGATATTTATTTTTAATCGTGACTTGATTCAATCTACAGTAATCTATACATAATCGAAATGATATGTCTTTCTTCTTTACAAACAAAACTGGAGCACACCACGGAGATGAACTAGGTCTAATAAATCCTTTGGCCAATAAATCATCCAGCTGAATTCGAAGTTCTCATACTTCCAAAGCTTCCATACGATAAGGTGGTATGGAAATAGGGGTAGTATTGGGTAACAAATTAATTACAAATTCAATTTCACGAGATGGGGGAATTCCAGGTAGATCTTCTGAAAATACGTCATGATAATTATCGAGAATTTTTAACGCACAAGAGGATACGTTAAAGGGAGTCCTAAAATATTGACGTTGAAATTTATCGTGTTTGGTAACAGTATTTCAAAATATAACTTTCCGTGATGAATAATCAATTAAGGCATTGATGGTAGTTAAAAAGTTTATTCCAATGATTAGGTTGAACCCTACTATATGTAAAAGTACCAGATCAATGATGATGTTTCCAACATCATGTTTGATTTCACAGTTTTTACAAATTTTCCACGTTCTAGCAATATCACCGTTAGGCATACTTATGGAAATTGGGTGATCCAAAGTAACAGGAAAAAGACCTAGTAAATTCATAAACCTTGTACTAACAAAAGAATGAGATGACCTTGAATTAATTAATACATGTGATTTATGATTAACAAGGAGAACAATACGTTCGATCACGTCGTGGTTGTTCATTTGAGTTAACAGTGCAAAAGATCGGCCCTTAGTGGGTGGATTATATGTAGATCCTTGTTTAAAATTCCCTGGAGGAGTTCTTAGATTAGCCATAGGGGATACCATTGGAGGTTTTCCCATGTTTCGTCGTGGTTCCTGATTTTTCCCGGTATTAGTAGGGGCTCGAGGATTGGGCTTACGAATTTTTGGCCATTGAGGCCTAATATGACTAGGAGGATCACACTCATAGCATTGAACAGTAGAACGGTGTTGAATTTGATTAAAAGATTGTCTCTCATTCTTTAAATTAGGGCGATTCTAGACAAAAAGATTTGGTGTATGTCGATTTGAATTGTTCTGAAAAGAGGTGTTACCGTGGTTTATCCCACTAGGAGTCTGATTCTTCTCAATAAGGCCGGCTATATCAATCATTTTCCCAAAATCACGAATCTGTAAGGGAATGAGAAAAGACTCGATAATGGCTTTAAGGCCTCATTCAAAATGCTTGCATTTCTTAACGTCATTGTCGACATACTGCTGAGCGTGACGAGAAAGTTCTGTAAATCGTTCCTCATATTGTTCTACGGTCATATTATTCTGTTGAAGTCCTAAAAACTCCACTACCAATTGGCCACGTAATGCTTTTGAAAAATATTTTCTGAAGAATGTTTCCTCAAATTGTAACCAGGTACCGTTTTCCACATTCTGGGTACGTTTTACCGCTTGCTACCAATAATCTGCCTCATATTCAAATAAATATGTTTCCAAATCTACTCAAGGTTCAGGTATAATACCTACTCCATTCAAAACTTTCAAAATTTTCCAAAACCAGTGTTGTGCTTCTATAGCCCCGGGTTTCCCATAAAAAGCGGGGGGTCGTTATCATAAAATTCCTTTAATGTATTCATTCGTCAACCTTTTGTTGATATCTCGGCTCTGGGTGTAGGAATTTATCATATTTTTGTAAGTCCTGGGAGTTCTTGTAGACATCTAGCTATGCTATCCATAGCCGTGGATGGAATAGTTGATGCTGCTTCGGATCGGGGTGTAGTGTTAATGTTGAGTGTATTCACCATCCTATGTAAATAGACAATTATTAAAGCATAATGAAATAAGGACAAAAACGAAATATATTAGCACATAAGGACTTTCAACTTTATTCCCTAAGAAAAATTGGAACAACATACTTAACCTAGTCTCATAAGCAAAGTAGTTCCTAGTTGATATATAATATTAATGTAACATTCTATTTAACGTAACACTCTTCTTAAAACCTTTCGAGCATACAAATTTATTTATTTTACAACCGTGATAGTCCTTTTAGGTAGCAATAGGATGTCCTTATTCTTCCCCTCCTTCCTTGTCAGAGTCTCCTGAATATGAACTTGTCGAGGTAATTGCATCGAGAATTGGTAAATCGAGACCGTAATGTTCGGGTGATTCTGTCGAAGTATTGTGAAGTTCATTCATTGGAGTGATATCCCATGCAAAACGAATCATAGTCTGAAGGATTTCGCCATCCTCTACAAACCTTCGGGATTGATTTGTGGCTTGTTCGTCCCAGAGTAAGAAGTTAGTATAATACGTAGTATTAAGAAGTTACGAAAAAAGTAAAATAGTTATATATATATATATATATATAAGATAGTGGCATGCCTTAATATTATATTGTACGGAATTACATGTTTCTTGCATCAGAAAATAAAATAAATCACAACTTTATTACATATTCTCATAAGAGAGCAAACATAAAACTAGGAAAGAAAAGTGCGACATAATTTTAGGAATACACATAATACGTCCACTTATATGTAGTAACACAAGATATTAAAACAGGAGCTTAATTTCCTCGGCTGATTTTCTAGGTGAACATAATTCTTAAGGCAATACGAGAAGAAGCATTATTATTGTGCGAAGTAGTATTATCTGCTCTATCCATGGGATTCATCTGGAATTTGAAAAACATAAGCAAATTTTCTAAGTAGATAATCCTTATTTTATACAGTTCAAATAGAATTAAAAGAGTTAGTATAAAAATTTTACTAAGATGAGGATTTAAATAATATGATATGAAAATGTGTTATTATAATTTGATAACAACATAAGGGTAGAGTTGGTAATAGCTGGGGATGGTTTCCAAACAAATAACCCATAATTATCTTCTCAAATGTTTAGGGGTAATAGCAAATACATACAACTAAATCAATCCAATTAAATTGGAGACAAAAGTAATCATGCTAAGTCATTAAATGACATTCCATATGGTAGCAAACATCTAGGCCCTCAATCATCAAAGTCCTTCAGGCCAAATTATACAGTTGTAGGTATAACAAAAGATTATTCCTGGATTGTAATGCATGCTATAAATAAGTAACTGGGTTAACAAGCATGATATGAAATAATATGATTCCATAATCATTTCAAAATACGAATCAATTATACGTAAATAATTTTAGCTACTCAAATGAGTTCCATAACGAGAATAAGATATACAAGGTCTATAACAAAGTGATATCAACTATAGGCATAATTTCAATATCATTGAGAAATAATATTAAATAAGAATCACTTACATAGTGTTTTGAAATAGGTCGTCGAGTTCTTAGTAGACAATAAGGTATTCCGTGCAGGTCTGTTTAAAATGACAATATATATATATATATATATATATATATATATATATATATATATATATATATATATATATATATATATATATATATATATATATATATATATATATATAGTAAGCATGAAGTGCATGACTTTAAAAGGCGAAATAACTTATAGTTACGAAAAAAATATGTTTTCGGGGTTTAATATATAAATAAACTTAAACTTTTATTTCACTAAGTTCCTTAGCTTAATTAGACATATGCTAGAAGACTTTTTCATTGCAAATAAGGTCTAAAAGTTGTAAAACAAGTCTGGAGTAAAATATGGAGGTAAGAAATTTCATGGGTTTATGTGTAAATATTCAAATTTTAAAATTTAAAGGTAAACTAAGGCCTATGTCGTTTTTGAGTTTTGGACATCCAAAATGGTGTTACAATATATCATTTTGTCTAGAAAAATAAAATAGGATTTTTGGAATTTTTTTCAGAATTTTTTAACTGGTCACGTGCTCACACACGCTGGGTCAAAGGTCCCACACGCTGATTTTGACCTCAGTCGCATGCGTGGCCTTCATGCATCTTCAACCTTGCGATGTTTGACCTAGGGTTTCAAAAATTTGGACTTCAAATTAAACCTTTGATATGGAACAATTTTAGTTCATTCAAAATCCATTACCTCAATTTTTCACAAGGATTACAAATTTATAACTTTTAGGTATTGAAACAAACTGTAAAGCTTACTTCCATGGACTAAGAAATATTGAAAATTTTAGGGAAAAAATGATGGATTTTGGGTATAATTCAAACCACGGAAGAAATAAGGTTCGGTTTCTAGGTTGTTTTTGGACCAATTGGTTTTGGTTTGAAGGATTAATTCATCTCGAGTAAAGAGAGTTTTGTTTCTTAAAATTTTGTGGTCGAAACTGAAAATCTTTGATTTTGAACTGATAATGATACTCTAATGAAATTAACTTCATGGTTAAGATACTATGAATATAAAGAAAAGGTTTATCACTTTAAAACAGGTGTAGGGTCAAAAATTCAAAATCCACCATTGGAGCTCAAGCGTCAATGGTGATTTTTGAATTTTTGATCAAAACTTGTTATTATATAAGAGTTGTTTTGAACTCTATTCTACTGCATAAATACAACTAAAGTAAGAGAAATGAAAACTAAACATAAAATTATAAGGTACCCAAAATTGCTGAATTTTTTAGCTTTGAATTCTATCATTATTTGGACTAAATTCTTCTCCCTAGTGTGGACTTTTTATAGGGGGTTAGTTGTGAGTTCATTGGTTGAAATTAGAGGTGGTATTTTTTTGGTCTAATAAAAGCAATTTTAAGGAGAAGCTATGGGGTGAAAAATTTTCAAGATTGTAAATCTTGGTATTGGTCATTCCAACGATTTATTTCCCATTCTTATCAGTTTATGTTAAGTTTTAAGGCGTTTAAGCATTATTTTCCATATTTGAGGGGCTTTTGTGAATTTTTCAGAAGTTTAAAGAATATGGGGTTGGGTTGGGTTGTAATTTCAGAAAGTAAGGAAGGTATTAAAAATGAATTCCACAGGTAAGAAGTTCCTCGATCAGGAGAGATAAAACAAAGTAATATGAATTCCACAGGTATTATGGGCACACGACGAAACATTGCATAGAACTTCAGAATAAAATTAAAACTCTCATCCGAAAAGGAAAGTTGAATTAGTATGTTGATCGACAGAAAAATGTAGGAATTAGGCGTAGATCAGAATCTCCTTGCAGGCCCAGAGAGGAGAAGAAAATAGCCCATGAAGCTGGCAAGGACGATAATCTTGATCTCCTAAAAAAAACCTTGGCAAGAAGAAAGTGAGGTATTGTGTATCAATTTTGGTTCTATTGATTGCCAAATGATTACAGATGGAGATGCATGAAAATAGGAGATCATATAGAAGAGTGAAAAGCTTACCTCAATGAGGCACAAGCTTTCTCGTACATACAAAGGATTAACCTTGTCGAGGAAGATCGACCAAGGAAGGTTAACAAAGACAAGCTAGTAATTGGTTTCTCTAAAAATGACCTTTCAGGATTATTGTATCCTCATGACCCACTAGTAATCCAAGTCAGAAAGGAAGAAATCATTGTCTCTAGAGTATTAGTAGATAATGATAGCTCGACGGATATCATGTTCTATCCTTATTTCAACGACTTGGATTTTAAACTCAGCCAATTAGATCTTAATCATCGACCACTAATAGGCTCTACAGGTGAGAAGTCTTTCCTCTGGGAACCATTAAAATGGAGGTGATGATAGGCACCTAGCCAGCTAGCTGAGCAAAGAAGATATGTTTGTTCGTAGTGGATAAAAATGTCCATTCAGCTTATAATATAATCATGGAAAGAGTAGGGCTAAAGAAGTTTGAAGCATTACCATCCAATGTTTATCAGTGTATAGAATTCCCTACTAATTTTGGTGTGAGAATTATGAAGGGTGATCAGAAAGCATCTCTAGAATGTTACTACTCTTCTGCCAAGCAAGATGACCTGAAAGAAACAAAGAAGAAAACCACTACCTACCAAGTGGATACTCTTGAGCTTGATGAAGACTCTGAGGTTGAAACCCTAGATCGAAGATAGGAAATAGAGTTGGTAAAGGGACAGAATGTAGAAGCAACTGAAAGCATTATGTTAGACGATGAAAAACCAGAACGCATTACCCAAATAGGGACAATATCGGATCCTATTATTAAACAGGAATTGGTGAGCTTACTTAAATAGAGAAATCATGTGTTTGCCCTGAGTCATGAAGATATTCCTGGGATAGATCCCAATTTCCTTTGTTATGATCTTAACGTAAACAAAGAAGTTAAATTAGTAAATCAAAGACGAAGAGTGTTTAACCCCGATAAGGACCAAGCCATACATGAAGAAGTCGAAAAGCTTCCAAAAGAAGCTTTTATTAATGAAGTGAAATATCGAGACTCGTTGGCCAATGTAGTTATGGTCAAAAAGAAAAATGACAAGTGGAGAATGTGTGTAGATTTCACAAATTTAAATAAATCATGCCCAAAGGATCATTTTCCTTTGCCCTGAATATATCAACTCGTGGATGCAACATCAGGACATGAGTAACTCAGCTTTATGGATGCCTATTTTGGATATAACCAGATAAAAATGAAGCCTGAGGATAGAGAATGCACTTCTTTCATCACTCCCCGAGAAACATACTTTTATAATGGTATGCCTTTTGGTTTAAAAATGCAGGTGCTATATATCAAAGGCTAGTCAATAAGGTGTTCGAGGATTAGATAGGCAAGAATATGGAAGTCTACATAGTAGATATGCAAACAAAAAGTAAAAAGGCGTTCGATGACATTGCAGACCTCATCCAGACTTTTGATCAACTTAAGAAGCACCAGATGATGCTAAATCTGATCAAATGTGTTTTTGGAGTACAAGAGGGAATCTTCCTCGAATACATAGTAAATAGAAGAGGAATTGAATAAAATCCACAAAAATCAAGGCATTAAATGAAATGCGATCTCCAACTTGTAAAAAGGGCGTGCAAAGGCTGACTGGATGAGTAGTGGTCTTGAACAAATTTGTGTCTCGAGCTACAGATACATGACTTTCGTTCTTCAAGGTGCTCATAAAAAGCTTTGAATGGAACGAAGACCACGAAAAATCTTTTGTGGCATTGAAAAAGTATTCGGGTTCACCTCCATTACTCTCCTGACCAATCACAGGCGAAAAGTTGTACATGTACTTAGCTGACATGTACTTAGCTATTTCTGACCAATAGTAAGTTCTGCATTGATTCGAGAAGAAAATGGAGTTCAAAAACTCATCTACTATACTAGTAAGGCTTTTTAAGGAGCATAAATAAGGTACCCTCGTTTGGAGAAATTAGCTTTGTCACTAATTGAAGCATCCAAACACATGAAACCTTATTTCCAAGCCCATACAATCGTAGTTTACACTAATATGCCTCTATGACAGGCTTTGCATAATCTGGAGAAATCTGGTAGATTAATGTATTGGGCTGTGAAATTAGGGGAGTATGATATTATATATAAGACAAGGTCTTCCTTGAAAGGCCAAGCAGTGGCAGATTTCATAGTGGAGTTCACATACTCTGAGGTCCCCGAGCAATAAAGTGAATAGGTAGAACAAGAATTAGGAGAAAGTAATGTTAACAAGAAAGCTCCCCAAGAAATTTCTTCGAAAAAAGCGATTACATACCTATCAGACTCATCTTCCCGAACACAGCAGATGACTAGGAAGTATGAAGAAGAGAAGAGAAAAATATTCCACTACGGGACTTTGACAGATCAAGCATTCGACAACAACATCCCAATATGGAACTTATATGTTGATGGATCATCTTGTTCAACTGGCAGTGGAGCAGGTATAATACTCAACACTCCCGATGGTATTAATATCGAGTATGCATTGCGTTTCAATTCCAGGCTTCAAATAATGAAGAAAAGTATAAAGCTCTTATTGTGGGATTAAGTTTAGCCCAATCATTAAATGCCGAGCAAGTTATGGCACATAGTGACTCTCAACTGGGGGTAAATCAAACAATGTATTTATATGGAGCTAAAGGAGAATTGACAACCAAATATTTATCCAAGGAAATGGAGGTCATTACAAAATTTCCAGCTATTCAGATGAACTGAATGCTAATGTTGGAAAATTCCCAAGTTGATGCCCAACTCGGCTAGCCTCTACTACCAGAAATGAACTCTAATGAACTATCCCTATTGAGATTTTGTCCAATAACAACATAGATGAAGATTTGATGATCAATTTAATTACCATAGATATGGGGCTATCATGGATGGACCCCATCCGAGCATATATTGAAGAGGGAACTCTACTAATGGATATAGTGGAAGCAAAGAAGTTGAAATACAATGCAGCTCGATATGTATTAGATAAAGGTGTTTTGTATAGGAGAGGACTAACAGTCAGCTTGTAGCATTTTGTGCATCCATTAGAGGCCAAAGTTCTAATTCAGGAGGTGCATCAATGATCATGTGGAGCTCACATAGTAGGGAGAATGCTTCTGCAAAGAATCATCACTCAAGGGTATTATTGGCAAACAATGCGAGTAGACTATGCAACTTTTTCCAAGAAGTGTGATAAATGTCAGAAATTCTCCACAATTTGCAAAACTCCATAGGGTGCTCTCACTCCAATCACTTCACCATGGTCATTTTCCATATGGGGTATAGACTCGGTCAGACCACTGCCAACCACCCGAGGAAAATTTATATACTTGGTTATCACTGCTGGATTATTTTACAAAATCGATTGAAGTCGAGCCTTTGATAGACATGCCTTATTAAAAGGTCTATCAATTCATATGGAAAAGCATCATTTGTAGGTATGGGCTGCCCTATGCTTTCATTACTGACCACATAACACAATTTGATAATTAAGAATTCACAAATTACTGTGCTTAGTCCAATGTTCAAAAATTACATTCAACTCGAGGACATCCTTGGATTAATGGACAAACTGAAGTTATGAATAGAACCTTGCTCAACGAGTTGAAGAAAAGGCTTGATGATGCCAAGGGAAATTGGATAAAAAAGTTTCACTCTGTCATGTGGGCATACCGAACAACACCTTGAATAGCAATTGGAGAATCCCCAGATATGTTAGCATTTAGGACTGAAGCTGTTATTCCTGTCGGCTAGTCCTGTCATCCTATAGAGTTTGATTTTAACTCTCATGTAAGTGATTTATTGAGAAGGATAGATCTAGACATACTGGAAGAAGTGAGAGAAGACGTCGCCCTAAGAAATGCAGCCTACCAATAGAGAAAAAATCATTTTTACAATAAAAAGGTGAAACTAACCAACTTGATGGAAGGAGATTATGTGTTGAAGAAAGTGCTGCAGAAAAACAACAAGCTTGAAACCAACCAGAATGGACTATAATGTATTTCAATGGTGATTCGACTTGGAACCTATCGAATTGAAACCTTGGAAGATGAAGAATTCAAAAACCCATGGCCTGTAGAGAATCTCAGAAAATATTATCAATGATGTGGTAATCATTTTGAAATCAACTTGCAGAATTAATAAAATCTTCAGTTCCTTCCATTTTTGTCGTTATTTTTTTGGGGGGAATACTAGTGCTATACATTACTCTAACTGATTGACAAAACATTTTAAACGTTGCTCGGCTCAGAAAATTATTGCTCGATTGAGCTATTAATCCCCTGAATGTGTCTTGACATGAGCAATAGGTTACTTGAAGTAGCCACAAACTTCATCATTGACACACGAAGTTCAAGTCAATAGTATGTTAAATCCTTAAGAAACTTGGTCCACAAACAGTAGGATAAAACAAGATCTTTATCGTACTGGGCAAAGTACATGAAGAACGCTGCAAAGGTTCCTCAAGAAGAATGCAAACACATATTCCACAAACGCTCGATCACACCACTGGTATTTAATGCAAAAATACAATAATTTGGTGCATTAGTAAAACGTTTGGAGGCACATGGGTAACTAGCTTTGAATTTAAATTTTAATATAAGTATGCTAGTAGAACCTATGTATTCATCTAACTAGCTCTAAATTTAAATACTAATTTATGTATGTTAGTATAACATCTGCACTCGTTGGTCATTGCTACTTAAATTAATCAAAGTGTATCAATAGGACTAATGATAAAGAATGGATTAACAATCAACATAAGATAAGTTGATCCAATTTCCATTTTATTCAATCACATTAATTACATGATTGTGTTAAGAAAACAAAATATAAAGATTCATTATGCAGGGCGCTTCCCTTCAGCTTTGGAAATAGAATCCATTCAAGCAGGATGATCATCTAGAGTATAAGGAGAATTAATGAATTAAAATCCTGAAGCATTATGGTATTTACGCTACTATGATGATCAAGAAGGTGAGGAGGTTGGATGATTTCTATTTTGTCATTAAGCTCATAATCTCCCAAGTATTTTGAAATTAAGTATTGAGGAATACGATGGACTGGAATCCAATTGACATCTAATTTAAAAGAAGGATTGTCAAGCCCATGTAAGCCTGGATAATACCAGTCCCACAATGAGTTGTTTTGATCCACTTTCATCACTGTTAAAACATTTATCCAACCCGATTTATATCTCTCTTTCTTACCTTGTAGAATCTTATCATCAAGATGCCCTAGAGCTTTATTATACCCATCCATCAGAACTTCCCTTGGTTGTTTATGGAATTGAAAGGTTAATTTATCAACCTGGGAATGCAGTTTCTTCAACACTCCATCCTTAGCTTGTAACTAAGAAGATTGAGTGGATAGTTGTTCAGACATGGCACGTAACTTCCAGGACATCTAAGCAATGGCTTGATCTTTGGATTTTAATTATGTTGCTTAATTGGCAAGGGCCTGTTGGGTAGTGACTTCTTCTATAGTACCTAGGCCAGGTTTGACACTAGATCAGGAAGATGAAGAAGTCGGTTTTAATTTCTTCAGAGCCTCAAACTCCTCACTCAACCTTGTATTTTTAGCCTTCGAAAAGGAATGACCTTAAGTTGTAGTACCAAGAACAACAGTGGATGATTTCAGTGCATTATGTTCATCCTCAAGCTGTTATTCTCTTTCTCTACAAGCTTGGCATTGTCCCTTGTTTCATCCACTTTATGTTTCAACATCAATTATTGCCTTAAAAAATGATAAGCGGATTTCTTCTCATAATCCTCAAGCAAACATAACTTAGCTTCATCATGATCCTCTTGCAGCTCTTCAATCATTTCATAATAGGTAACGTTGTTGTCTATTTCTCGATCAATAAGACACTTCAAATGAACATAGGCCTCTTTGGCTTGCTCAGATACCCCTTCCCCGAGCAACTTCAGTAGGTCGACATCAGTCACAGATAAGTGACCAACTTTGAAAAGATCATTACACCTCCAGTGTAGCTCAGAGTTAGTAGATGATAAGTATTCCAATCTATCCATAAACTATTAAGAAGAATAAAGTCATCAACCAACAAGGTGAAGAGTATTGAAAAACACCATCAAAGGAGCAGAAATATTTCTCTTTTCATTAATAAAAAAGTGAAGTACATATACATCTTCAAAAAAGAAAAAAGGACAATTATGAAAAAAGGAAAACAAAAGCTTCCTGGTCTTACATCTTCTTCTTATCTGCCTTATGATTAGTAGAAGAAGAAGCGGGAGAAGAAGGAAGAGAATGATTAACTTTGGAAGGTGCAGTATAATCAATATCCTGGTGTTGATCGAAAAACTCTACCATTATCAAAGATTTATTAAAATCCCTATCATCAACTTCCATGTCCAAGTTTAAGGACTCCCTTGATCATGTGGCAAGAATAGCTCAGAATCTTTTGGAGTGTTGACCTCCACCAGAGAAGCAGACCAACCATATTTGATGAATTTCTTCTTCACAAACTCAATTTGCAATGAAGCTTACACAAACGCCTTATCCTAGCCTTTGTTAAAAACAGACTCTCTGGCCTTAGGCCTCTTCACCTTCTCAGCACTCAGGTGCTTTTGTAGCTATGAAAACTTAACTTTTTTAGCATTTAATCCTTCTGCAACATGTCAGCCAAACCCTGAGCAGTCCCAGCAACTTCTTCAGCATCTTTTATCTCCTCCTCCCATTTCTTTTGTTCATCAGCCAATGCTTGTTGGGAATAAAACAATGACTTTTTTAACTCAATGAAGTCTTCTTCAACTTCACCAGACAAAGAAGCCATCAAAGCGTCATATTTATCCAACATATTATTGAAGTAAACGAGGAACTACACAAAAATAACAAATTCATGATCAAAATAATCCCTATCGGAGTTTGGAAGACTATCTACTAAATATTTATTTACAGCCCTAATATTTAAATAAAAAGTGGTGTCACTAGTCACCCATTTATAACAAAACATTTTTTCTGGAATCCCCAGATGGTTCCATGAACTTGATTTAACCTATACACTCCCTTTACAACCTCCAAGTATTAGGAGCTAACCTGGACGGCACAACATTAAAGTATTGGAAAAATTCAAGGCACAGTGGGTTGGGAGGAAAGGTTAACCCACGCTCAGCTATAAAAATAGAGGGAAATCAGTGACCCTAAGCAAGTGAGAAAAAATCAACACATAAAATTGCGTGTTCCAAAACAACCCAGGATGGAATCTTAAATTATTTTCTGAATTCATCAAGAGAATTAACATAGTAAACCATGATGAAGAATAGAAGAGAAAAGAAAGAGTTCTTACAGGAATTAAGGATTCAACAAGATTTGAAGAACAGAAAAATGATTGCACGAGAAGATAGAGAGAAAGGTTAAAGACACTATAGCAAAAAACACTCAGAGAATTTGAGATAATAAAAGTTCATGGTTTCTCCCACTCTTTATATATTGCCTAAAAAATTGGAAAAGTAATGATTAGAAGACAACGCCGATTGAACTAATGGTGGCTAAGAGATAGAAAATACGGATTTGCCAAAACACAATTCGTTAAATTTATGGATAATTTCAAAAATGCCATGCGCATTATATTTCCATAATTAAGCCATAAATTTTTATTAGTTTGGGAAGTCGGTAACCGACCAGGCCTAAAATTATTTCCCGAGAAACTTTAAGAGCCAAATGCTCTATACTCTTGTAAAAACTTCAAGCATGAAACATTGGGGGCTCCTGTTGATACAAAAAATTGTCCATCTACATAGACCATTCAGATACTGAAATGTGTTGTATAGTGGGATATTAATCCCAGTCATTAAGGAGGAAATACCGACCAACACCAGGAATACCGACCAACATCAGGGATGCCGACTAACGATGACAGGAAAATGCCAACACTTGTATACCTTACTGATTATACATATGTAAGTGTCTACGATATAAATACATTCCATCCTTTGATATTCCATTCTTGTACACCCCTTGAATGTTATAAATGCATTATAAGCCCTATATCCAAGGGATAAAAAAAGAGAGGCAATTGAACAGTCCCAAGGCAATATACAACAGTGGACGTAGGCTCTTACCTTAAGCCAAAACACTTTAAAAATCTATTCTCTCTTATTTTTATTTATATATGATCAATTAATTAGCTTAGTCTAGTTTTTTTCATCAACAACAAGCTAGGAGAAATTACTAAGGCCAAAAACCCACTGCAAAGAAGATTTGTAAAAGGATCTCCTTTTGTGCAAGCGATTGTGGATTTCTCCACTCCATCAAAGTTCAAAGCTCCAGTAGTTACACCCAAATACGATAGAAAAACTGATCCAGTCTTCCATATAGAACAATTCCAAGCAGCAACTGATATTTATGTAGTTCTAGACGAAATGAGGTGTGGAGCATTCTCTGGAATGATTACTGCCCAAATCTGGTAGAATAACCTTCCTCGGCGACAGATTTCCAATTTCCACTAGGTGGACGAGAAATTTATTAGCAAATTTTGTCTTAGGGACAAGCCTGTAAAAAGGATGAAGCATTTACTTAGTGTACGACATAAGGAAGGCGAGAACACTGAAGATACATCACTCGTTATAATAATGAGAAGTTAGAAGTTTTGGATTATGAGGAGAAAACTGCTATAACATCCCTTATGAGTGGATTTCTCCCCGAGAAGCTCTATTATACACTTGCTAAAGATCCCCCAAAGACTATGGAAGAATTGATGGACAAAGCAACCAAAATCATTAATTCTGAGGAAACAATGACAGCCAAGAGGAGCTCAGGAGTAAAAGTTAAGGGAAAAAATAACAAGGATCATAAATATTCCAAGGAGCACAAGGAGTTAAAACATAAATGAATTATAAGAAATCTCAAAACGTATCACAACAACACTCCATTAACCTTCGGCATTGATCATGTCTTGGAGGAGATCAAGAACAATAAAGATGTGCATTGGCCTGATAAGTTGAGGAGTTCCCCTACCAAAAGGGATAAAACTAAGTAGTGTGAGTTCCATGGAGACCATGATCACACGACAAATCGTTGCATTGCCCTTAAAAATGAGATTGAAACTCTTATTCGAAGAGGAAAATTGAATCAGTTTGTTGATAGACATAATAATGACGAATCTCAACATGGATCAAAATCGCCATGTAGATGTAGAGAGGAGAAGAAGAGGACTTATGAAGATTACTAGGATGATGGTCCTGACTTGCCCAAAAAGCCCCTTCAATCGAAACATGAGGTATTCACACTCAGTTTTGGTTCTTTTTATTGCTAAATGATTATAGGTGGAGATGCATGAGCAATAGATCATATTGTAGACCAAAAACCTTACCCCAATGAGGCTCAATCTTCCTCATATATAGAGAGGATCAAAATTAACGAGGAAGACATACCATGGAAGTTTATAAAGACAAGCTGGTAATATGCTTCTGTAAAAATTATCTATCAGGAGTACTAAATCCCCATGACGATCCTTTAGTAATTAAAATTTGAAAGGAAGATATAATTATCTCTGAAGTGTTAGTAGATAATGGCAGCTCGATAGATATTAAGTTATTTCCTTGTTTCAACCGCTTGAACTTTAAGCTCAGCGATTTAAATCCCTACCATCGACCACTAATAGGTTTTGCAGGTGAGAAAGTCTTCCATTGGGGAACCATTAAGATGGATGTAATGATTGGTACATGGCCAACCAGCTGAACAAAGAAAATTCATTTCTTTATAATGGATAAAAACGTTTATTTCGCCTAAAATACCATTATGGGAAGAGTTGGACTAAAGAAATTTGAGGCGGTTCCCTCTACTGTTCATCAATGCTTAAAATTCCCAAGCAATTTTGGTGTAGGAGTTATGAAGGGTGATAAAAAAGTAGTTTGGGAATTATATTACTCATCTGCTAAGCAGGAAGAGCTGGAAGGATTAAAGAGGAAAAGCACCATGTACTAAGTGGGTACCTATGAACCTGATGAAAAATATGAGGTTGAAACCTTAGATCCAAGCGAGGAGACAGAGATGGTAAAGGGCTAGATTGTGGAGGCAACATAAAGCATTGTGTTAGATGACGACAAACCAGAGTGCACTGCTTAAGTTCGAACAACACTAGATCTTATTCTTCCTTAGAAAGAGAAACCATGTTCCCGTTTGGAGTCACGAAGACATGCCATGAATTGATCCTAGCTTCCTTTGCCATGGGCTCAGTGTTAATAAAGAAATCAAGCCAGTGAAGTAAAGGCGAAGAGTGTTCAGCCCCGAGAAGAACCAAGCCATAGAGGAGGAAGTTAAAAAACTTAAAAAAGTAGCCTACATTAACGAGGTGAATTATCCAGATTTGTTGGCCAATGTAATGGTGTTCTAGGAGAAAAATAACCAGTGGAGAATGTGCGTAGACTTCACAGATCTTAACAAATCATGTCCAAAGGATACTTTCCTTTGTGCCGAATAGATCATCTTGTGGATACTACATCAAGACATGAGTTACTAAATTTTATGGATGATTATTCTCGTTATAATCAGAACAAATTAAGCCTGAAGATCGAGAGAGTACTTTTTTCCTTACTCCCCGAGAAACTTACTATTATAATGTTATGCCTTTTTCTTTGAAAAATGCAGGTTCTATGTATCAAAGGGAGTTGAACATGGTCTTTCAGGAGCAAATAGGTAAAAACATGGAAGTATATGTGGATGATATGGTTACAAAGAGGAAAAACGTGTCTGACCGTATTACTGACCTCGGCCAGACTTTTGATCAACTTTAGAAGCACCAAATGAGATTAAACCCGACCAAATGTGTGTTTGGAATACAATAAGGAATGTTCCTCAGGTATATAGTAAATCAGAGGGGATTTGAAGCAAACCCAAACAAGATTAAAGTATTACTTGAGATGCAGTCCTCGACTAAAAAAAAGGATGGAAAAGGCTGACCAGGCGAGTAGCAGCTCTGAACAGGTTTGTGTCCCAAGCTACAGATTGGGGCCTACCATTTTTCAAAGTACTCATAAGATTTTGGAATGGAACGAATAATATGAGAAAGCTTTTCTAGAGTTGAAGAAGTATTTGGGGTCACCTCCATTGCTTTTATGACCAATTATGGGGAAAAATTATACCTGTACATAGTTGTTTATGAATCATCTGTGAGCTCGGCTTTGATTAGAGGGGAGAATGGAGTTAAAGAGCCTGTTTACTAAACCAGTAAAGCCTTTCGAGGAGCAAAAATTAGGTACCCTCGCCTAGAAAAGTTGGCACTAGTATTGATTAAAGCATCTCGATGCATGAAGCCCTATTTTCAAGCCCATACAGTAGTAGTATACAATGATATGCCATTAAGGCAGGCTTTACACAAGAGAGAGAAGTCTGGCAGATTAATGCATTGGGATGTGGAATTGGGGAAGTATGGTATTATCTATGAACCAAGGTCTTCTCTAAAAGGAAAAGCAAGAGAAGATTCCATTACTAAATTCACTTATACCGAGGTTTCTTGAGCTACAAAATTAGCAGTCCGAGCAAGGATTTAGAGAAAGTAAAGCAAAAAAAGTTGTTGATAATCAAACTCCCGAAGAACTTTTACTAGAAGAAGCCATTGTCAAAGTACTAGATTCCTCTTCGCGAATATAGGAGAGGTCTAAGAAGTGTGAGGAAGCAAGGAGAAAAACATTCCACTATGGGATTTTGATAGATCAAGCATTTGACGACGATCTCCTAATATGGAGCATTAACGTTGATTGATCATCTTGTACAACAGGCAGTGGATCAAGTATCATACTTAACACTCATGATAATATTGATATTGAATACGCCTGTGATTTCCATTCCAAGCCTCAAATAACGAGGCAGAATACGAAGCTCTCATTATGGGCTTAAGTTTATCCCAATCACTGAAATTTGAGCAAATTATGGCACATAGTGATTCCTAGTTGGTAGTTAATCAAATATTGAGCTTTTATGGATGTAATGGTGAATTGACAACCATATACATGTCCAAAGCAATGGAAGTAATAGCGAAATTACCACGTGTTCGGATGAAGAGAATTACAAGAGTGGAAAATGCATGAGCAGAAGCTCTTGCTTGGCTAGCTTCAGCTACCAGAGTTGAACTCCGTCAAACTATTCCTATTAATATTGTGTCCAATAGGAGTATAAATGAGGATTTGATGATCAATTTTATCGCTCTAGACATGGGGCCATCTTGGATGGATCTCATCAGAGCATATATTGAAGAACAACCTTGCCAATAAATATAGTTGAAGATAAAAAGTTGAAGTATAAATCTTCTAGATATGTGCTAGATAAAGGAGTTTTGTACAGAAAAGGATTGACAGTCAATTTCCAAAACTGAGTTCATCCAGCAGAGGTTCCAGACCTAATTCCATAGGTACATGAAGGGTCTTATGAAGTTCACATAGCAGGAAGAAAACTTTTGCAGTGAATAAGTGCACAAGGATACTACTGGCCAATTACGCAAGCAGATTGTGCAGCTTTTGGTAAAAAGTGTGACAAGTGCCAAAGGCATTCCAGTATTCGCAAGACTCCTCAGGCTTCTCTCACCCTAATCACTTCACCTTGGCCATTTGACATGTGGGGAATAGACTTGGTCTGACCATTTTCGACCACCCAAGGAAGATTTGAGACTTGGTTGTTGTATACGAAGTGGGTTAAAGTAGAGCCATTGATAGATATGCCTTGTGAGAAGGTCTACCAATTCATTTGGAAGAACATCATTTGCTGATATGGGGTTTCTTATGCCTTTATCACTGAAAATGGAATGCAGTTTGATAAAGAGGAATTCACATCTTATTGTGCTTAGTCTAACATCCAAAAATTACACTCTGCTCGAGGTCACCCTCAAAGTAATGTAAAAACTGATGTTACAAATAGAACTCTATTAAATGGGTTAAAGAAAAGGATTGATGATGCATAGGGGAACTGGATCAACGAGTTACACTCTGTTTTATGGGCATACCGTACATCCTCGAGGACTGCAACTGGAGAATCCCCATACATGCTAGAATTTGGGATTGAAGTAGTCATACCTGCTGAGTTAGGTCTTTCATCAAATAGATTTTTAAATTTTAACTCTCCTATGAGTGATCTAATGTGAAAGTTGGGTTTGGATATGCTAAAAGAGGTGCGAGAAGATGCTGCTCAGAGAAATGCAGCGTATCAATAGTGCACATCTCAGTTCTATAACAAAAGGATGAAGCCGACCAACTTAAAGGAAGAGATTAAGTACTGAAGAAGGTTCTCTAAAAAAATAATAAACTTGAGGAAAATTGGCATTGGTCGGTCCTATCGTATTTCAGCATTCATCCGACCTGTAACTTACCGAATTGAGACTTTGAAGGGGGAAGAATTCAAGAATTCGTGGCACGCTGAACATCTTAGAAAATATTACCAGTGATGTAATCAATTGTTCTCAGTTCAATATCATTTTTAGTATCAATAAAATGATATTCCCCCAAAAGGCATAAAATTATAACAGATCTTGAATAAGCTTCAAAGTTGTCAGAAAAACTTCAAAAGGTTGCTCGACATAAGAAATAAGTTGCTCGACACAAGCAAAAATTGATCGGAAGCATACCAAACAGGTTATTACGACTTCACTACACCAAAATGGGTAAATTGGCTCCCTTTCAGCCGCTAGCCTTATCACGGTCATTGACCGTGATAAAAAAAAACATGCATTTTTTGTCACGGTCATTGACCGTGAAAATGCATTGTCACGATCATTGACAGTGACAAGACCGTGACAATGACACTTATCACGGACTTGTCACTGTCAATGACCGTGGCAAACCTTATAATATTGTCATGGTCAAGGACCGTGACACGTCCGTGATAATTTGTTTAGTAAAAAAATCCTACGCTTTCTTTTTTTCTCACCGTTTTTGGTTTTCCCTCTCTTTCTCTCTCTAAGCGATTTCGAGCTCTCTCTCTCTCTCTCTCTCTCTCTCTCTCTAAGTTATGTTTTTTTCCTCTCTTGCTCTTTCATTTCTATATGTCTGTGTATGTGTGTGTATAAATGTGTGTGGTGGGGGAAGGGGGCAGGGGGTGGTGGGGGTAGGGTGGGGTGTGTGTGTACGTGTGTGTGTGTGGTGGGGGGAGGGGGAGGGACAGGGGGCTAGGGAGGGGAGGGACAGGCGGCTGGGTGGGGTGAAGGGGGTGGTGTGTTTAATAGCAGGTGTGTGCGTGTGTGTGCAGGTGTGTGCGTGAGGGGAGGCAGGGCTGGTGCGGTGTATGTGTGTGTGTGCATGTGTGTGTGGTGGGGGGAGGGGGGCAGGGGTGGTGTGGTGTGTGTGCGTGTACGTGTGTGGTGGGGCAATCCCAACAATTGAAATGGACAAATTGATTAATAAAATATGTATTGCCCCTTTCATATGCAGGTAGGATTGCCCCTCATTAACAGATAATTGTTGAGATTCGAAATAACTTTAACTGTATAGCTTTAATAAAATAAATTGTATAGCTTTAATTGTAACTTTAATTGTATAGTTTTATATGAAAGTAAATTAATAATTTGTGCCCATTTCATATGAAAGTAGGATTGCTCCTCATTGTAAATTAGTAAATTAATAATTATATACTTTAATTATTAGTTTAATTGATGAAATGATTTATTTCAGTAGATGAATTAGAAGGAGTATGGGATACACATTTGTTGTTGCGGTTGGATTATAGTGGATCGATGTTGGGTTCGTTAATTTTAGAAGTGGTATGACCACTGGATTAATGTCCATATGGGGGTGGGATTTTTCAATTTTTTTTAAAATTACTTTGTATCACTCTTGTGTATTGTGTGTGTGTGTGGGCAGTAGGGGTGGGGTCGTTTCAATCTTTTACATATTATGAGCTAGATGGTGTTGTTTTGGAATTCAGAATTGAGGTGTGTGTGGTGGTGGGGGTGGGGTGCTGGTGGGGTGGTGTGGGGTGTGTGTGTGGTGGGGCAATCTCAACAATTGTATATCTTTAATTGGATTATAGTGGACCGATGTTGGGTTGGTTAGTTCTAAAAGTGGCATGACCACTGAATCATTGTCCATATGGGGGTGGGATTTTTCAATTTTTTTTTAAAAATTACTTGAAATTAAATGAAACATACTTGAACTCACCCTTATGAGGAGATGGAGGAGATGGAGGGGCATGAATGGGTGGGTGGGTGGTGGGGTAGGGGTGCGGGGCTGCGTGTGTGTGTGATTGTGCGCGTGTGTGTGTGTGTGTGTGTATGTGCGTGTGTGTGTAGTGTGCGTGTATGTGCATGTTTGTGCGTAATGTCCCTTGTAAACGAATTGATCGGTTATTAATTTTTTTAGTAAATTAATATATGATTGCCCCTCATTGTAAATTAGTAAATTAATATATGATTAATTATGAAAGTAGGATTGCCCCTCATTGTAAATTAGTAAATTAATAATTGTATACTTTAATTATTAGTTTATTTGCATGTCTTCTTTTAATTCATTTTGATATGTACTAATAACATTTTTTTACAGAAAATGTCTCCTTCAGGTATTAAGGCGAGGATGATGATGCTTTATTATGATGATGTCGTCTGGGCTCGGTGGTAGCAGAGGTGACGAGGGCTCTACGGCCCCTAGGCTCCCCAAATATGGCAAATTGGGGATGGCCATCGAGAATAAGTCGGGGTTATTAGCGAGATCCCTTGAGCTGGTAAAGACGATCATAGACCCGGGGTACATTAGTTGGTAGGAGGTGCCATATGATCTCAAGTTAGCCGTTTGGGTGGCACTACAGGCATTGTATTTATATTTATATTTATATTTATATTTATATTTATATTTATATTTATATTCATATTCATATTCATATTCATATTTCAATTTCATTTTATATTTATATTTATATTTATTTGCAACTAACATTGTATTTGTTGGACAGGAACAATTCATCCTGGATCCAAAGCTACGCGATTCCGTCTTGGAGCAGTTGAGGGAGCAACACAAGACATGGAAGAAAAATATGCGGACCCGGTACTTTGGGAAGACACGAGAGTCCATTATCCAAAGGCGTGAATCCATCCCGCCGAAGGAGCCGATCTCATTGGCACAATGGAAAATATTCGTTGACAATGAGATCGGGGAGCGACAATTGGCATCACGCCAATCATGGAGGGAAAATCGAGCAAAAAAGACGGACGTGCACTACTCCGGCCGGACGTCTTATGCCGAGGTGGAGCATAGGATGATGGTACGATTTAATTTTTCTATAACTATAGAAATATATTATTCTGCATTGTTTTACTTTGCGGGGCCAATACTAATTTTATTTTATTTTATTTCAGGGGATAGGGAGTGGCCCTGGGGGTAGGCCACATAGGCTCGATACTTATATGGCTCTTCGGACGAAGATGGGGAAGGATAACGATTGTAAGTAATCCGACAGTTTAATTTTTGTTAATTACGTTATATTTTTTTAATTTACTTATTTTACTAATCATGTGCTTTTTCTCGTTTTAGGCAAAGCTTAAAGAAGTACATGAGTTGCAGTCTGATGCCGAATCTTTGTCCATAGACGCACTTAGCCAAGTGCTTGGTTTAGATCGCAAGGGGAGGACAAGGGGGTGAGCGACACCGGATTGGAGATGAGCGACACCAGGTTGGATCGAATGGTGGACTCGCATAACACGAAGCTATCCCTTTGGAGGTGACGATCCAAGATATGTTCTCATTCATGAAGTGTTCGTTGGGCGGCAGAAAACGCAAGGGGAAAGGGAAGGAGGATGTGGGGGCGGGAGGACGAGGTGCGAGATGACGAGGATGTGGACCTCGTTGCTTCATCGTCGACACGTGCAGACTTTGATGAGCCACTTCCCTATTTGGCTCCCTTCGACCGACCGATGTCGATGGTTGGTTGGTCGAGCGTGTTTATACTGGACATATTTGATGGCCAGCGAATAGGGCGGGGGTCGAGGGACCCGAATATCGTCCAGGGTGGACTAGTTCATGGACGTGAGCTTCAAGACATCGATTCCAAGGTGCTCGTCACACATGTGAAACCCGGGAAGGAGAACTCCCCATTATGGTTGCGCGAATAATGCAAAATGACATATATTAGTGGGTGTGTCAATTCGTATATCATGTGGCCTACTGACCTCCTTGGATTTAACCTTACCCAATGATGATGCTTGGATTCAACACCACTAGATAAGTGATGATGAGCTCAAACAATAGTAACCATGGCGGCCATAGAGATGTAAGTGTATAAGTGTATAGAAGGAGGTGAGTGTAAGAGGAATAAGACAATGCTGTATAGTGGTTCAGCAAATTTGGCCTACATCCACTGTGAGTGTGCGATCCACTAAGTATGGGCATTAAAGGCCTTGGATACAATGCTCATAAGCTCACTTTCCCTCTCTATTGTGTATACAAGCAGAGTGTTTGCTAGGGTTTTCAATTATCGATCTATTTGTAGGGTTGTAGGTGACAAGTATATATAGGTCTTCGAGGGTATAGTGTACCCCCAAGCATGCATGGTGCATGTGAATGATGATCTCGCCAATCCCCTACTGAAACCTGTCGATTCCACCTGTGATTAATGATGACATAATATTCCCTCACGTGAGGGGGTGATATTGCTATAACGGTCTTCCACGTGCCCTTTGAGCCTCACACACACGGTTCCACGTATCTCCCAAATCACGCGCTCTGATGATGTCACCCTCGACCTATGATATGAGGCCGAGGGCAAAGTTCCTTCTGATAGTGAGTCTGGCCCAATTTAGGCCTCGTACTGTCGTACCCTCGGAGGGTCATCTAGGCCTGATGAGGGGTCAGCCCCTTGAAGGGTCGTCTGGGCCTGATGAGGGGTCGGCCCCTTGAAGGGTCGTCTGGGCTTGATGAGGGGTCGGCCCCCTGGAGGGTCGTCTGGACTTGATGAGGGGTAGGACCCTTGAAGGGTCATCTGGGCCTGAGAAGGGGTCGACCCCTTGAAGGGTCGTCTATGCCTGATGAGGGGTCAGCCCCCTGGAGGGTCGTCTGAGCCTAGTGAGGGGTCGGCCCCATGAAGGATCGTCTGGGCCTGATGAGGGGTCGGCCCCTTGGAGGGTCGTCTGGGCCCGATAAGGGGTCGGCCCCCTAGAGGGTCGTCTGAGCCTGATGAGGGGTTGGCCCCCTGGAGGGTCGTCTGGTCTTGATGAGGCATCGTCTTGACCCCGTCCAGGTGCAGGGAGCCCACGGTCTGGCCGAGGGTATATATGGTTATATCAATCACCCCCATCTCTTAGCCATCGATGTTGTTGAGATGGATGAGGGATTGTGTTGCTTTTGAAATGAGTGGCACCTGTCAAGCTGAGGTGACACGTAGGCAGATATATACTATCGTTCCAATTCCCTAAGCTTGACGACTGCACACTTTGCTTAGGACTTTGTGCCCTAATGATGCCGTCCTCGTGGGCTGTGCTCTGCATTGGTTAATGGGACCACTCATTAGCAAGGTATTTATGAAATTTTTGAAACCATTTCTTTTTTTCTTCTTCTTCTTCTTCTTCTTCTTCCCAAGCTCTCTCTCTCTCTATATATTTTCCACAACTCCATAGCCATAGCCATTTTTACGACTTCTGCATCAAGCCTCGTCGTCCTTTCTCAGGTAATCCTTCTTAGCCAGTGCCCTCTTTACATTCCATTGCCTTTTAAAATTTTGACTGCTTTAGGTCTGTAGGACTAGATTTTTCTTTGTCTATTTCATACTTTTCGGCGTTCTTCTCCGGTGGCTTGTTCTTTAGTGTTCTTAGTTAAAACTTTTACTTTCCTTAGTTTTAATCCAAAAGTCTAACTTAGTCAACTGCCAACTTATTTGTAATTAGATTAGCCACATTCTTCCAAGTGTAGGGTCTCCCTCTTAATGCTTAAGAGGCTTTACAATTTAGCTGAGGAATTCCCTTCCTTGAGAGAGAAATTATTTGTTGAGATCAGACGAGTAGAGGAAGAGGAGGAGAGAAGATGAGGGGCCGACCCTAATTGGGTACGACCCATTTTTTCCATTCCTCTAGCCACAATAAAACCATCTGAGTCTTGTGGGTCATCCTGTCATCCAGCCGAGAGTTAATTGTGCGAGGGGGAGATGGATGAGAGAGCATCGTCACCAACAGGTGCTGGCCCTTCTGGGAGGAGATAAACGTCTGATCTTAGCCCAATCCGAGAGGTCGAGGGTGTGGTTCCTTTCAAGGCTGTTCCTGTGACAACTTTACCCCCCATGCCTTCCAGATGGCTTTTCCTCATGGGCCTCTGACGGGTGATGAGGCCGAGGGAGAGGGGACTGAGGATGATGGTCAGGACTCAGACGCTGACCTAGTTGACACCTCCCATGCCTCGGCCTATATTTCCTCAGTCAGGGATCGTGATCTCCTGATGTGGAGGCATATATTTGGTGTGCCCACCAATAGAAGTATGAGGGCCCCCTCTGAGTCTGAGAGGGCCTTTGAGGGTGAATAGGGGGAGATCGCAGTATATGAACCGATGTTTAAGGTCGGTGTTAGGTTTCCTCTACACACTGCCATTGTTAATATCTTGTCAGCCCTCGGCGTTGCCCCCTCTCAACTTCCTCCCAACTCCTGGAGGAAGATCCTCGGCTACGTATCCTTATGAAAGAATGCCTTTACTGACGAGCCTTCAGCCGATATGTTCTTAGCTTGTTATAATATCATTTCCTTGTCCAATCACCCTGGGTACTATCATCTGGGGGCGAGGAAGTCTGATAAAAAATTTCTCCACTCGGCACAAACCTCCAATCACGATTGGAAGAAGAGATTTTTCTTCATCTCTAGAGAATGGGAATTTTCCACCGAGGCTCAACCTTTGGACGATGGTCCGAGGGTTTTAAAGAGATGGTCTAACCCCTCGATGAAGGCCAGGTCAGATCCTAGACTTAGTTTGGATGAGAAGGACATAGTCGAGTATCTGAGAGAACGAGGGAAAGGGGGTGAACTTGCAAAGTTTGAAGATCTGATGACCCCTCGGTTCCTTAAAGAAGCTGGTCTGAGGGTCGTCCCCCTGACAGAGCTATGTGAGTTATTATTATTTTTCCTCAATCTTGCTTTTTTCCAAGTGTTTCATCTTTGCCCTTGCATTTCTCTGACCTGTCATCTTCTTTTTAGGTCGTCTTGCAGGTATCTCTGACCAACTCTGGGAAATGACTTCCCCAAGTTTGCTATTTGGTCTTGGAAAGAAGAAGAGCAAGGAGCCTCAGCAGGCTCCGAGGAAGTCGAAGGCCATGGGGCCGACACCTATCGAACCTTCCACCGAGGGTTCCAAAAGAAAAGGTCCTAAAGTTCCTGTTGACCCTCGGCCTGATTCGAGGACGAGGGCAAGGATGGATCCGTCTGAGGGAATTGGTCTCTTCCAGTATGGGGGCCTATTGTTCTCAGAACTTAGCACTCCTGAGAGTTGAACCGTCTTCTCTCATTGCTAACTTGAGGGCGGCTAAGGCCTCGATGTTTTTCTCTCCCTCGGTCGTGGACTATGAATTCTTGTCAAAGATGCCCTCGGCCAAGATTTATGATTATGGTCTGCACACACTGGGTAATGTATTTGTTTTTACTTTTTCTTCCTTAATTGCATTTTTCACCAACTGTTTCCTCGGCCTCTTAACAAGTGTTTACCATTTTTCTGTGCATTCTGTCTGTGCCTTTTCTTCGGCCACCAAGTGGATGGCTGAAAACCAACAAAAATTTCATGAAGCCGAGAGGGCCATTCAGCACGAGGCTGATCTACAGACGGAGATGGAGACTATAAGGGCTGAGCTATAGAGTGCCAGGACCGAACATGCCAGAATCTTGGACGAGCTGACGAAGCAGCACGATGCTGACCTGAAGGCCAAGGATGATTTATTCAAGATGAAGGAAGAGGCTCTAACTTCTCAATTCAAGAGTGATCTAGCCGAGGCTGTGAAGAAGGCAGAGGCCAATGTTTTTGAGGCCTACAAACTTTCGGATGAGTTCCAAGGCTTTGGCCTTGAGTACTTGGAGAGGGTAATTAGGACGTCTTGTCGGTGGGTCGTCCTAAAGTTCGCTGATGCAGTGTGGTTCGTTCGTCCTTCTATTGAAGCAGTTCAACTGGACGATCACCAGATTACTGAGGCCCTAGCCCAAGTGGAGTCCCAAGTGCACATCGAGGGTACCGACACGTCTGAGGATCAGCCTCTTTTGGTTATAGAAGAAACCCGTATAATCAATATTAAAACATTTCCCTCTGACGTTGCTCCATAGGGTGGCTGTCTGTAGCCCATACCCTCTTCATGTAATAAATATTTTTGTACTCATTTATCAAACAAACATCGACATTTTGTAATATAATGCTTCTTTTTGTCTTCTATACTTCTCTTGTATGATTTACCTCGTGACATTTTCAAATTCACATACTAACCTCTCCCTCGTCTTTCTTGAGGGTAAATGAGGGGTCATCCCCATCATTTGCCCTCAATATAGCCGAGGGTGGTTTTTAACCAACCTAATGGTTTTTAAGATAATATCCTCCCTCGTCTTTCTTGAGGGTGAATGAGGGGTCGTCCCCATCATTGACCCTCATTATAACCGAGGGTGGTTTTTAACCAACCTAATGGTTTTTAATCAAGTCCTCCCTCATCTTTCTTGAGGGTGAATGAGGGGTCGTCCCCAACATTGACCCTCATTATAGCCGAGGGTGGTTTTTAACCAACCTAATGGTTTTTAATCAAGTCCTCCCTCGTCTTTCTTGAGGGTGAATGAGAGGTCATCCCCAGCATTGACCCTCATTATAGCCGAGGGTGGATTTTAACCAACCTAATGGTTTTTAATCAAGTCCTCTCTCGTCTTTCTTAAGGGTGAATGAGGGGTCATCCCCAACATTGACCCTCATTATAGCCGAGGGTGGTTTTTAACCAACCTAATGGTTTTTAATCAAGTCCTCTCTCGTCTTTCTTGAGGGTGAATGAGGGGTCATCCCTAGCATTGACCCTCATTATAGCCAAGGGTGGTTTTTAACCAACCTAATGGTTTTTAATCAAGTCCTCCCTCATCTTTCTTGAGGGTGAATGAGGGGTCATCCCCAGCATTGACCATCATTATAGCCAAGGGTGGTTTTTAACCAACCTAACGGTTTTTAATCAAGTCCTCCCTCATCTTTCTTTAGGGTGAATGAGGGGTCGTCCCCAACATTGACCCTCATTATAGCCGAGGGTGGTTACCACCAATTTTAATTGATGTTTAATAAAGTCCCCCCTCGTCTTTCTTGAGGGTGAATGAGGGGTCGTCCTCAGCATTGACCCTCATTATAGACGAGGGTTGTTTTTACCAATTTAATGGTTTTTAATCAAGTCCCCCCTCGTCTTTCTTGAGGGTGAATAAGGGGTCGTCCCCAGCATTGACCCTCAATATAGCCGAGGGTTGTTTTTACCAACTTAATGGTTTTTAATCAAGTCCTCCCTCGTCTTTCTTGAGGGTCAATGAGGGGTCGTCCCCAGCATTGACCCTCATTATAGCCGAGGGTGGTTTTTAACCAATCTAATGGTTTTCAATAAAGTCCTCCCTCGTCTTTCTTGAGGGTGAATGAGAGGTCGTCCCAGGCATTGACCCTCATTATAGCCGAGGGTGGTTCCCCAAAGATGATCCCAGACATACTAGAACTAACAAACGTAAAATGAGGGGAAACACTGATATTTCTCATTAACATTCCAAGTGTTCTGTTGGAGCAACACCCATTACAATTATGGTCCGAAAGGACATTACAACACTACTGATAGTATTTCTTCAAATGATTTGCATTCCAGGCGTTGGAAAAAGATTCTCCTTCTAGGTTTTCTAGTTTATAGGTCCCAGGGACAACTTCATCGATGACCCTATATGGGCCATGCCAATTCGGGTTGAGTTTGTTGGGCATTTGCCAAGTCTTTTTGAGGACTAAGTCCCCCACTACAATGGGTCTCTACTTCACCCTATGATTATAAAGCCTTGCGGTCCTCTGCTGGTAGGTGGCTTGCCTTATCTCAGCGTCTTCCCTCATTTCTTCAATCAGGTCTAAGTGAAGTATCTTCTCTTCCATATTTCTCTGGGGGTCATACATTTGGACCCTATGAGTAGGAAACCCTACCTCGGTGGTGATGACGGCTTCTGAGCCATAAGCCAGAATGAACGGGGTTTCTCCGGTAGAGGTCTTTGCCGTCGTCATGTAGGCCCACAGTATAGAATATAACTCCTCAATCCATCTTCCTTTTTCCTCTTCAAGTATCTTCTTGATCTCGTCTAGGATCGTCCTGTTTATAACTTCCGTTTTCCCATTAGCCTGAGGTCGGCCCGGGGTAGAGAAGAATTTTTTGATACTCACCCTTTCACAGTACTTCTCGAGGGATGTATTCTTGAATTGAATCCCATTATCCGAGATGAGGGTGTTGGGGAGACCATATCTGTATATAATGTTTTTCCATATAAACTGGAAGGTCTTCTGCTCTGTGATCGTTACCATCGGCTCCGCCTCCACCCATTTTGAAAAATATTCAATTGCTACGATGAGGAGCCGATAGTTATTGACGGCCCTAGGCAAGGGTCCTACTAGGTCAATCCCCCACAATGAAAATGGCCAAGGGGGTGTAGTGGAAGTAAGAGGCTGATGGGGCTGGTGGGGGATGGGGGTAAATCATTGACATTTGTCACACTTTTTTACATATGCCATGACATTTTTCCCCAAGGTTGGCCACCAGTACCCTTGGGTTACTATCCTCTTCGCCAAAGACCTACCCCTGATGTGGTTTGAACACGACCCCTCATGCACATCTTGCAAAATGTGTGGTACTTCAGATAGGTGTACACACCTAAGCAAAGGGAGCAAGAACCCCTTTTTGTACAAGGTGTCTCCGACGACAATGGATTTCGCATCTCTCTATCTCAGCTTCTTCCTTTCTTGCCTTGCTTCTTGAACCTCCCCCCCTTTGATGTATCTGATCAGAGGGTCCATCCATGAAGCTTCCTTAGAAAAATTTAGGCAATTCCTAAGTGCTCCCTCGACATCTTCAATAGTTGGTCGAAGCAAAATTTCCACTCGGACTGTCCTCCTGATATCTGTCCTAGTCGCCGAGGCCAACCTAGCAAGGGCATCAGCTCGGCCATTATCGAGCCTAGGTATCCTCTTCTATTTCACTTCTCTAAAGCTCTTTAGAAATGATCTCACTTTCTCGAGGTATTTGGCCATCTGCTCATCCTTGGCCTCATAGGCTCCTAGTATCTGATTCACTACTAGCCTTGAATCACTATGGACCAAGATTTGGCCGACACTAAGAGACTTGGCCAAGGAGAGTCCTGCTATCAGTGCCTCATATTCGGACTCGTTGTTGGAGGCTCTGAAGTTTAATCTCAGTCCGTACTCAATATATGTGCCATCAGGTGCTGATACTATCAGTCTAGCTCCACTTCCACTGTCACATGAGGACCCGTCGATAAAGAGGCTCCACACGATTTATTTTTTTGAGAAACTTTACTCAGTTAGGGACCCCTGTCTAAAGAGATATCTTCCCTCTTCATTTTTGGTCACTTTTCCTCTAGCAGTGCTTGTCTCGGCCTTGTCTACGGGTGTGTCGGCGAGTCTGCCCTGTAGGGTCTCTGTCTTCCCGAGGCTCTCATCTTTAGTTTCATTATCTTCCCAAGGGAATTCAGCCACGAAATATGCCAATGCTTTCCCCTTAATGGCCTTCCTAGGTTGATACACAATATCAAACTCCCCTAACTCTATAGCACAGGCCATTAGCCTCCCTAATTTTTTTGGCTTATGCATGACCTGCCTAAGATGAGAGTCAGTGAGGATGACCACTGTCTGGGACTGGAAGTATGGATTCATCTTTCTTGATGCATGGATCAAGGCATAGGCTAACTTCTCCATCCTTGGGTATCTTTTCTCTGCCCCCTGGAGTGCCTTACTGTTGAAATACACAGGCTTCTGTACTCCGTCTTCGTCTCTCACAATGGTTGCGCTGATGGCTAATTCAGATACGGCTAAGTACACACGTAGCTATTTGCCCTGTACCGATTATGATAACAGTAAGGGAGACCCTAGGTATTACTTCAATTTTTTAAAGGCCTGGTCACACTCTTCACTCCATTCAAAGGAATTTCTGAGAATTTTGAAGAACGGCAAACACTTGTTTGTGGCTTTGGACACGAACCTATTCAAAGCAGCCACTAGCCCCGTGAGCCTCTGAACATCTTTAATGGTCTTGGGGGTCTTCATCTCTAGGAGGGCCTTTATTTTCTCAGGGTTTTCCTCAATGCCTCTTTGATTCATGATAAACCCCAAGAATTTCCATCATCCAACCCCGAAGACACACTTGGCTGGGTTGAGCTTCATCCGGTACTTGTCCATCGTGTTAAAGGTCCTCTCAAGGTCAGCCACATGATCCTCTACCTTCAAACTCTTAGTCAACATGTCATCTACATAGACCTCCATAGACTTCCCAATTTGGTCTTCAAACATTTTATTTATAAGGCGCTGATACGTTGCCCCTGCATTCTTCAGGCCAAAGGGCATGACCCTATAACAATATGTCCCCTTGTCGGTAATGAAGGTTATTTTCTCTGAGTCTTCAGGGTCCATAAATATCTGGTTGTACCCTGAATAGGCATCCATGAAGCTCATGAGCTCATGGCATGCGGTAGCGTCTACCGTCTGTTCAATGCGGGGGAGAGGGAAGTTGTCTTTGGGACAATGCGTGTTGAGGTCGGTGAAGTCCACACACATTCTCCGCTTCCCTTTGGCCTTTGGGACAATGACCGCATTGGACAGCCATTCAGGGTCGATGAACTCTCTAATAAACTCAACATTTTCTAATTTTTTTACCTTATCCCTTATGACCTCATACTTTTCTCTAGATTAAATTCTCCTCTTCTACTTTATCGGCTTTGCATCCTCTACCACATTGATATTATGGCACATGATTTCAGGGTCGATCCCCATCATATCTGCATGACTCCATGCAAAGACGCTTTATCTTCTCCTCAACAGTTTAATGAGGTCTTCATTGATATTTTTCTATAGAGACTTGCCGACTTGGACGATTTTTTCAGGGTCATCCTCATTAAGGATGATGGATTCTACCTCTTCCGCGGCCTCTCCTTTCTTCAGCTTCGTCTCATCTTCGGGGTCTAGGGTATCAATATTGTAAGTGGTTGAGACTTCTTGTGTGCCTCTCTTTCTTCGACGGAGTTGTAATAGCATTCTCGTGCTGTCATCTGGTCTCCCTAAACTTTCCCCACCCCGTAAGGGGTTGGAAATTTAATCATCTGATGGACCGTAGACGGCACATCTTCAAACCCCTTGAGAGCTACCCGCCCCAGTATAATATTGTAGGACAAAAAGACATGTCCATCCATCACAAAGAAGATGACCTTATTGGTCATCCATCTCGGCCACTCGTCCCCCATCCTGACATCGGCCTCATACACTCTGAGGAGATGAACCTTTTCCCCACTGAATCCAATTAATGGGTAATGGTACGAGACGAGTCTAGCACGGCTGAGACCTAAGGCTTTGAAGCATGGACAAAACATCACGTCTGCAGAGCTACCCCCATCTACCAAGATCCTAGGCACCTCACATCCATGTACCCTGGTAATGATGACGAGAGGGTCATTATATGGGGATAAGAGGCCTTTGAAGTCTATTCTTGAGAACCCCACTATCAGAGTATCCATATCGACCTTCTTCCTCTTTTCTGACTTTTCCTCCAGAGAGGTTGAGTGTACTATCTTCGTCACTACCTTGGCTTCAGCTACGTGGGCCTTCCTATCTGGGACCTCTGAACCTCCCGCTGCTAGTCCCCCTAAGATTATCCCCACACCGATAGAGATAATATTAAGTCTCTTGACAGGGCTGTGGTTGTCTCTCGGAGGGAGGTCAGGGTCATCCTCATCATCAGAGGGGCCGTCCCCTCTTTTTGGAGGACCTTCTCTACATGCATCGCCTCCCTTCTTTCTGGAGTCGTCCCCTCGGCCACTCTTGAAGGCACTCTTATCAACGTACTTCCTCAGCTTCCCTTCTTTTATCATTTTTTCAATCTCATCTTTCAGAGCAAAGCATTTTTCTGTCACATGGCCATGGTCTTAGTGAAATTCACACCACAGGTTTTTGTTCCTCTTGTTGGGGGCTTCCCTCAACTTCTCAGGCCACTTCAGGGACCGATCACTCTTTATCTCATTGAGAATATGTTCACAACTGACCGTTAGAGGGGTGTAGTCAGCGAACTTGTCGTCCGTTGACCTCTTCTTCCCCTCTTTGTTCTTTTTATGGTACTTACCCCCACTAGTTCCTCCTTTTTCATCTTCGTATTTTGTGGCCATCTCCTCTTCGGCATTCATCACCTTCCCTACTGTCGACAGCAATTCAGCCATCGTCCTCGGAGGGTCTTCAGCAAGCTTCCATAGCAGCTTCCCCTTCTCGAGTCCTCCAATAAGGGCGGTCATGGCTATGCTCTCCTCATAGTCTTCAACCTCTAACTTTTCTTTGTTGAATCTGGCTATGTAGTCTCTTAGACTCTCATTCTTCTCCTGCTTAACATAGAGCAGGTGTGTGGTCTTCTTCTGTGACCTCACCCCAAAGCAAAAGTTGTGGATGAACCGGTCTTCCAATTGCTTAAAGTTTTCAATGGAGTTTTTTGGAAGAGACATATACCAGACATGTGCAGTCCGAGTCAGAGTACCAGAGAAGGCACGACACCTCATATCATCTGAGATAGAGTATTTGTCTGCCGCTGATTGATACATCTCAATATAGTGGATAGGGTTGGTACTCCCGTCATATCTTGGGGTGATCGCAGGTGGCTTGAAATTTGATGGCATAGGGAAGTTGACTATCTTCGCCACAAAGGGTGAGTCTATAGAGTATCCTCTCTGAAGAGGGTCCCGTCTCTTCAGTATATCACCGATCTTATCCTCCAGTCGTTGGATCGATTCATTCTAGGGCCTCGTAGGGTCGGCTTGGCCGATGTTATCCCCTGCCTCCTCTTTGAGGTGGACGTAGGGTTCTGCTGCGATAGGCCTGTGTCGGTTGTTTACTTCCCCCTGGCCGTCGTCCCGTCCTTGGGGTCAGCCCCCATGGGATCGACCATCTGCTGCCTCCCTTCTGGACCTCGCAGCACTCATTGATCTGGAAATTTTTCCTGCATGTCATTTACTGGGCCCAGCCTCTCAAAGGCCGACCCCCTGCTTAGGCGATTGAAAGCAAAGCCTCTAGGGCGATCATCGGGATTTTGCCTTCCACACTTCCCTTTGCTCTCCTGG
Organism: Sambucus nigra; assembly: GCA_949130495.1. NCBI lineage: Eukaryota > Viridiplantae > Streptophyta > Magnoliopsida > Dipsacales > Adoxaceae > Sambucus > Sambucus nigra. The sequence goes on from OX422209.1 coordinate 40,469,412, forward strand.
AGAGGTGGTACAGTATTGTTGGAGACCTCATACGGCTCCCAACATTCTATGGGGACCTCCTCCCCCTCCAGATCATCATACCTGTCCTCAGGGAAAGGGTTTCCTTACCTCCCCAGGCGTAGATGCCGGGGGTCAGCAACATCCCTCCGCCGCTGAGGGGGTGGAAGGTCTTTGCGTGATGACTGGGGTGGTCCCCTGGCCTCATGCTTCCCTGGAGCCACTGCCGGAGTAATCATCTCAGGTGAGACCCCCGGTGGTCTTAGTATGTTTTGTCTTAGAGCTATGAACTGCTCCTCCATGATCCGTTGGCTTGCTGCCAGAGACTTCAAGGCTGCCGCCACATCAGCCATCTCAGACTGAGGTGGTGGCGAACTGTAACAGGGTCCTACTCCACTATCCGGTGGAGGAAGTGGTGGTGGTGGCATCTCCGGTGCCATGTGTTTGAGCTATGAAAATCTAAACTGAACAAAAGACTGGTGAGCTTGAGAACCTTAATGGGTATCTTTCAATGGTGAAACATCTCCTCACAGGGGGAGAACTGGTTCACCACCAGAGTGCCCAGTGAGGTCAAGCTGTACAAAGGAAGAGATGTCTTGTTGTTCCCACAGACGGTGCCAAACTGATGATGCTTGGATTCAACACCACCAAATAAGTGATGATGAGCTCAAACAATAGTAACCATGGAGGCCATAGAGATGTAAGTGTATAAGTGTATAGAAGGAGGTGAGTGTAAGAGGAATAAGACAATAATGTATAGTGGTTCAGCCAATTTGGCCTACATCCACTGTGAGTGTGCGACCCACTAAGTATGGGAACTAAAGGCTTTGGATACAATGCTCATAAGGTCACTTTCCCTCTCTACTGTGTATACAAGCAGAGTTTTTACTAGGGTTTTTAATTATCGATCTATTTATAGGGTTATAGGTGACAAGTATATATGGGTCTTGGGGGGTATAGTGTACCCCCCAAGCATGCATGGTGCATGTGAATGATGATCTATCCAATCCTCTGCTGACACATGTCAATTCCACCTGTGATTAATGATGGCATAATATTCCCTCACGTGAGGGGGTGATATTGCTATAACGGTCCTCCACGTGCCATGTGAACCTCCTGCACACTGTGCCACGCGTTTCCCAAACCACATGTTGTGATGATGTCACCCTCAGCCTATGATATGAGGTCGAGGGCAAAGTTCCTTCTAATAGTGAGTCTGGCCCAATTTAGGCCTCGTACTGTCGTACCCTCGGACGATCGTCTGGGCCTGTTGAGGGGTCGGCCCCTTGAAGGGTCGTCTGGACCAGATGAGGGGTCGGCCCCTTGAAGGGTCGTCTGGGCCTGATGAGGGGTCGGGCCCCCTAGAGTGTCATCTGATCCTGGTGAGGGGTCTTCCCCTTGAAGGATCGTTTGGGCATGATGAGGGGTCGGCCCCCTGGAGGGTCGTCTGGGCCTGATGAGGGGTCGGCCCCCTGGAGGGTCATCTAAGCCTGATGAGGGGTCGGTCCCCTAGAGGGTCGTCTCGGCGTGATGAGGGGTCGTCTTGACCCCGTCCAGGTGCAGGGCGCCCTCGGCCTGGCCGAGGGTATATATGGGTATATCACCCAAGACATGTAGTGACATTATTTGAATTGAATTGTATTGTTTTTTAGTTGGTACAATTGAATTGTTTTTAAGTTGGTACATTTGAATTATATTTGGATTATATCGTGATGCATATTGTTTTTATTTTGAATGTATATTTAAATTAGATCTAGTTTATTTGGATATATGATGTTTGAACAGGTACAACGTTGCTATAACAGGTAAAAATATACTTCTAGGTAGTGGCAGTGGCCATACTGCCCAACAGATTTTTTTCAATTCTGCCCAGAATTATCATGGTCATTGACCGTGACAAGTCTTTGACTAAGAAAGTTGTCATGGATTTGTCACGGTCAATAACCGTGATAATTTTTTATTAAATGTCATGGGCTTGTCACGATTTATAACCGTGACAAAACTTGTCACGGTCACTGATCATGACATGACCGTGACAATTATAACGATCTTATCACAGTCAATGACTGTGACATGACCGCGATAAAAAATGTTGTCTCGCCCAGAATTATCACGGTCATTGACCTTGACATGTTGAAGTTGTCAACGTCAATGAGCGTGACAATTCGGCAGATTTGGTGTAGTTCTTAAAGATGGTCAATAAGTATGAGGATAAAACATGATCTTTATCCTACTAGTCAAAGTGCAGGAAGAATGTTTCGAAGAATCCTCAAGAGGAATGTAGGCACATATTCCGCATACACCTAGTCATAATACTGGTAACTAATATAAACCTAAGCATTTAGGCATGATAGTGAACCCTTTAGAGACACATGTGTACCTAGCTCAAATTTTTATTCTAATAAAAGTATGCTAGTAGCTACTATGTATTCATTGGTAATTGATACTAAATTTAGATTAAATGTGTCAATAGAATTAATGAAAAAAAAGAAATCACTCACATCAAGAAAATAGACACACCCAGAGAATCAACAAGATTAGTTAATCAAATGCCTTTTCAATCATTTAAGTAATGATTACATAAGTGTGTTTACAAAAAAAATACATGACATTATTCTAAAGGGCGTTTTCCCTTAACTTTGGAAACTGGATCCATGCCAACTGGAGTTTTATCTAAAGTATAAGGATAATTAATGAAATTAAAGTCTTTAAGCATTCTCATGTTACTATTACTTGGTTCATCTAGCATATGAGGAGGTCGGACGATTTCCAGTTCATCGTGTAACCCATAATCTCCCAGATACTTAAAAATCAGGCCCTAGGGAATTGTGTTTGTAGGAATCCATTTAACATCCAGTATAAAGGGAGGATCTTCAAGGTCTAACAACCATGATCATACCATTTCCAAAAAATACTATTTTGTTCTACCTTAAACACTGTTGGACAATTGGTCTAACCCTATTTGTAGCCTTCATTATGAGTGTAGACACCCCATTATGTTACCTCTAAAACTCTCCTTAGGTCCCTAGCACCTCCTTTCATCACTACAAACCCAGGTCATACCCGAGTACTTACCTAGAAGAAATCGGGCACTCCCAAGCTCCATTTGACCAAAAGTCAAAGTCTTCAGCTCGATTGAGAATGAATGAATCTTCGAAGAGAATCGAATCCCCTTTCCAATGGTCCACTCCGTGCGTGATTCTGACTTACGGCACGGATGAAGGATCCGTTTTACTCCGAGAGGTCACCGAATGCTTCCAGAGCCCGGTTGACTAAAGTCAACTCCTCGAACCGTATCAAACTCTTTGGAATGCCGAAGTACATCTCCTAACCTTTCCAATGGTCTGCCCCATGCATGATTCAGACTTACCTTGCGGACGAGCGATCCGTTTGCATCCGAGAGTTCCCCATCCAATGGACTGACGAATGCTTCCGAACCATATTTGACCCAAAGTCAACTCCTGAACTCGATAGCGGTCCAAAGGACTTTCAAACGATCTGGACTCGTGCAGGATTCTAATAAACGGTTTGCATTCTGCAGCCGATTTACCAAAAGGCCTGAAAAATACTGCCAAACGGCAGGTCTCAGACCCTGCCTATCGGTAGAGTGCTTAAATGCACCTGTCGAACGGTTAGAACAGGTGTATGCCGATCGGCAATGCCCCGGGCCTATAAAAAGGAGGCCCTGACCTCACTTGCAAGAGGAGCCTGGATCTGATAGAAATCACTCTCGGCAAATCCTGAAAACATCTCTCGAAGTCAGCGTGATTTCTACACCCAAATCCCTTTCCAACCTTTGATTTTCATCATCCTTTTCATCAAACTTGATGAATTCACTGCCCTCCATCATCATCCAAGTCTAAGGACTTCTTTCCAACATTCAAGGTCAAGCTCAAGATCTTCAAGAAGGTCCAATTTTCTCAACTCTCTCCTTAAATTCTCATAAATTTGCAATAACTTATTTTATTACTTAGTGCCTTCATGATCTCATCTCACACATCCTAATGTACTTTTTATTTAGTATTATTGCACATCTCTTAATTTCATATAAATAAAAACCCAAAAAATAAGAAAAAAAATAGGGTTTTCTCATAAATTCCAAACGAGAATTCTCACACTTTTCTTACACTTTTCTCACAACTAAAACACTTTTTCAACACACACACACACAAAAATAAGAGAATCCCCGGTTGGATTTATGGGATAAACCCCACCCCTCATTTTGTATCCGAACTACGTGGACTTTGATGCCTTTATAGGCTACGTAGGCATTTCGGGGTAAAACTCAAGACTCGAGTCCTATTCTTTACTTTTTCTCTCATTTTCCATTTTCTCTAACCTCCATTATCTTAGACTATATATATATACATATATTTTTTTTTCTTATGGGTGTATCATTCCGTGTGCATTATCATTCCCTCATAACGATTAATGTAAGGATGATCGCGTAAATCTTATTTTTTAATCTTATTTTTAAACCTTCCTATGGATGACTCGCTTTACCTCTTCCATGGTACAAGTCGATGATTCCTATCTCCACTATATATACACATGTACACATATCACATGGAAAATAAAAAGGAAAATAAGAAAAATCAATGAGAGACCGAAAGGGCGGAATGGGTGCCTAACACCTTCCCATTTCGTAACTTAGCCTCCGAACCCTTTTCGGATCATTTTGGTTTTACATTCACCAGTATGTCTTTAGATGCTGTCATTCGGGATGGCTTCCCCTTTTCTTTTATCTGTTTTAAGTAAAATATACTGGAGACTCTAATCTCTCTACATTCTTTCACCTCACCTCAAAATGACGTCGGCAGAAGCGCTCCCTAGAGGTACGCGCGAGACCTGAGGATCCTCCATCGCGTGGCGAGAATCGAGAATGGCCACAGTGGCGACTCTACTGGGGATGATTATATGTTTATTTTGTGAGCTAGACTCCATTTACATAGATGTTAAGTTTGCTTATACTTTCCCCCTATTTTCATGTTCCCCCTTTATTACTCATGTGTATCCCATGCTTATGCTTCTATTCATACACTTGTAGAAAATTCTTCATGTACACTTCGCACCCCGTGCACCTAGGGTCACATATATCCACATGTTGCACGCCCCATCCATACTTGGTGTACCATTGGTACTTGTACTTTGCTCCCTGTTTGGCATAATCAAGAAATGCATTTTCATAAGATACTAATAAGAGGATCATGCATGATTCACACAACATCACCAAAGGGCATTTCTATTGACCAAATTTTACCCAGTAACTGGAGGGTCACTTCGTGATAGGCGCTGGTCCGGCAGGTCGCAGTCAGCCTAAGTGATATGACTCTCACCTTCCATTATCCAAATACCTTCGACATATATCGAACGGTTCCCCCACATCGTACCGCTTAACCGAAGTCATGACGGGAGGTATATCGCAGGGAATTCGTTCATGCATGCTGAGTATATCGAATTGCCTCTCACACGTACCGTCCCCACGAGGTATATTGTGAGGCAATTCACGTACAATCAGGTATATCAAATATCTTGTCCACACTTACCGATTGCCCGCAAGAGCAAGCCGTATATCGTGGAAGTCACGCCAAAGGAGGGAACCCATTCCAATTCACCCAACCAACTGCATACCCGCATATAGGTGTCAACCCTAGGACACACATGTTAGATTACGGTTTCAACCTGAAACTCTGCCAAAATTCCGGGTCGGCATGTCTCTCGAATTTATTACACATTTTTAAAATGGAACCCTATCCGTGAGCCTGTTCACAAGTCCAGCCATAGCTTTACATATATTACAAACTTAATTTTTCCAGGCTCGGGTCCCGTCTGGCATTTCATTTTGCATTTAGGAGAATTAATTCAAGTGAAAACATAATAATTCTAATAAGCATGCTGAGACCGTCCCCAAAGGGGGAAATTCCTTTCTTTTCTTTATCAAAAATCCAAAAACATTTCTCATCTCTCTATCAAAAATACAAAAACACGTTGTCAAAAATATCTTACCTTTTTTTCTCAAAAATAAATCCCTTTTTGTGCCTTCTCAGGTCGATCGCAAACCCTTGGCTTGGCTCCCTATTGGCTTAGGTCTTCAGTCAAGTCACCCCGGAGTTTCGTCCGTTCCCCTATTACTCCTTTCGAGTTCGAAATCCATCCACTTTCCATGGAGAAAACAAATCGAGTACCTGTTGCGCAGCCGGATCTGACAAAAGTTCTAACTCAGCTTGTGTCCAAGATTGACAACCTCCAAGCCGAGGTTCGAGAGATGCAACGAAATTAGATTTCCATTCCTTAAGAGCCGGAGGCCCTATTTCCTCGCACTATGGATCCACTCGAGCCCTTCTGGGTTCTCGAAGAGTATCAGCATGCTCCACATGCCCCTCATGTTAATGGGCCACCTCTTGCCCAGCTTCCTTTGCCAAATCTTGCCCAGCACGGGGTTAATATGGCTTTGATCATTGATCCAAAAGAAGAAGAATTGAATAAAGTCAAAGAAGACCTCAAGATTCTCACCAAGAAGTTCGACCAAGTCAGAATCTCAGGAAATTACATGGACTACACACACATGTCTCCTTATCCTAAAGTAAGGTTACCCGAGAAGTTCAAGATGCTAAATATTCGAGAAATTAGGAGTAAATGGACCCCCAATTGTTCATCTCCAAAGTTATCACCGTTCCATGACTCTACTAGGGGCTTCTGAAGAAGTGATGGCCCAATTATTTTAGCAAAATCTGAAGGATAGTGCCCTCTGATGGTTTTTGTCTCTCGAAGAATCCACAATTCGTAGCTGGGAGGATGTGTCTCAAGAATTCATTTTGTAGTACAAATACAATGAAGAACTTGAGGCAACCCGCCGTGATTTGGAGTTGCTCAAACAGAACCCAGCTGAATCAGTCAGTAACTTCATCGCCCGATGGTGGGAAAAAGAAGCAACCATGACCAATCGGCCTTTCGAGGAAGAACAAGTCAACATAGTAGAGAAGAACTTCTTACCCCATGTCCGAGCAACGATGGGAGGATAATACTATTCCCATTTTTGATCTATCAGAGAAGCAGGAGTAGAAATCGAGTAAGGTCTTGCCAAAACAGAAGTTGACCCAAAGAAGGTATCCAGACAGTTCACCCCTAAAAAATATGACAGGCTGCTAGTGCTACAGTCTCAACCATCAACAACATGTCTCAACCAACCACATCATGGGCACCAGAAAGTCACCGTATCCCGATCCTAAAGGAATACACCGAGCTCCATGCTCCCCTCTCCAAATTCTATCAAGCCCTCCTAAGCCAAAACCTTATCAAACCATTGGATCCTCGTCCATTGCCAAATCCACTCCCAAGAAACTTCAAGGAAGATGCCCATTGAGCCTATCACCAAACAGCTGGCCATACCACTGACCAATTCTTTCACCACCAAAACATGATCCAAGGTCTAATTGACCGGGGTACCATCGCCCCACTAGCCACTTCGAAGCCAAACACTACTCATATCCCACTTCTAAATCATACCAATGCCATCTTCTTAGAACAGAAACCAGAATTTGATCCCTCAACCCAAATCACACCGATATACTCTCCTAAACCTCTCCAAATTTTCCCATATTTCCTCCTACACCCTAATAGCCTCGCTGATCAGGCACTGTCACTCCTTACCAGAGCATGCATTGCTGTCCGTACCCTTCTGAATATGGAAGTATGGAATTGTCAGAATTGTTAAACCAACTCCTAGAGTTCGGGCTAAAATTTCCCTCACAGATGGTCATTGATTGCCAAAGGTTCAGTACTTTGTTCTTGGAAGCACGAAAATGGGCCCGAGAGTCAGATAGATGGGTAGTACCAATCGATGAAGTCATCTTGGATGATGTCATCCAGATTATGGCAGAATTATTCAGGAAAACCAACAACATTTGCAGTATCACGAAGTTGTTCGATGCTTTAAAGCTACAAGGGCGCCTGATACCTTCACCCTTACACATCCCCACAGATTGGGAAGACCTATATGAAGAAGTCGTTGAAGTTGTGGAATGCATTGACCTTACACGAAAAGATAGAATTGTTACCACCGGATGGGGGGAAGAATTCGAAGATTCGAATGTAGAGAAAGCTTCATAGGAAACTGTCCTGGTAGCTGACATGTGTGGAATGATATCATTCAAAGAACTCCTCAGAGAAATAAACAAGGTAGCAGAATAACTCGAGATCGATGAGGAAATATGATTCATGTTTTTCCCTTCTTCAGTAAATCACATGACCAGACTAGGGAGGCATTACCAGATCCCAAACTCACTACCATCCAAGAACAAGGGGAAGGGCGTGAAAAACCTTCCTATGCCAGAGATGACCCTCGAGGAGAACAAGATCCTCAATTAATTGAATCAAACTCAAGCTAACATCACTCTATGGGGATTTTCATGTCTTATCAGCTACACCAAAATGCTTTGATCAAGTTGCTTAGTGGACCCACAGTTTATCCTTCTACCACACCAGAAGAAGCGGTAAATTTGGTCAGATCCTTGACCTCTACCCAAATGCTATCCTTTTTCGAGGAGGGAATCCCCAATATTGGGCCAAACCAAAATCATGCAATCAACATCTCTGTCGAAGTTATGGGGAAGGTTGTACCACTCTCTCTTGTCGATAATGGATCCTCCTTGAATGTATGCCCACTGAAAACCTTTAAATATTTAGGACTGAAAGAAAGCGACCTCGCTCTAACTTCCTCCATTGTGCGTGCCTACGATAACACCCATCGGGAGGTGATGGTATCGAAAAAACTTGTAATAGGGGTTGGCCCTATAAACCCTATCGTTGAATTCTAAGTTATTTACATCCCAACCTGTTTTAACCTATTTCTAGGATGACGTTGGCTCCACAGTATCAAGGCCGTGTCTTCCTCACTCCATCAAAAATTAAAGTTATTTGTCGACGGACTGGTCATTACCTTCTTGGGCGATGACGACAATGCCGATGGTGCAAGTACCAGCAGTCCAATCCTTGAGATACAACATGGGTCCAATGATATGCTCCTATCGGGATTCCGAGTTGAACCACTTCTACTCCCGAAAGGGGATAACTTCAAAAAAAGGGTTTGTCCAGAATATGACTGTTGTGGAAACATCAATGTGATTCAGATGTTCAGAAATATGCACTTCATGCCCGAACTGGGGTAGGACAAAGACAACAAGGGATACTTGAGAAGATTGAACTGAAAATGGCTTCCCCTCCGTGTGGTTTACTTGAGCTCAGAATGATCCGCCAGTCTCGATCAAAGAGGAGACTAGATTGCGTCCATACTATCCCAGGTGATTCCTTAAATGGAAGGGTGAGGACTTCCCCTTTTGTGGCTTCCCTGAACCATGGTATGACCATGCAAACAGGAAGATGAAGCCTGGAATGGAGATCTTCTTCTAAGACAGCTACCCATGGGTCGAGAGTTCCCAACACCATGTACAACCACTCATCAAATATATCGAAGAGACTGATGAAAGTGACTCCAAAGATTACTGCAACTTACAGACAGTGGGGCTAACACTTTACATGGTTCACTCAGGCACTACATCACTGGATCCATCCCTCCTGATTAAAGCTACTGATACACCTATCCTCAACTGGCCTACTGTGCCAGTTTTACCTGATGAAATCTCCCCTAATCCTAATGTTTAACCTATTTCTTCTTTTGTTGTCTATCCTTGTTCAAATGTAATCGAGTCCTCTTTTGACGAGGTTCTCAGTGTTGTTTTTCGTATCAATGACATAAACGAAGATTTTGAGTATCTTGTTGTGCCTTACATTAACTGTTTGGATTCTAATTAAACTTTTGATGATGATGATTTTGCAAATGAACAATTCTTAACTGATCTAAATAAGGTTCATAATAAATAACATAACCGCGTTCAAGTTAATGAAGAAGAGACTGTTGTTATTAACCTCGATTCTAGTAGCCAACTGCGTGAGATTAGGATAGGGGCTACCCTCGACGAGCATGAGCGTGCACAACTCGAAGAATTGCTAAAGTAATTTGTGGATGTCTTCGCATTGTCCACGACAATATGCCCGACATTGATCCTGAAATAGCTCAGCACGAGATTCCTACTCTCTCAAATTACAACCTAGTCAAACAAAAGTTAAGAAAGCTCCGTACCAAATGGTCGCTCAAAGTCAAAGATGAGGTGGTTAAACATTTGAACATAGGCTTCATTCGTGTGATCGAACATCCTATATGGCTAGCCAACATAGTGTCCGTGTCGAAATTAGGATTAAAAGTTCGGATGTGTGTAGACTATCGGGATTTGAACAAAGCCTCTCCAAAGGATGATTATCCGTTACCTAATATCGACATGATCGTGGACAACACAGCCAGTCATTCTCTCAAGTCCTTAATCGACGAGTTTGTCGGATATAACCAAATCAAAATTCACCCAGACCACCAAGAAAAAACCGCATTCATCACCCCATGGGGAACCTTTGGCTACACCGTTATGCCATTTGGTCTCAAGAACACTGGGGCTACCTACCAGAGGGCTGCTACAACCATCCTCCATGATCTGACTCACAAAAAATTTAAGGTCTATGTGGATGATATGATTATTATGTCCAAATCTAGAGAGGGTCATGTTCCCAGTCTCCGAAAGTTTTTTGAATGACTGCGACAGTATTAGATGAGACTCAATCCACAAAAATGCATCTTCGCGTCACAAAGGGAAAACTCTTAGGATTCATGGTCAGTGAGAAGGGGATATAAGAAGATCCCGTCGAGCTTAAGGCCATACTTGAGATTCCACCTCCCCGAACAGAGAAATAAGTCCAAGGTTTCCTTGGGAAATTGCAATACATCAGCGGGTTCATCAGCCAGTTAACCTCCATCTGCGAACCTATCTTCAAGCTCCTCTGAAAGGATTCAACTAAGGTTTGGAATGAGGCCTGCCAAAAAGCATTTGACCAAATCAAATAATATCTGACCCAGCCCCCAATACTCATGCCACCACAGCCTGGTCTCCCCTTGCTCCTATACCTAACCATAACCAACACTTCAGTCGGGGCTTTCCTAGCCCAGTACCTTGAAGATTACCGCAAAGAAAGATCCATCTACTATGCCAGTCATAAATTGGCCGATTATGAGGGTAACTACACCGCTTTGGAAAAGGCGTGTGTCCCATTTCTTCGGGTCACCCAAAAGTTGCGGCACTACATGCTCGCCTTCCCCATCAAACTTGTATCTCGAATGCACCCCATCAAATACCTGCTCGAGAAACCCACTTTATCCAGTCGAATGGCCCGATGGTTGATGCTCCTAGCCGAATTCGATATTACATACGTCACACAGAAAGCCATGAAAGGAAGAGACATCTCTAACTACCTCGTTGATTACCCCATAAAAGAAGTCGATGTCTAGATCTCTGATTTTCGAGATGAAAACATCTTTTGCACTTCTCAAGATAACCTGTAATGGTAAGGTTTTTTTGACGGCGTTGCCAATAAAAGGGGATATGGCATTGGGATACTCCTGATCATCCCGGATGACTCCCACACTTCTATTGACATCAAATTGGATTTCCCTTGCACCAATAACATGACTGAATACGAGGCAAGCACAGTAAGCCTCAATGTTGCTCTCGAGAAAGGTATTAAATGCCTATATGTCTACAGGGATTCTGCCCTCATCATCGGCCAAGTGCTAAGAAAATTGAGATTTAAGGACGAGAAACTCCAACCCTTCCATGCCCAGATAGAAGAACTAGCCTACCAATTCTAGGATATCACCTTCCATTACCTACCCCGAGTAAAGAATATCCTAGCCGATGCCATTACTACCCTGGCCTCCATAGTCCACATGCCCGAAGGAATCACAATGACACCCTTCCTTGTTCAAAAGTAAGACAAACCAACCCACTGCTACCACATTGAGCTCATCACCACAGAAGATCCTGAGATAGCCAATTGTTGGTACTATGATAACTGGAGCCTCCTCAAGCATGGTAGGTATCCCGAGGGTTCCAAGAAGAAAGATCAAGCAACCCTTCTAAGACTGGCCGCCCAATACATCATTTATCATAAAGCACTACTCAAAAGAAACTTCGATGGAACCCATCTACACTCCATCGCAGGGTCTGACATTGAAAAGATAATACAAAAAATCCATAGTGGTGAATGTGGTCCCCACATGAACGGTCACATGATTGCCAAGAAAATCATTCGACAGGGCTACTACTGGACCACTATGACCCAGGATTGCACCGCCTATGTTCGGAGATGCCTTAAATGCCAACAATTCTCCAACCTTCAGCATATGTCTCCACGTGAATTATACAACATGACCCTCCCTAGTCGTTCTCCACCTAGGGCATCGACATCATAGGGAAGGTCACACCAAAGGCTTCCAATAGGGATGAGTTCATCCTAGTTTCCATCGATTACTTCACCAAATGGGTTAAAGCGGATTCAAATGCAGTGGTGAATGCTAAGAAAGTGGCCAAATTTATCAAGAAAAACATCATCTACTGATATGGAGTCCCGCACGAGTTAGTGTCAGATAATGGGTTGCATTTTGAGGCAAAAGTCACAGAAGTGGTCAATGGGTATGGGATTTAGAGACACAAATCTTATCCCTACCGACCTCAGACCAATGGTGCAGTTGAAGTCGCTAATAAGAAACTCAAAGCCATCATCAGCAAGATGACCGAAAGTTGTTGGGATTGGGCCGACCAGATCCCGTATGCCCTCTGGGGTTATCGAACTTCAATTAGGACCTCTATTGGGGATACCCCTTACTCTCTGGTCCACGACATGGAAGCAATCCTACTCGTGGAGTTGGAAATACCCTTGCTATGCGTCATGCTTAACAGCAAGGTCGGTGAGGAGGACAGGCATCAAAGCCGTCTTGACGAGCTGACCTCCTAGACGAAAGGATATTGAAAGCTCTATTCCACATACAAGTGTACCACCACCGAATAATGATTTCATTCAACAAGAGAGTCAAGGACATCGATGTCTGAGAAGGGGACCCATCCCTCAAACAAATCATAGAACCCATCTGGGACCCGAGAGGGAAATTCAAGCCCAATTGGAGCAGCCCCTATATTGTCAAGAAGATCTTACCCGACGGTGTCGCCATTCTCATCATCGTGGATGGGGAAGAGATGGCCCATCTAGTCAACCTGGATCATCTCAATAAGTTCTCCCCCTAGTCCTAAATCTCGGTGATCTACGACTCTTCTTATCCCCCTTCTATTCTAAAATAAAGGCTCTTCATTTCCCCCTTACCCAGAAATACGTGGGCATGATCCTCTGCAAAAATCGTTTACAAGCAAATTAAAACTTTTCAAAAACTCCAGAGGTACGTAGGTAGCTCATACACCTTACATGAGCATGACCCGTTCTTTTTCACAAAATACTATTATTTTCTTACCTACGAGAATGACAGTCAATTCCAACATATATTTGAACAAAAGGATTATGTATGCCTTAGCGATCAGTATAGATAATTCAAACAACATAAACTCACCAAAGGCACAACTAGATGATCAGAAACTTGTTTATTTCCTTAATAAGAAATTACGGTACAAATTACATAAGAAAAAGGAATAGATAACTCCCTTCCCCCCACCTTCCTAGAAAGCCATAATAAAATCCCCACATTTATTCCCTATTACAAAATAAACCGTATTACCCACAGCTACCAGAGGATCCTGATCCATCATCATCATCTGCATCCTGGGGTCCCTAAGTTTCCCCTGCCTGAACAGAGTGTTGCAGACACTCAATGGACCGATAGGCTCGAACCAGCTTCGAAAAGACCACAACACCTCCTTCCATGGTGTCAAAAGAAACAAACGAGTTCTGTCCAGTCTCCACTGCCAACATCTTGCTAACTAATTTCCTCCACAACCATTTCATATAATCCCCAGGGATATTCCAAACTATCCCAACAGACTGAGAGGGACGGGTCGATGGACGCCGATTCTCCCACAGAGTGCCAAGACGCATGCGCAGATGATTAGTCAAATATTCTGTCGAAAAGAAATTTAGTGTTCGAGGTGGTGCAGAAGCCGCTAAGGGAAATAGAAAGAGGTCTGTCTGAGACCAACCAACCGCACATATGAGTATTCTCCTAGCTCCAGAACAGGCAATAATTGTCCCCACCAAGGCACTGACTAGTACAAATTCTGATCCCCATGCTCCACAAACCAATTCTCCCAGCTCGCAATATCCAGGCAAACATAGAAGAAGTGACGTGAAAAAAAGTTTGGTACAACCGACAAAGGATATTCTGGAAGAGTCACTAGGTGGAGTCTTTCATGCAACCACATGAATAGCATCGCGGGGCTACCCAGTAAGAAGTCAGAAAGACCTTCTCTCCAGGCATCCAGAACATTCAGGGTCTCCGCCAGTATCATCGCCGCAGGATTACAACGGTATGACATCCATGAAGTAATGGCTCCAAGTTGCGGATCCACTAGCAGTTCCCCCATCACTAGAACTAATTTTTAAACCAAGCCCAGAGCAACGGCTCCAGCGTATCTAGCATCACCAACTTCCTACTGATGTACAGACTACAACACCGCCGGGAGGGAAATCATTCCTCCAGCAACTAGTGATATATCCGCCGAAGACGAAATGCAAAGAAGCCCAGCCAACAAATCCCTGGGAGAACGGGAAAATTCGGGTAAAGTCGCAGCAACACTAGGATTTACCCCCAGCATGACATAAAATTCCTCGTAGGTAGGACAAACTTCATCCAACCCAAAGCAGAATACATGATCTTCAGGGTACCAGAATTGTATCACCGCCATCATCATGTTCCACTCAATGGGCAGATTGCGCCATAAAGAAACTCGACGCATGTTGAAAGCATCATAGTCGAAATTATAAGAGCACATCGCTTCCAAGGCTTCGAGGTAATTTGTAAACTTGATGCTACCAGGGAGACCCATCTTGCAAGAATAAGATATAGTCGACAAGTAAGTAAGGATGTAAAGGTGTGAGGGAAACACCCCACCCCTACCCTTTTTATACATGAGAACCCCTCACAAGAGACATAATCCCTGCAGAAATCGGAGGTAATCCTACCCCACAAAAGTACCAAAGGCTGAAGATGGCAATCATCAAAGCTTTAAATTGATGGGACTGGACTTTACTGCCGATAGGCAGGACAAGGTGCTTGCCGATCGACAACCCCCTACTCTTGGAAATTTTTCTTTTTCCTCTTTTGTCAAAAATCAGAAAAAACCCAATAAAAAATTGATATTCTCAATAGAATTTCAAAAATCCTCTTTCATCCCTATATAATTTCCCATTTTTAACTTTCCTTCAAAATCCCAAAAACATCTCTTTTTACGGTCTCAGCAGCAAAGTAAAAAATGCATGTGCATGCATTCACTCATTCATTATTAACAAAAGATAATAAAAATCCCATTGCATTGCATATATATATTCTTCTGTGCTACATCAAATTTTACAGGAAATAGAAAAAAAAAACAACGGAACTCAGCCCGAACCCATATCCTCTCTCTCTCACCTACCCCTCACCCCACTCGAAGAGCTTCCACCCCTGCGACACACTCTCTTTACCCTACGGCGAGATGACGCACCACCGCTAACCGAGCCTGAGTCTTCCCCGGATGAAGCAGACGGCACCAAGCAAGAGGGGACCAGGATCGCATCCTGAATATGGGCGGTCGTTGAAGATATCCAGTCTCTGATGTCCCTCAGCCAAGTGGTCGACACCCGGACTTGCTACAAGTAAAAAGCAGAATCAATATCAAAAGAGGGATCAAAATAGAAAAGAAAACAAAAAGAGTAAGAAGGCATACCACAGGATGAAGAACCTCCTCGGTCAAACCCAACTCCTCCGAATCCATCGCATAAGGACGTTGCAATATAGGCACCATACCTCCATCAGCTCACTGAATGTTGTATGAAGGAGTGTGAAATTGCACACAAGGAACCTCTGAAGCCGTCACCGCCGTCGTCGCGGACCACCGCCACTGTAGGAGGACCCCACCGCCCGACTCGAACCTGCAGGAGGGAAAGTCAAGGAATCATATATACTGGGTGCCATCAAACAGCTTATCATAAAGTCCGTATAGTCATATGGTACAGCCATATCAGTGTACAATAAGTAGGACTCGCCGATCATCGTTGTGATCCTCGTATCCTCCGTCATCAACCGCTCTCGCCTCATAGACATAGGAGGCTACGTAGGTGGCACCACCACCTCCTCCTCAGCAATTTTTCGAACCACCCGCTCCCCGAGATACCAAGAATGGCCAAACTCATGCGCCAGTAAGCGCCGCATCTGCGCGTTCACCCCGGTCACCCAGGGATAAAAGGTCACCTGAAAATCCCCGAGAAAGCATAAGTCAATACAAAATAAGAACATGCCAAAACAAATACTAAAAAGGATAGAGTCTTACCCTACCACTGGTCAGGCCATTCAAGACCTGACGCACTGCCTCCAGAGAGAGAGATCCCTTCGACTGTCGATTGGCCTTCCGCCATCAATACAATCGGCAGAAGTCCCCAACAGTCTCGTCCTTTAGAGAGATTAGCTGGGTATTTCACCCAATCACCTCATAGAACCACGTCTGCCAAAGACAGAAATTCACAATAAAAAAGGAGATGCATAAGGAAATTGCGAATGCATGAAAGAAAAATGCGCAAAATTAAAGGATACCTCGATGAGATATGTGGCTCCAGTAATAGTTTTTCGGCAGCACCGGCTGAATGCATCCAAAGAAAATTAGAGGGTCGCCAAAGTTAGGCTCCCCCAATCATAGAGAAGGATATTCGAAAACATCATCAAATACGGTAAGAACCACAAGTGAACGACGTCGCCGCTCGACGCCACCATAAAGCCTCCCATCACCAACAAGATGAACAACCGGGCCATCTGCCTTACCTGCAGCCCATCCTCCACATCGATCACCCTACTCGGTAATACATACTTTAGCAAGGACAACCAGATGGAATCCCCAGAGACTATCCTCCCTACGTCACCAAGTGCCGCATGCACTACCTCCAGCCTCACCCTCTGAGAATAATCCACCTCTATCTTCTCTCCATCATAATCCATCCCTAAAAGCTGCTGCACCTCTATGGGAGTAACCGTCATCTCCCCAAAATCAAAATGGAAGGTGTGGGTAGTATCCCACCATCTCTCCCCCAAAGCGCACAAGATCGTTGTCGATCGAGGCATCTCATCCAATGCAGAAGCCAACCTTAGAAAACCTGCTGATGATACCACCCAACGCACCATGGGTGGAAGATTCTCCTAGACATCCTTAAGCCCCGTCGTCCCACGGGCACGCAAGTTCTTCAAAGAGATATCAGACTGTCAAAAGGAGGAACCTTGTTAAAATTCAAAAAAGGAAAAATAACCAAAAAGAGAAAGGAATGCCAAAAGTCAGGTTACTTACATAACCGCAAGGGCTCACCACCTTAGAATATCGTGACACGATGGCTCCCGTATCAAAGTTCACTCATCCGCAACCGGCTCAAATGCATCAAAGGAGTTATCACTCCCCAAAGCAAGAGGTTCCCTAGCCCTCCATTCCACGTTCGGCCAGTCATCGATAGTCAACCATTCCCTATGCGTTGCAGTGCTCACAAAGGCAGCCATTTCTTAGAGATCGGAATTCTAGAACGATTTGCAGAGGAAAATAGAAGAGAGAAAGAAAGCAAAGAGCTGTGAAAAATGAAGGGAATTCGCCCCCTTTATATAGGATGCTAAGCATCATGCCGATCGTCATTGACCCTTCACTCACCAATCGGCACTGTCTCCTTACCTTCTCGAGGTGATCCAAAAGTCCGCGCCACTGTCGAACGACACCCCCTGCACCATGCCGATCGACACCCTTTTCAAATTTCGTAAAAAAATTCAAAAAAAATACCAGAAAGCCCTGAAAAATCCTCGAAAAATTCCAAAAAATCCAAAGAAAGATTTAGAACATTTTCACCAAGAAAATTTCACACTCCCTCAAGAGAAACCCCCATTTCCCAAGCAAAACTCTCAAAAAACCAAGTAAAACTTCTCTCGACGACGCCCCTAGAGGATCTCTAAAGGTATCAAACCTCCTCGAGCAATACGTCCAATACCTAGACCACCGAGTAAAGTTTTCAACATCAAACTCGCCTCTCCTCTGCAGATCACAAACACTTCCCTGACAATCAGCTCCCCGCCTCAAAACAACTTCACGAGGTAATTTACCCAACAAAACTCTTGAAAGTCATTTTCAAAGTATCTAAAGGACACACTACGTTTTCCCCAGCTCATTCCCTAGCGGAACCCAAAATTCAATCTTCATCCTCTCTTAGGTCAGAATTCTTCGAGAGAGGACAAATGAGTATGAAATGAATAATAAATGAGAATACAAATAACGAGTCCGTTATATGAAATAATCGAGTAAAAGGTGTAATAACGGATAATTATAATTATGGGTCATGAGCGCACCTAATTTAGCAATGTGAATGTGTGCTTGTGTGTGTGTGTGTGTGTGTGTGTGTGTGTGATTGTGCACATATTATATCTGTATAAAAATCATACTCGGGCTACTTGTCATCATGGGGAGTTTCCATGCCGGGACGGTCTTATGTCGATTGGGCCTTTATGGGGATATTGACTTGTACCCTAGAACATAGGATTCCTTGGTACAGGCTATCTGATTGATAGTCAGACGGGCCTAGCAGACGTGAGAGTATGTGCTGACCTCTTAGAGACTTGGAACTATGCTTCACCTCCATTTGTATGTGTTTTTGTGTTAATACAGTTCGAGAGTGATTCCGAACTAGTGTTTCCCTTAGTACGAGTGATACGGGGACTTGATAGTAGAGTATGCCAGCACCATAGATTGTATGTGGGCTGCAGATAGTATATATATATATTATATAAGTGATTGGTATATATATACTTATATATGGAAACCTTGCACCATAGATTTTATGTGGGGTGCCGTTAGTATATATATTATTCTTGTAACTAATATATATATGTATATCTATATGAGAACTTTCTACTGTGCGTAATAGTAGTTAAGTAATGAATAAATTCTTCAACTTCACTATAAGTATTCAGAAACTTTATAACGGTACAGAGTTATTCTAAATAACGTAATAAATCTTGAAGAGATTGATTTTCTAAAGTGAATATGATAACCTTATTTTCAAGTGATAAAACCTTATGGAGAATAAGTTAGAGAGACTTATGAGATTCATTAGTACGGTAGGCGTGCACACTAGATGAGAGGTGAGAATTCTTAAGAAAGTGTCGCATACTAACATGGTTGTTGCATTAGCAGGTAAGCATTTTAAATACTTGCTAAACTATTTTTAAGACTGTTTTACAATAGGGCTCTGACCCATTTTATGTTATCTCTTCTCTCTTGTATATATATGTATATATTACAGATGCCCAACCACATGGGGCGTCATGCATAGGTTCTTTGGATTGGACGCGCTGTAGCTTATGTGGGAGTTGTAGGCCTTTATTTTAGACGACCTCTTAATTGATTCGATTCTTGTTATAGTTCTTCATAGTTAGGGCATGTGCGCCCATTTCCCATTTAGTGTAGATTTTTCAGAGATGTATGTTCATTTATTTTCAGTATTCGGTACTCTTTGGGTATTAACTCTTGTCAGGATGATTTCATTTGTAGTTTAAATTTGGTTTGGTTAATCTAGATGGATTAATTCTTTTGTGTTGATTGCTATCCGTAGTACTTATGTGATTCTTAGACTGTTGGTTATTTAAAAGGTTTTCAAATTGGAATTTAATAAAAAAAAAGAAATAAAGTTTTAAATTGTTTTGACACTTAGCTTACTTATTTACGGTGTTTAAATTGGAAAATTTTATTTTTCGATAGTGATGCTAAAAATGAACCAACTGTTCACCTTGATTTTAATTTAATAAAGGATTGATCGCACGATATTTAATTAGGTGGGGTGTCTCAGGTGGTATCAGAGCATCAAGTTCTAGTGTCCTTTAGGATCTGTGCGACTTATTATGCTTCCAGCGTTGCTTTATTTGATATAGAGCCCTATGTTTAAGATTGTTCATTTCTACAGTGAGATTTCGTTCTCCTTCTATAACGTATGTATCTTAGTGAATTCTAATTGTGTTCGGATGTGTGCGTGTGCCGAGCGATGACGGATGTTAGACGAGGGCCGTTAAGCGGACATTAGGAGGCAAGGCTTAGTTGAGGTTGTAAAGTATATTTGAGGATGATGACCGTAGTCGAGGTCACCCCCATTATGGCACGAGAAGCCAAGACTGTAAAGGCGATTAGGGAAATACCGATGACTCCTAAATGCTGCTATAGTAGAAAGAGGTGCAAGAGTAGACTCACTCAATGTGGTATGACTGAGAAAAATTCAAACGAAACGTTGTAGAGAACTGTCATTGGTAATTCTAGAAATGCGAGAATTTTTTGTGTTAGATAAAGGAGGTAAAGTATCCAAAGGTTTAGACGTAGGACGGAGTGTGGCTAACTAAAAGTGAAAGTTTGGAGAAAATTTTTCTTGGCTTGTCAGAATGAAGTTATAATGGTGGGAGTCAGCCACCATTTTTAGAAGTTAAATGCTATGCCTATAGAAGAATCTTAGGTACAGTTTTACTGCATGTTCCTTCATTAGATGTTAAGGATAAGAAGTGAACATTGTTCTGAACTCATCATAGGAGGACCTAACAGAGGT
Organism: Sambucus nigra; assembly: GCA_949130495.1. Classification (NCBI taxonomy): domain Eukaryota; kingdom Viridiplantae; phylum Streptophyta; class Magnoliopsida; order Dipsacales; family Adoxaceae; genus Sambucus; species Sambucus nigra. The sequence goes on from OX422209.1 coordinate 40,490,091, forward strand.
CCATTTGTGAATATGAATCTAATCCGTTAGCAAATCTTGTATCGGAGGATGTAGATACAAATGGAGGAGAGGACTCCAAGTGGGTGATCGACTCGTAAAAATATTTAATAACACCAAAAAGGGAATTTTGCTCGACGGTCGATTCAGAAGTAATCAATGTCGTGCTTTGACAATAGAGATGTTAATGCTTCTTTGTGTGGGAAGCTAAAAGAATCAAAGAAGTAAGTCAAGAATAAGACTGGATGCAACAATGGTAGTGTAGCACCACAATGGGGTGGGGATACACGTCAGGGGACCCATTTAAATGATTCGAATAGCTAAATTCTTACCAAAGCGATGGAAAATTCAGTAAGGACTATTGTACACAGTAGCATATTCTTTAGGGCCAACAAGGCTAAGGGAACAACGAGGATTAGCCAACATGAATTGAGCCTACCAAAGTCCGAGAGAAGGATAATCCTAATATGGTTGGTATGACAGGTGATAAGTGGATTATGTGTAGAGTTATTTTTGTGGAGAGTGAAAGGGCATGCGTTAATGTTTTCCTGAAGTGAGTAAAGGGATAAGAGTATGGTTCCTAGTAAAATACAACGATTACAGTAGTTTTGTTTTGGTTGGGCAGGCGTGTTACGTCCGGACACCATTTGTGCAATCAAGGCGATAAGCAAGGTAGAAGTATAAGTTTTATCCTCAGAGTATGAGGCGTGTTTTATGTGACACGAGCGAGTCATTATATTTTGTTCATTGCTAGATTATCATGTGAGACGAGTTTAATGCGTATAACTACAAACGATATTATTATGTGAATGTTTTTCCCTAGTGTGGTGGGATTTTTCTTAGTGCTATCTGCGTAGGATGAATGAGTATATTAATAGTGTTATATACTTTATTGAGGTTACACATTTTAGTTATGTGATATACGAGTATAATATGGTATTGATTACAGCTTTATAGAAATGGTCAGTACGATAGTAGGCAGTTATTGCAAGGCTATCGGAGTGGTTGCATTAGTGCAACATGTTTTGTTCTGGCGAGGCCTCACCTGCAAGAGGGTTGGACTCGCACTTATATTATCTATCCTAAAGACTTCGTAGGGATAGCGGGCTCGAGATATTCGATACCGGTGTGTGTCGGGACTTTGTTGTTATGATTCAGTATATATCGGGTTTACTGTTGAGCCAAAAGATTTAAGTCTGTATTATGTTTAGCTCTCAGGACTTGGTGATAGAAAGAGTGCATTGTTATATCTATCCTTTAGAGATGTGGGAGTTAAGATTTATACCCCTCTGATTGGGGAAAGGGATTTTGAGAATCCCGATTGTATGTATTCGAGGTTTATGGAATGCAGTTACCACCAGTACTGTACGATAGTGCAATTGGCGACATGTTCTTTGTTAATTGTAGATTTGTCAGAAATGTATGTTCATTTATTTTTAGTATTCGGTACTCTTTGGGTATTAACTCTTGTCAGGATGATTTCATTTGTAGTTTAAATTTGGTTTGGTTAATCTAGATGGATTAATTCTTTTGTGTTGATTGTTATCCGTAGCACTTTTATGATTCTTAAATTGTTGGTTATTTAAAAGGTTTTCAAAGTTGGAATTTAATTAAAAAAAAGGAAATAAAGTTTTAAATGGTTTTGACACTTAGCTTAATTATTTAGGGGGGTTAAATTGGAAAATTTTATTTAGCGACAGTGATGCTAAGAATGAACCAACTGTTCACCTTGATTTTAATTTAATACAGGATTGATCGCCCGGTATTTAATTAGGTGGGGTGTCACAATTCTGTTGCCCCCTAAAACTATCCTTAGGTCCCTAGTACATCCCTTCACCACTACAAATCCAGGTCATACCCCGAGTACTGACCTAAAAGCCATCAGGCTCTCCCAGGCTCTGTTTGACCAAAATTCAAAGTCTTTAGATTGACCAAGACTGAATGAATATTCGAAGGGCACTAAATCCCCCTTCCAATGGTCCTCTCCATGCATGATTTCGACTTACTGTACAGACGAACGATCCATTTTACTCTGAGAGGTCACCGAATGCTTCTAGGTCCTGGTTGACCAAAGTCAACTCCCCAAGTTAGATCAAACTCTTTGGAATGTTGAAGTACATCTCCTATCCTTTACAACGATCCGTCCCGTTAACAATTCAGACTTACCATGTGGATGAACGATCCATTTGCGTCCGACAGTTCCCCATCCAATGGACTGACGAATATTTCTGAGCCATATTTGACCCAAAGTCAACTAACAGACCCGGGAGTGGTCCAAAGGACTTTCGAAGGTCTCTGAATTACCTTTCCAATGGTCCACCTTCTGCATGATTCTGATTAACGGTTTGCGGGTTGTGATCGGTTAACCAAAAAAGCCTAAAAAACACTGCGAAACGGCAGGTCTCAAACCTTGCCTATCGATAGTGTGCTTAAACACACCTGTCGAATGCCAGGAACAGAGCTATGCTGATCGATAATGCTCTGGGCCTATAAAAAGAAGTACCTTACCTCACTTGCAAGAGGAGCCCAGATCTGATAGAAATCACTCTCAGCAAATCCCGAAAACCTCTCTCGAAGTCAGAGTGATTTCTACACCCAAATCCCTTTCCAACCTTTGCTTTTCATCATCCTTTTCATCAAACTTGACGAATTCACTGCCCTCCATCATCATCCAAGTCTAAGGACTTCTTTCCAACACTCAAGGTCAAGCTCAAGATCATCAAGAAGGTCCAATTTTCTCGACTCTCTCCTTAAATTCTCATAAATTTGTAATAACTTGTTTTATTACTTAGTTCCTTCATTATCTCATCTCACACATCCTAATATACTTTTTATTTAGTATTATTTCACATCTCCTAATTTAATATAAATAAAAACCCAAAAAATAAGAAAAAAGAGGGTTTCCTCATAAATTCCAAACATGAATTCTTATAATTTTCTTACACTTTTCTCACAACTAAAACACTTTTTCTACACAAAGACACACACACACAAATAAGAGAATCCCCGGTTGGATTTATGGGATAAACCTTCCCCTCATTTTGTATACAAACTACATGGACTTTTATGCCTCTATAGGCTACGTAGGTGTTTCGGGGTAAAACCCGAGACTTGAGTCCTATTATTTACTTTTTCTCTTATTTTCCATTTCTCTAACCTCCATTCTCTTACACTATATATATACATATATTTTTGTTCTTAGGGGCATATCATTCTGTGTGCGTTATCGTTCCCTCATAACAATTCATGTAAGGATGATCGCGTAAATCTTATTTTCTAATATTATTTTTAAACCTTCCTATGGATGACTTGCTTTACCTCTTCCATGGTACAGGTCGATGATTCCTATCTCCACTATATATACACATGAACACATATCACGGGTAAAATATAAAGGAAAATAACAAATATTCATGAGAGACCGAAAGGGAGGAATGGGTGCCTAACACTTGCCCATTTCGTAACTTAGACTCCGGACCCTTTTCGAATCATTTTGGTTTCGCATGCACCAGTATGTCTTTGGATGCTGTCCTTCGGGATGGCTTCCTCTTTTCTTTTGCCTGTTTTGAGTAAAATAGACTGGAGACTATAATCTCTCTAAATTCTGTCACCTCGCCTCAAAATGACATCGGTCAAAGCGCTCCCGTGAGGGATGCGCGCGACCTGAGGACCCTCCGTCGTGCGGTGAGGATCGAGGATGACCACACTAGGCATGTTTAACCCTAGCATCAAAATTCCCCAAAGCTTCATTATTCCCTTCCATCCATATCTATGTAGGTTGCTTGTGAAGCTGGAAGGTCAGCCTCGCAATTGGTGATGCAATTTCTTTAGCACTTCATCCTTAGCTTGCAGTTGAGAAGACTGAGTGAAATGTTACTGAGAGGAAGTTTGAAGCTTCTGGGAAATCTCAGTAAGTGATTGATTTTTGTCCTTCAGCTGGGGAACTTGGTTAGAAAGAGTTTATTGAGTCCTAGACTCATATGTGGTACCTCGTCCTAGTTTAATTCTTTCTTGGGGAGAAGATACATACTTGGTCTTTTTCAGTGCCTCCAATTCTTCCATTATCCAGGCATTTTCAACCTCCAAGAAAGAATGACCATCGTCGATAGTAGCAAAAACAGTAGATGAAGTCTTCAAATAATTTATCTCATCTCTTAGATTATTATTATTATTATTATTATTATCCTCCAACATATTGGCAATGGTTCTGACTTCCTCTACTTCACGGTTGAGGAAAAATTCATATCTGGGAAAGTGAGAAGCAAGTTTTTACAACATTTGTTCAAATCCCTAACCTTCATTCAAGGCCAGGTACGTCTTCTCATGGAAAATATGAAAAGAGACTTGGCCTCATTGTGGTCCTCCTACAACTCTTCAATCATTTCGTAATAGGCAAAAGTGTTGTCCACTGCCCAATCAAAAAGGCATTTTAACTAAAGATAGGCTTCCTTAGATTCCTCGAGAAAATTCAGTAGGTCTTCCTTGGTCAGAGATAAATGACCATCTTTAAGAAGTTCATTGCATCTCTTGAGTAGATTGGAGTCAGTAGAGGAGAAGTATTCCAGTTTATCCATGAATTAATAAAAGTAAAAACAATATTGAATCAACAACGAAGTACAAAGTATAGAGAAAAAAGATTTCTTTTCAATGATAAATTGTCAAGTACATAAACATCAATAAAAAGAAAAGAAAAATTACAAGTGGAGAAGAAGAAGAAGAAGAAAAAAATCTTCTAAAAAAATCTGCACCTTCTTCTCGTCTGGGTAGGTTCAACATAAGTAGAAGCAGGAGATGGCAAAGGAAGATGGACGTGAGATGGAGGAGAAGAGTAATCAACATATTGGTGTTGGTTAACAAAATCCAACACTAAAAGGGATTCATTTGAACCCCGTCATCTTCAATCTACTCTTCCATGTTGGGAGGATCCCCTGGATCATGTATGAGGAAGAGTTTAGAATCTCCAGGGATGGTAACCTCCACTAGGGCTATCGACCACCCATCCTTGAAGCATTTCTTCTTTGAAAATTTAATTTACAAAGAAGCAACCCCAATGGCTTTGTCCCAGCCATTGTTGAAGCCGGCCTCCCTGGCCTTAGCTCTTTTGGCCCTCTCTGCAATGAACCAATCCTTCTCCGTGTCCGAATCCTTTTACATCTTGGTGGTCTTAGATTTTTTAGCATCAAAGTATATTTGCAGATCAATAACTTGGGCCCAAGCAGCCACTGCATATCTTCTTCTAAAACTTTTAATTTTCCTCCCATTTTTTCTGCTCATTGGCCAATGTTTGTTGGGAGTCAAGCTCTGACTTCTTAAGATGATCAAAAGCTTCTTAAACCTCTTGAAAAGAAGAATGCAAATCATCATCTTTCTCCAATATATTGTTGAAGTCAACAAGCAACTGCAAAAAGAAAATAAGGCGAGTTAATATCAGAAATATCAAATAGAGATAAAAAGGGCAAAAGAAATTACCAAAGCTAGGCTTTTAGTAGACCTTTCAAAACTCTTTGCTTGGGGCAGTGCAGTTATAGAACCCCTATGGTCTATAAATGTACCGGACTTTACTAATTTTCTAGCCAAACCAAGGCCAAGGGCCACTGGTGAGCCAGAAACAGATAAATCAACCAACCCTTGTTAGTCGGTGATTGGTGAAGACCCCTTTTCCATCCTAGAGGGGAGTCCTCCTTTTATCCTCTTGAGGTGGTCTTCATTAGATTTCTTAGCAGGAAACTTCTTCCCAACATCAACCTTATTGGATGGGGGATTCTTCCCAAGGTCCTCCTTATTGAATGGGGGCTTCTTCCCCGCATCCTCTTTTTTTAGCTCCATTAATAGCTTGTTTGGAGGATCCAGTAACAACTATGTCACCCAAAATATTGGAAAAATTCCTCTTCCCCATGGTAACAACAAGATGTAAGTCTGAATCTATAGAACATGAAACAATAATAGGTTTACCCCTACCAGATGCAGTGGTAGATGAGGTGGATATAAGTTCTTGATCAAGGTTGATTAAAGGAGATGGTGCAGCTATAATTGGCCGAGAAACAAAGGAGGTGATGGTGTTTCTATACTACAATAGGTATGCAGCTGATCTCGTATGCTCTTCCCTAACTTTCTGATAAATGCCCTAGATGAACTTCAACTCTCTAAGGTTGATGTCACTCTCCTTAGGACACTTCCTCTTTAGATCAACTGCAGTTAAAAGTCAACAAAGTGTACATCAGTATTAATAGTTAGCAGAATATGCAGAGTAAAATAAATAAACAAATGCAACCTATCCCATTGTCACTTGGTGGGCACTAGGCCCTGGATACTCAGCATTCCCAGTCAAAGGAGCATATTTCCAATTTTTTTCATGTTAGAAGTAATCTCTATTAGTTTCAGGAAGGTTAACTATTATTGTTTTGTTCACATCCTTAGATTTGAAACAGAAAGTGGTATCACTAGTTACCCACTTATAGCATAATATAATTTCTTGGATCCCTAGATGAGTTCCATGGAATTAGTTTAATCCATAAAATCCATCAACTATGCTCCAAGTATTGGGGGATACTCTAGCTGGAACGATATCAAAATACTGGCAAAATTCAAGACAAAAAGGGTTTGGGGGAAAGGTAAACCCCCATTCAGTAATAAAAAGGAGGGAAACCCGTGATCCTCAGCTAATGAAAAAAGATCACCGGGCAAACTGGGATGTATTAGTTCTACCCATGAAGGAATATTCCATTCACTTCTAAATTTGTTAAGAGAAGTAAAAAATAAACCATGATCAATGAAGAAGAAAAAGATAAAGGAAAAAGATTCTTACATAATTTAAGGATTCAATAAGAAGTGAAGAACAAAGACCGATCGCATGAGAGAGAGAGAGAGGGAGAGACAGAGAGAGAGAGAGCTTGAAGACACAATGGCAAAAAAAAAACTTAGAAAGTTTTAGCTAAGATACGATCGTGGCTTTTCCCACCTTTATAGGTTGCCTCAAAAAATGGAAAGTAATGATTCAAAGGAAAGGTCGATTGAACTGTTGGCAGCTAAAGACATAAAAGACATATTTACCCAAAAATGATTCACTAAAGTTAGGGATAATTACAAAAATACCATCCACATTATGCGCGGATAGTTAAAGCCATTAAATTTACAAGTATGGGAAGTCGATAACCGATCAAGTCTCAAAATTGTCGCCTGAGAAACTTTAAGAGCTAAATGTTCCATACTCTTGTAAAATGTTCAAGAATGAAACATTGAGGGTTTCTGTTGATACCAAAAATTATCCTATTATGTGGACCAATCATTTAGGAACACGTGTCATCAATCTAGGCATTAATCCAAGTCAGTTAGGGCAAGTTTTCGACCAACTGAAGAAATGTCAACCAACAGGTTGAAGAAACCCGACCAACAATGACAGCTAATCGTCAATAGTTGTATACATTATTAACATTATGGATATGTAAATGCCTATGTTCTAAAGGCATTCAATCTTTTAATATTACAAATCTTGTACACCCTCAAAGGTCTATAAATACATTGTAAACCTTACACTGAAGGAATATGAGAAAAATAAGGGAAGAGGCAATTGAACAAGCCCAATGCAATACACAACAGTGGACATAGGCTTTTCTCTTAACCGAACCACTTTAAAAATTCTTTGTCTCTTTTATTCATTTTTATATATGATTAATTAATTATGTAATTCTAGTTTTTCACACGAACACCATGTATGAATTATTAAATAATAATTATTTATAAAACAAAATTAGCCAACTATTTAATCCCTTATGGTAATTACATCATAAATTACCCCTTAGTTTCCCCTGTATTGAATTTCCTATAAATGACATATGTCAATAGTTTACCCCCTCGTAAATTGTTCACTTTCCTTTCTTTCATAGAATATAATTAACCTCAGTGATGATTTAATTCTCATGCATATTATTAACACCACGGATATACTTTTAATAAATTCCCTGATCATCCGCACACTATCCCAGCAACTCATGTTAACTCCTAAAATTTTCCATATAATATAACGCCCATAAACCCATAGATATATAATCACAAAAATGTGGCTAATTCGTGCCTATCACCCGAAGAACTAGCCTAAATGTCCCGAGTGTACTCCCAACTCCTGAATATTTAATTAAAAAATAGTTTTGAAATATTCTGACTCATATGTGCCTAAAAAAAGTCCATCCTGAAATTAATGACTAAAGATTTTGGTCTTGGACACCCTTTAATAAAAAATTCAAACATAATTATAAAAATTCAGAAAAATACGAAACTAAAGGCCACGCATTCGCAACAAAAAATATAGATTCATGACTTTGTCAAATCAGGGGATCCGAGCAGATTCAGGCTAGGGGTGAACCGGTTCTCCCCTAGGCGACTACTCAACTTGCTCATAATTTTTTTAAGAACGGGATTTATAATATTTCACCCAAACATAATTACAATAATTTGATCCTTAATATAATCATTTAAAAAGTCCCCCATGACATTTATCAGCCTCTTAGGATAATTTATTATGTGTTTTAATATACAATTTAAGTCCCCAATCATAGAATGTCAAGTTATATGGTTTTCACGCAGTTTCAAATTTGTGTCCATAAATCCTTTAACTTCTACCACTTGCAAAGGTTTAAATTTATAGGAATTTCAAAACATAAATCATACGTGAAATCTTTGACATGGGAATCATCATCATAATAATAACAATGGCCCTATAACATGATTTTCTATCAATTCAAACACTTAGAATCTACCCTCCTAAATTCTGGATTTATATTCTATTATCATAATCAAACCCTTTATGAATATAGTTCAATATCATTATTTAATATGAAATAACCCAAACACCCTAACGTATTGTAGTTAATGAATAAAACTCTTAACTTTTTTAAAATTAGTTTTAATAGTTTGAAAGAGTTGGCGCTTTCGTTCAATTAAGAAATAATATAATAAATACCATTTTTAATCCAAATTAACCCTAAGCATGCAACTAGGTGTGATTGAAACAATATGAGATCATGCACAAGATATTCAACACACAAAGTTTAAGGAAAAATCCCCACAGGGGCAAAACCATTTGTATATTCACTATAATTTGTAAAAGACGGTTTACAATCGGATTACAATGAAATACAGGTTGACTAAGAATTACCCTCAGGTGTCGGATTCTGTAGTCACGGCTGGAATATCCCTTTCCAGTAGGGTTGGTGGCTGGAAATATCCCTGTCCAGTAGGGCAGCAATGAAGAGGAAGAAGCGGTCCACTTCACAAAGGTTGAACAACAACAATGGTGTTCTTGGGTTACCAAATTTGATTCACATAGATATGGAAGATGTTTGAATCTAAAAACCTAGAATCATAGGACTCAATAGGTGAAGACTTTAGAGTTGATATGCTCTGAAAATCGTGGGAAATTCTTAGAAAAACCACTTCCCGTAGTGGGATTAAGTAGGAGAACTTTAGCCCTAAATTTCGGAACATGATCTGAACACGATCTGGTTGAGATTATCCTCGTCGGATCGGTCCGGTCCCTTTAGGCGGATCGGTCCGGTGAACTCAGATCGGTTCTTTTTCTGAAGACGGATCCATCCGGTTGGCATCGGATCGGTTCAGTTTTTTGGCTTCATCGGTTCGCTATGGATCCGGGGTATACTGGCCTCACCTCAGCAGGCGGATCGGTCCGGTTCCTTTAGTCGGATCGGTCCGGATGAACCGGATCGGTTCTTTTATCTGGGCTGGATCGGTCCGGTAAGGTCAGTTTCCCTTGATTCATGTTTCTCCTTTTGATATTCGGATCCGTTGATGAGCATATGATTCTTGAACTTTCTCAACGGTATAACGTCGTACGACATATACAATATTAATGGACAAAAATGTCCTTACAAATCTCCCCCTATGTCTATGCCGGTATATACATAAAAACAAACATCCGAATTATCAAAGAAATGAACATGCCTATACAAATCTACCCTTCCATGAACCCAAAACTGAAAGAGTACAAGTGAATAAGACTGCATCGTTTGTTCTTCAAATTTTTAGAAATCTCAGCGCTTTTCTCATCAGGGTGTGCAACATGGGATTATCAACAGATGTACCTACACACATGAGACAAAGCAAATACCAAGTGACGTATCGAGTTTGAAATGAGATAAACATAAGCATATATATCAATTTAAGATTCAAACCCCTCCCCCATAATCAGATAATTCATTCTCCCCCTTTTTATGATTTCCCCAAATAGACAAAAGGAGAGAAATGAAATAAACAAGCAAAACCGGGGTGTCACAAGGCAAATATCACACCATGAATGAACATAAAAACAACCAAGTCGGTGAAGGCGTAAATGAATGGGTGTGATCAAAATTTGATAGGAAAATCAATGAATACAAACATGACATATGTGCACGATGAATATTGGATATTCCTAACGAATGAACTCAAATGCTTCCTTTGGTGTAAAAGAGGGAAAATATAAGATATTGACTAAATCACATCAACAAATCAAAGCTCAAAGTGATTTCTACACCAATATCGTCCAAAATGTTTTTCATGCTTTTTCAGGACTTTCAAGGAAGTACAAACCCGTTATCAATCTCCAACCAAACTCCCTCAGATTTATATTTTGAATAGAGGTATACTAAATTCTCAAACTTTGGAGAATTGATGGTGAAACCTACAATGGCCCATATTTGGCACGAATTGCTTTTTATTGCCTTTAAATTTTTTCGGGCTCTTTTAACCTCTTAGGACCTCGGATATTACAATACCTCCATTTTTAAGGTCCTTTTTAACGGTGGCTTTTGCGCAAAGTATAAAGAATCAACTTTCGCAGCCCCTCCCCGTTATGCAAATAATCACACAGTCTCACCAAAACGGTTTTTACATGCAATCCAATCTTGTCAAGTTTTATCGCATATTGTACATTGTAGAGACAGAATTGAGATAGAAACACTCAAGCCAATATGTGATAGAAAAGTGCAATAATCAAATAAAGCCGTGCATGTGTGCAGTAAAGGATATAGGAGTCAAACATGTAGGAAGATATCACTAATTACATCTCAAGGACTCCAATCAATGTTAAGCACATGGATGAAATGATGTAGCCTCTCAAATCTCTATCAAGCAGTCATATGGATATATGGAATGAAGTTGTGACTTGACTAACTTAAATGCTCATCCCTAAAAACAAAACTCTTTTTGATTTTTTCAAAAAAATTTTCAAAATAAAATCTTTTTGTATTTTTCAAAAGCAATATAAACAGCAAAAAGAGTAAAGAAAAGCTGTACAACAAAGAATCGTACATATAAACAGACTAGCAATAGGAAGCATATGATATGAACATGAAGAAGCATCCTATTCTAGACATAGACCAACCCCTCAGTCAACTGTGCAAATCCCTAAAGATTTCCTAAGACTCTCAAATCTAAGGGCATCTAAAGGTTTCGTGAAAATATCGACTAACTGACGGTCGGTAGGAACAAAACTCAGGGGTACGACGTTCTCTTCAACTAACTGACGTATAAAGTGCTCACGTATCCTGATGTGTTTTGTGCGCGAATGCTGAACTGGATTGCGGGATATGTGTATCGCGCTCGTGTTATCACAGGAAATGGTCATGGTGTCCTGTGATATCGCATAATCCTCCGGCATTTGCTTCATCCACAAGAGTTGTGTGCAACAATTCCCGGCGTCTATATACTCAGCCTCCGCAGTGGACAAAGAGATGGAATTTTGCTTCTTGCTCAGCCAGGAGACGAGAGCAGAACCAAAATAGAAACACCCACCAGAAGTGCTCCTACATCCATCTACATCCCCAACCCAATCGGCATCCGAATAGGCGGACAGACGGTCATCGGTATCAAAGGAATACCAAATCCCGTAAGAGAGAGTCCCACTCACTTATTTAATAATACGTTTTAGAGCAAGTAAATGTGACTCTTTTGGGGATGCCTGGTATCGCGCACAGACTCCAACACTAAAGGCTATGTCGGGACGACTGGCAATCAAGTAGAGAAGACTACCTATCATACTCCGATACAAGGTTTGCTCTATGTCCTTGCCTGTAGTGTCCTTACTAAGCTTGGTAGTGGTACTCATAGGTGTACGTGCATCCTTAGCGGAGTCTAAACCAAATTTCTTCACTAGGTCTCTAGCATACTTGGATTGGGAGATGAACATCCCATCCTCTAGCTGACGAACCTGGAGACCAAGGAAGAATGTAAGCTCACCAACCATGCTCATCTCAAACTCACTTTTCATCTCTTCCTCAAAGTGATGAGCATGCTGGGAGCATGTGGATCCAAAGACTATGTCGTCCACATAGACTTGGGCAACCAAAACAGCACCGTCATCTCTCCTGACGAACAACGTCATATCAACTCCCCCTCTCTTGAAGCCACGGGCTAAGAGATAGGAAGTAAGCCTCTCGTACTAAGCACGGGGTGCTTGCTTCAAACCATACAAGGCTTTCCTCAGATAATAGACGTGATCCAGGTGCTTAGGGTCTTCAAACCCTTTTGGTTGTTCCATATAAACCTCCTCCTGTAGAATGCCATTCAGAAAGGCACTCTTGACATCCATCTGATATACCTTGAAGCGCAGATGACATGCGATGGCGAGCAGAAGACGGACGGACTCAAGCCTCGCAACAGGAGCAAATGTCTCCCCAAAGTCTACACCCTCTATCTGTGTGTAGCCTTGAGCGACCAACCTAGCCTTATTTCTGATTATGGTACCATATTCATCCATTTTGTTCTTGAAAATCCACTGGGTACCTATCACATTAGTCTCACTAGGTCGGGGGACTAATTCCCAGACATTATTCTTTTTAAACTGAAGCAACTCATCCTGCATAGCAGATATCCAGTGTTCATCCTTGAGTGCTTCTTTATGGTTCTTGTGCTCGACTTTGGACGTGTAGCAAAGATGGCTAACAATGTTCTCTAGCTAAGCACGAGTCTTGACCCCTAGAGTGGGATCACCAACAATGGCTAAAGGATCATGACTCTTGCGAACCCAAGCAGGTGTGTCCCCTAACACAGGAATAGGGTCCACAGAGTGTGAGAGAGGAACATGTAAATCACTGTCAGAACAATCCTCATCCTCACACAGAAGGTTAGGATCAATAACCATCGAAGGTTCGTCATCTTGCACGGTAACGTTTATTGATTCCATAACCCTAGAGCTCTTCAGGTTAAATACCCGGTACGCTCTACTATTCGATGAATATCCTAGAAATATTCCCTCGTCGCTCCGGGAGTCGAACTTTCCTAATTTCTCTCTATCCCATAGGATGTAGCATTTACTCCCAAAAACACGGAAATATACCAGGTTGGGCTTCTTGCCAGTCCACAACTCATAAGGAGTGTGAAGTGTGTGCGGACGCAGATACACCCTATTCACCGTGTGGCATGCAGTAGACACTGCCTCTGCCCAAAATCTCCTAGAAACTTTACGACCTAGAAGCATAGATCTAGCCATCTCTTGGATCGTTCTATTCTTTCTCTCAACAATCCCATTTTGCTGAGGAGTTCTCACAGCAGAAAACTCGTGTTTGATCCCAAGGCTATCACAGTACAAATTCACCTTTGCTTCCTTAAATTCAGTGCCGTTATCACTACGTATTCTGTTAATAGTGACACCGTGTTGATTTTGCAGGACACGGCACTTGGTCGTTAAAAATTCTACAACATCGGATTTCTCTCTCAGAAAACCTACAATGGAGTACCTGGAGAAATCAACTACCATCACGAGGATGTACCTCTTACCACCTAGACTCTCAGTATGAGTAGGACCCATAAGATCCATTTGAATCAACTCTAGAACACGAGAGGTGGTAATGGAATGCAACTTCCTATGAGGACTACGAATTTGTTTTCCCAACTGACAGGGTCCACAAACGGTCGAAGTTGACTTTCTAAGAGATGGTAAGCCACGTACTAGGTCCTTTTTAGCTAAACGATTAAGATCTCTAACGTTCACGTGACCTAGACGTTGGTTCCACAGATCCATAGGAGTGATCGTGGCGCTGTTGCAGACAAGTGAGGATGTGGGCTCAGTCCCATAGCAGTTATCCTCTGTCCTCACCCCTTGCACTAAAAGTTTACTGGCTTGATTATAGACCTTACAAGCTTTCCGGTCAAACTTCACTGCAAAGTCATCATCGCACAGCTGGCTGATGCTAAGAAGGTTTGCTTTCAAACCTTTGACGTACAACACGTTCTCTAGCTTTGAAAATCCTGGTAACTCTACTGTACCTCGTCCTACTATGCTAGATTTGCTACCATCTCCAAAGGTGACTCTCCCATCATTATAATCCTCAAGATGGGTAAAATATCAGACATCACCTGTCTTGTGTCTGGAGCATCCACTATCAAAATACCACTGAGAGGTATTATGTGCTTTGAGAGCAACATGGACAACAAGGGCCTTTTTCTCTTTCTTAGTAACCCAAGAGTAGGTACCTTTTTGTATTCCCTTGTTGTTGTTGGTTTTAGCCAGAATGCGGGGCGCCTTCATTAATGGTAAGGTCATCCGTCCGAATTCCTCCATCAAACTCTGTGATGTGGCAGCTAGAAACTCAACTTGCTCTCTCAGACTGGCAAACTCATCAGTATGATGTGGAGAAGTAAAAGTACGTCGTGTCCGACCAAATCTAAGCAAAACTCCCTAAGGTGTCCATTTCTTTTGCAATGGGAGCAAAAGGGCACAGTATTAGGAGGACCTTGGATTGCTTTTCTTGGTCGAACTCTCCTTCTTGGTTTTTGATGACGGCCATAAGGAGTCGTAGTAAACTCAGGAATTGGTCCGGGTGTAATTTGGGACGTGGAGGCACCATCAAAACCTATTCCTTGCCTGTCACCAAAACCTAAAGCGGGACCGAGGAGCATCTTTCCCATCTTCCCAGATCTGTCCTCGATTTGTACCTTGACTTTCCTAGCTCTCTCAAGGTCATGAGTAAGCTGAGCAACAAGGGCTTCAAGTTTCTTCCTAGTCTCCATGGAGGAATGGAGCTCACTAATAAGACTAGCCACTTGTTTTGTCAAGTCCGCTTTCTCTTTCTCAAAACTGCTCTCTCTCTCTCTAAGCAAATTCTGTTTACTAACCCAGGCAGACTCTCTCTCTCTCATGGCGGTGCAGGTGGAGGACTCTCTCTCTCTCGTCTCTTCTAACTCTTCTTCTAACGCGGTGATCCTAAGAACTAACGCCTTGTTACGTTTTTTAGTTTTAAAAGACTCATTATATAACTCGGCGTAGGCGCGTTGAAGGTTACTCTCGTCCTCACTACCTTCCTCCTCTCCCTCACTCTCTTCACTCTTGCTGTCGAGGTGTCCCTGTGAAGTAGCATCCTCATCGTCGTGAGATGCACTAGGAGTACTCACATGACTAGCCATGAACGCGGTGAAGTTACGCTCATGTGGTGACTCATCTCCCGAGTCCACCGACTCGACCTCACTGTCGTCACTAAGGGTAGCATTTAGGACAGCTTTACCCTTTTCCCTATTCAGACGAGTGGCACACTCAAACGCTCTGTGTCCCTTACCGTCGCACTCAAAACATCTCTCACTTTCTTTTAGAGGAGGATTTTTTGAAACTTTTTCATTTTTCTTTTCAAACTTATTTTTCTCAAATTTCTTTTTATCTTTAAAATTGTCATTTTTCTTAAATTTGAGAATCCTCTTGAAATTTTTTGCGAAAAGAGCCAAATCATCTAAGTCAAAATCGTACTCAGAATCTGACGTGTCAGTTTCTCTCTTTCTAGATGACTCTACCCTCTTTCTAGCAAACCCCTCACTCCTTCTCTCTTGGGCCTTAAGAGCAATTCCCTTATCTTTAGATTTAGCATTTTTAGGGAACATATCAATTTCATAAGTTTGCAAATCTCCTACAA
This sequence comes from Sambucus nigra, assembly GCA_949130495.1. Lineage (NCBI taxonomy): Eukaryota > Viridiplantae > Streptophyta > Magnoliopsida > Dipsacales > Adoxaceae > Sambucus > Sambucus nigra. Next base: position 40,505,978 of record OX422209.1, read on the forward strand.
TTTCTTCCAATTTTAGCGTATTTAAATTACCCATAGAATTTAGCACAGTGACTTTAGGGATAAAACGCTTAGGCAAAGAACGAAGAATCTTTTTAACAACTCTAGCATTCGGAATTTGTTCACCAAGATTAAAACTAGTATTCACAATGTCAGAAAGTCTAGCATAAAATTCATCAAAGCATTCAGAATCATGCATGGTGATTGTTTCAAATTGAGTTGTCAAGTTTTGCAACTTAGACTCTTTCACAGCATTAGTTCCTTCATGGGTGAGTTGTAAAACATCCCATGCCTCTTTTGACGTGGTGCACGTCATTATACGTTTGAACTCATCAGGTGTGACAGACCTAGAAATAGCACTTAGACCCTTAGAATTAAAAGATGACCATTTAATTTCTTCATCATACCAAGTAATGTCAGGTTTCAAGTTGGTCACATTATCAACAGTCACGGTGGGAGGAGTCCACCCTCGTTCAACCAAAATCCAGACACGTTCATCAATGGGTTTTAAAGCCGACCTCATATGGGCTTTCCAATAAGCATAATTTGTCCCGTCAAAAATAGGCATTTTATAATATGACTTCTCCATTTGAACACGCACTTTTTCAAAAATCAATTTTTTCAGAAAATTGATATCTTAGAAAAATTTTGCGAAAAAAGGAATACGCGATAGATTAGCGTAACCCGCTCTGATACCAATTTGAAAGAGTTGGCGCTTTCGTTCAATTAAGAAATAATATAATAAATACCATTTTTAACCCAAATTAACCCTAAGCATGCAACTAGGTATGATTGAAACAATATGAGATCATGCACAAGATATTCAACACACAAAGTTTAAGGAAAAATCCCCACAGGGGCAAAACCATTTGTATATTCACTATAATTTGTAAAAGATGGTTTACAATCGGATTACAATGAAATACAGGTTGACTAAGAATTACCCTCAGGTGTCGAATTCTGTAGTCGCGGCTGGAATATCCCTTTCCAGTAGGGTTGGTGGCTGGAACTATCCCTGTCCAGTAGGGCAGCAATGAAGAGGAAGAAATGGTCCACTTCACAAAGGTTGAACAACAGCAATGGTGTTCTTGGGTTACCAAATTTGATTCACATAGATATGGAAGATGTGTGAATCTAAACACCTAGAATCATAGGACTCAATAGGTGAAGACTTTAGAGTTGATATGCTCTGAAAATCGTGGGAAAGTCTTAGAAAAACCACTTCCCGTAGTGGGATTAAGTAGGAGAACTTTAGCCTTAAGTTTCGGAACATGATCTGAACACGATCTGGTTGAGATTATCCTCGTCGGATCGGTCCAGTCCCTTTAGGCGGATCGGTCCGGTGAACTCGGATCGGTTCTTTTTCTGAAGACGGATCCATCCGGTTGGCATCGGATCGGTTCAGTTTTTTGGCTTCATCGGTTCGCTATGGATCCGGGGTATACTGGCCTCACCTCAGCAGGCGGATCGGTCCGGTTCCTTTAGTCGGATCGGTCCGGATGAACCGGATCGGTTCTTTTATCTGGGCTGGATCGGTCCGGTAAGGTCAGTTTCCCTTGATTCCTGTTTCTCCTTTTGATATTCAGATTCGTTGATGAGCATATGATTCTTGAACTTCCTCAACGGTGTAACGGCGTACGACATATACAATATTAATGGAAAAAAATGTCCTTATATAGATGATTAAAATTGTTGTAAACACACAAAGAAAAATAGACTTGTGATGATGTTACACAAATAAAAATAAATTAGAATAGGATGAGGCATAGATGAAATTGACACAGTATTTGTTCTCGAGGAAACCACCATGGTGGAAAACCCCCTGTCCCTAGTCCTAGGAAAACTCACACACCCAAGTCCATTGTTATCAATTGTTTATTACCAATTACAGCCCACCATTTTATATTGATTCAAACTATGAAAATACAAGCCCGTATACCTAGCCTAGTCTAAATACAATCTAACTTGATTGGCAATCTATTAACCCAATAACACCCAGGTAATAGTGACTACAACACATGCACAACCACACACTCAAACCAGAGATCCCGTGAAGTTATGCAACACAAAATTAATTAGAATGTTTTTTTCAATCTTAACATAAAAATGATTTTGATTATAAAATGAGACTAAACACACACCAGGTTATGTCTAATTTTATTTAACAAAAAAATACAGTTTGTGATTAAATAAAATCAGTAAGATGAGAAAGGTCCACATTCACAGACAGGCATATACAAGAGGTTTTGGCACAAGCCAAAACCCACATGAGTTTACACTCCGAGTTTAAACGAGTTAACACACACTGAGTTACACACACACACACACATGTCCTTAAAAATTATTAGCAAATTACTTAAAAAAATTAGATCGGTATTAAACTAAGAATAAGGAATCAAAGCTTAAAACAAATCTAACCTTACAAATTTTAGTTAGGTCCTTTTTATCTAGCAACCGAATATATATATATATATATATATATATATATATATATATATATATATATATATATACATGGAGAGAAAAAGTAGAAATCTCACAGACCAAGCCAAGAAGGCTTATGTAGAAAAGTTTACTAAACACACACACCAAGAAAGGATGTGAACAGATAGCCAGACATCCAAAGTCTCCAAAATTCAATCTCCACACCAGCTAACCGAACCAGCAACCCAAAGAGTCCCAAGTCTTAAAAGTCAAATGCGAGAAAGCCAAAAACCCAAAAAAAATTAATTCTTTGTGTTTGATCAGATCAATAAATAAACCAACACCATTGATCGTGAAAGGGAATTAAAACCAACCACTAAAATATCACAAATATAAGAGAGTATACACATATAAGGATTTAACCCAAAAGATCTCTTAAAAAGGAGAACAGATCAAGGGAAATAAGAGAGAGAAAGTGAGAGAAAATTTTAGCAAAGGTTCGACTGGTTTTTACAAATTATCTACGTTTTGAAGAAAACCAAAAACAACAATATATAGACAGAGACGAAAGATCTAGAAAAAAGCCTTGGATGATATGTAAAATCTAGAAAGAGTAAGGGAAGGACCGACAATTCATAAGTGCGCCTGAGGGTAAAGAGGTCCACAAGAAACTCCAAGGCACATGCCGAAACTTACACAGTCCTTTGAGGGACAACGATGTCAAAGTGTAGAAGACATACTTGACCAAATACACACGCCATCAGAGGACCTCGAGCCCATAAAAATGCAAGTCCCAAACGATAACCCAAACGACACAAAATAATAAAAACCTTTTCCGTTTTGGTATAGGGAAAAATAAACTAAAACTAAACAAATGATATGTTTATTTTTCCCATTTTAAGAAATGTTTAAACACCCAAAAAAATAAACAAAAACACAAAATACAAGAAAATATTTAAAAATGCATCACTAACTATGAAAATATTCATGGATACAAATATAATTTTTTAAATAAATTTAAAATATGTTAATATGAGTTTTAATAAAAGCAATAGGGTTAGGACACAAAAAAATGTTGTCAAAGAAATAATGTCGACACAATTCCGTAGAGTAATTTCAATCTTTCCACTTGGCGAATTTTGAGACAAACAAGACTTTGAGACAAAGTACATAACTCAACTAACAACATATCGAGTCCTAGCCAAATACATAGCTCAACTAACAACAATGAGTCCTAACCAAATACATAACTCAACTAATCAACATTGAGTCTTAACCAAATACATAACTCAATTAACAACATTTATACTAAAAGATGATATAAGACACAATATCAAATTCTCCTCCTATTTTGTCTCAAATGGACAAAGGGAGGAAACTAAAATCAAATTAGCTAGAGATATTGTTACAATCCTTTTGACATCCATAGTCTTCTTTCTTTATCCATTTGTTATTAACTTTGGGAGTAACTATTTTAAAATGGGTATTACTAGCGATAACTTTAGTTTGATTAATAACAAACACAGATTTTAAAGAGATACTGGGAAAAATATTAATGTCATTTTCTTCTTTATTTAAACGCTTATAATGGAATTATCCTAAATGGACCACTTTCAGATAAAAATTACAGCGATACACATGCCTAGGTTCTCATTTCCCTTCAAACGACACATTTGTTTAAACAACATTCATACTTTTTCTAGTTAAACTCAAACGCTTAAAACAAAATTGTTCTAAGTGACCAAATTCTAAATAAATGTTGCATTTAAACACTGTTATTTCAACATACTTGACATCATTACTATGGTGCTGATTTTTAACTTCAATATTCCTTTTTAAATTTAGCTTTTTATAAAAACAATTATCTAATTGTCCTAATTTTGAACAAAACTTATACTAAAAAGAAAGTTTGGCAATTTTAATATTCCCAACATTCTGAATTTGCCGAAATTTTCCCAATCCAGTTTTATTCTGTCCAGATTTCTTAAAGTAAAAATTTTCCACATGTCCAAACTGCTTGTATTTCTATCGACTCCTGGGCGAAAACCTGTTGTTCCAGGAAGCCCTAACTGTGACCAAGTCTACTGCTCCTTCTTTCGATGTTCCTGTTACTCTCGTTGTCGATGCCCCAGAAGTTGTGGCAGAGCCGAGTGGGGTCGCGGCTAGCGAAAGGAAAGAGCCAACTGCTACAAAGCAAGTCATGATCGACTATTAGATTCTTAGGGCTGTTTTTGTATTTTCTCCTTTTCTGGTATTCCATGTATCTATACCTGGTTGTTGCCCAATTTTAATGAAGTGTTTCAATTTTTGCTCTTGCTGATACATTTTTTTTATTCTCACTTCATGTCTTGTAATTTGTTGACCTTGATATTTACATTCCTTCATATTCCCTTCTAAGACAAATCCTTGTTTACAGTTCACCGAGCATTCATCAATATCTACAAATCTCTTAGCATAAGGAACCAAAATTATAAGAATCAATCAAAAGTAGTGGACAAGTTGAAGGATAGACTTGAAGAGATGGAAGAGGTCAGTGCCTCTATTCTGGAAGAGATGGATGCCGTAAAGGCTAAACTCTTGGATACTTCTGAGATTAATCAGGTTTGAGAGGTTATGCAATAGGAGAACGATGCCCTAACGAGGTAAGTCGCTCTCCTCATGGATAATGCCCTTAGTGTTTCCCTTCCTGTCATCCAGAGTTATTCTTCGTCAACTAGGTAGCAGGGAGGTAGGCATAGTGACAATGGTTTAGCTAGGGAGATTTTCGAACTGAGGGGAGATGTTCGTAGGGCATATATAACAGCTACTGGTCTTCAAAGGGACGTCACCCTATTCAGGCATTTGTTCAAGAAATGTCCTTAGCTAGTGTGGGCAGATGGGTATAACCAGGTCTAGATGCATGCTCCCACAAGGTTAAAGGAGGTCGAGGAGCGCTATATTATCAAAGGGTGGCTGAGTGCCCTCTGGAGTTAAAAGTGCCTAAGAACTCTCTTATTTGGCATAGACATGAGATCACTCCTTCGTCTCTGGAACAAAATCCATTCAGAAGGGATGATCGCTGGATCCAAATAGATGCAATCCCCAGGCAACTATGAGAATCAAACTCGAAAGAGGTTGAGGAGGACTTTGCCCCTCATCCAAAATATGGTCGAAGGGCACTAGTGGCTGATTACCTCGCTCAGCGACCCAATCCCTCTTAGGATATTTTTTCTTATTTTATCACTGTTACATGTACAACCTCTATCAATAAAATATTTATGTTTTGGAAAATTGCCAACTAAACATATTTTTCTTTGACAATCTCTTTTGACTTTGGCCTTCTCAGCCGACAAAGCATGAGCTTATTTCTGAATGAGTATTCCTCCAATCCATTATGCTATAGACATACCATTTCGCCTTTATTACCTTTTAAATCATGTCATGACACTTCCTCATGCCTAAGTACGATGATGGCGAGGATACACCTGACTAGTGGGCAATCCTCTCGAGTAGGATTTTGAACCCGAACTATGTTGGCGACCAACCTGGGTTCGTCATATTTCCTGAGGATCCCCGGCAGGTCTTCGCTTATTGCCTGAGCAACATTGGAGGCCATTTATGTTACAAATAAGGTCTTGAGGAGGGTGTTTATATATCAATTTTACAGTCGAGCTGGTATAAGTGCAGCTACTTTTATGTAACCACAATAGGCTACTCATGTTAAAAAAGTGAAGCTTGTAACTTGGAAAGGATGCATATAATAACATACATTTGAGACGACTAACATATGTAGAATGCCAATGCTAATCGAGTTTTATTGATTACCGTCAGAAATAAAAAGCAAGATTAATTTGTAAATGAAAATTTTCCTAAACTAATGGTCAATCAATAAATCTAGAAGTAGAATTTATTTAGGTTGGATGCATTCCAGGCTCTCGGTATATACATGCCCTCCAGTGTTTCCAAGTGGTAATCTCCTTGTAGGTCGTTCCTTATGACCTTGAATGGTACCTCCCAATTAGGTCCAAGTTTACCATTTGATGGTTTCACCGCGCTTCTAAGAACTTTCCTTCGTACGTTGTCTTTGACCTGGAATTTCCTTAAGTTGACTTTCTGATTGTATTATTTAGCTAACTATTGTTGGTAAGATTCCAGCTTAGCTAGAGCCGACTCTCTCCGTTCATCTGCCAAGTCAATCTCGATGAGTAACGCTTCATCGTTATGCCCTTGGTCGGCCAACATTAACTTTATGGTAGGAAGACCATCTTCTAAAGGGATGATTTCTTCCATTCCATATGTGTGTACAAAGGGTATCTCCCCAGTTTCTTACCTTGGGGTGGTGCGATAATCTTAGAGGATGTAGGGTAGTTTATTCTCCCATTCTCCTTTGGCCCGCTCAAGGCGCTTCTTCATTCTATCGGTTAATGTCTTATTGAAGGCCTCGACTTGACCCTTTCTCTGAGGATACGTCACAGAGCTGAAGTAGTTCCTGATTCCATGATCACTGCAGAATCTTTGGAAGGGACCACTTTTAAACTGGGTCCCATTATCAGTAATGATCATCTTGGGTATGCCAAATCGCGTGATAATATTCCTTCATATGAGCCTTATCATGTTAGCATCTCTAATGTTTGGTAGTTGCTCTGCCTCTATCCATTTTGTGAAGTAATCCATGACCACCAATAAATACTTCCTATTTTCAGCTGCAGTAGGCAGAAGGCCCACAATGTATAGGCCCCAGTGGGCAAAGGGGTATATACCTCGAGCAATCTTCATCCTATATTACTCCTTTATTTCTTTTCAACTATTTAAAGAATGGTTGACATCATTTCGAAGACTTAGAAATGAACCAGTTGAGTGCAACGATCATTCCTATTAGCTTATGTACATCCCTTACTGTTTGGGGCTGCTAGACCTTGATGATGGCGTCGATCTGGTCGGGGTTAGCCTTTATCCCTCTCTTGCTAACTAAGTATCCAAGAAATTTTCCTGGTCGAACACCGAAGGAACACTTACTTGCGTTAAGTTTCATTTAGTACTTCTTGAGGATTTTGAAGGTTTTAGCCAGGTCAAAGTGGTGGTCATCCTTCAGTTTGCTCTTGACGATAATGTCATCGATATAAACATCCATTGTATCCCCCATATGGTTCTTGAACATCTTCGTGACTTGTCGCCGATAGGTTGCTCCTGTGTTTTTTAGGCCAAAAGGCATAACCTTATAGTAATATAAACTAATAGGGGTTATGAAAGAGGTTTTATCTTGATCTAGAACGTGAAGGGGATTTAATGGTAGCCCGTGTATGCATATAAGAAGCTCATTCTCTCGTGTATAGCTGTGGCATCAACTAGTTGATCGATCTTTGGGAGGGGGAAACTGTCTTTGGGATAGACCCTCTTAAGGTTGGTGAAGTCAATAGAAACCCTCCACTTTCCTTTGCTATTAAGAACCACTATTGTGTTGGATAGCCATTTAAGAAATTGAACTTCCCGTATGGATCCTGCGCCGAGTAGCTTTTCAACCTTTTTTCTATTGCCTTAGCTTGCTCTGGGGTTGTTCGGTGAGCTTTTTGTGCTACTGTCCTAAAAGCCAGGTCCGCGTGTAGTTGATGCCAAGCGATGTTGGGATCGATCCCAGGTAGCTCATAGGGATACCATGAAAATACATCCATGTTTCTCCGAATCAAAGTAATTATCTCTCTCTTCGTATTATCAGTTAAAGAAGTGCCTATTAAAAACTTCTTTTTGATTAAGCCACTTCCAGTCGGGCCCTCTTCCAGGTCTTTAACCACACTTTTCGAGGGGAGGAGCCTAGTTTCCTCCACCCCTGGTCAACCATAGCTTAGCTAATATTTGGAGGGCATCAGTGCCTCCTTACTTCTTCCTTACCTTTAGCTTTTTGTACTCTCTTCTCCTGTTTGGGGCGTATGGACACGATTAAACACTTCTTCATCGTAGCATGGTTCTAATGGATTTCAGTTATTCATAGATCAGTTACATACTTAAAATTCTAGTGGTAGGTTGATGGGATGACCTTCATTGCATGAAGACACTCCCATCCGAGGATGGCTTGGTATGGTGATTCGATATCGACAATAAGAAACGCAATCAATTTTGAGATGTTTCCTTCCGTGACTGGTAGAACAACCTTTCCCAGGGGGATTCTGACTTTCCCAGCAAAGACAACCAGTGGGACAGTGGATTCCTTTCGATCTCCTATGCTTAACTTCATCTTCCTGAATAAGTCAAGGTACATTACTTCAAATAATCCTCCTTGGTCGACGAGCAGCCTCTCGACAGCCCAAATGGCTATCCTGAGTGTAATGATCAGTGCGTCATGATGAGGGGTTCTTACCCCATAAAATCATTGTCCATAAAAATGATATTCTTGTTATAATGAACGTCCTCTGGTCATCGCTGCTTCCCTCCATAAGACTTATTGGGTCAATCTGGAAGGCCTACATAACCGCACTAAGCTTCTTAACCTCCATTCGAGTTGTGTTCCTTTCAATTTGTTTGAGGTCTGATGCCCCATGTATCACGATAAATTCATGACCAATGTTATTACGTTATTCGACCTTTACTCACCTTTTGCTACCTCTTTATCTGCCTTCTTTTGCATAAACTCATTGACGTGTCCGGCCTGGGCCAACTCCTCGAGATGAGACTTCAAGGCCTTACAATCTTCAATTTTATGGATGCCTTATTTGTGAAATGCATATCTCAACACGTTGTTCTGCTTATAAGGGTCTCCTCCCATCTTCTTTGGACATTTGATGAATGGTGGGTCCTTTATCTTTACTAGGATCTTGTATATCGCCTATTTGAAGACTGTGTTTGCAGCTTGAAATGCCTTTGATGCATTATTCTTGTTCCCATTCTTGGAGCCAGTCTTGCCCCCATTCTGATTCCTTTTATCTTGTTGTTCAATCTTCTCGCTCCCTTGCCTGTCTTCGAGCGAAAATTTTCCCCTATGTTAAGATGGATCACATGTTCGACTTTAGCATATTTCTCAATACGGGCCATTAAGTCATCGATGGTCATGGCTTCGTTCTTCGTTAGGGACTGGTGCAAGAGGCAAGAGATGGGCAATCCTATTTTGAAGGATTCTACGATGACTTGCTGTGAGTAGTCTTTAACATCATTAAATATTTCCCAGTGCCTCTTTGCATACTCTCAGATGCTCTCCTATGGCTTTTTTTTCATAGTGAGAAAGGCATCCATTCTATTCGGATGGGAGCTGCTCTTAATGAAGAGAGCTGTGAATAACTCTACCAAGGATTTGAAACTCTTGATGGACTGGTGAGGTAACCTCTCGAACGACTTCTGGGTCACATCGTTCAAGCTCGAGGCGAAGATTCAGCACATAAGTGTGTCATCATGATTCCATTGAGTCATTACTTGTCTATATTTCCTAACATGGTCAACCATGGGATCTGTTTTCCCATCGTAAATCTGGAACCTAGGAATCGCGAACTTCTTTAAGGCATATTCTTCTTCTATCGGCCTTGAAAAAGGGGACTTCATCTGAGTTTTTAGAGCTCGCCTAGGTAACTCCCTTATTAATCTCGCACCATGGTGTGCTGGGTGCTGGTCCATCTCTCTTCGGATCAGGCTTTGGATATCCTCATTCTGATGATCGGGACTTCTGTACTGGCTAGATGGTCACGATTTCTCGGAGTGGTGGTCGCCTGACCTGGGTCTTTCCATTCTTTTCGAACTACGTCTTGGGCTTCTTCCTCGTCTGCGAGATTTTCTCGACTAAGGGATTGGGGTCCTACTATGGCATCTCCTCATGTTTTGATGGATCTCTCTCTCCAATATCTCAAAATGTTTGATGAAATACTAAAAAGTTTTGTTGATTTATTTAAATAAAATATGATTTGATATACTGGATAACCCAAAATCCAAGAAGATGCATGTTACATATTATTTAAACTAGAATTGTGTAATATTTGTGCATTTACAAAATTTGTTGAAATATAAAAAAAAAATATTTTAAACTTTATCCTCTAGAAAACTTAAACTGGCTGGATCAATTTTTCCACAAACTCCCAAATCCATGGGATGAAATGTCTTTAAAAACTTATCCTGCTTGGTTAAAACAAATCAATAAGGAAGATAACCTTAGATTTTGTATTAATTGGGTATTAAGACAAATATCCGATAACTGTATTGAAATAAAAGCAAAAAAGCAAGTCAAAAATCAAATCACCAGGTCACTTGTCGGGTATAAATGTTATGAATAAATTTCAAAAGAAAATTGGAAGATAGGATGTAATCCACCTCCTAGAGTTTTCAAAAATTCTCGAAAACGAAAATTTAAATGGAAACCTTGGAAAAAGAAATCATCTTTTTCGAAAAATAAAAAATATATTAGAAAAAAGATTTTTTCTAAAAAACAACTTGCAAAAAAGAAGTGTAAATGTTATATATGTAATAAAGAACGTCACTATGCACCCAAATGCCCTAAAAAGGGGAAAAGTGCAGAAAGAATGATAAAATTTCTTGAAGAAAAAGAATTTGAAGCATGCTTTGGTGATAAATTTACCGATATTTCTGATAATGAAGAAATTTTATATGAATTACAATATGATTCGAAATCAGCTGATGAAGAATTTGAATTTATGTATAACACTGTAGAAAGATGAGAAAGTAACAAAAATGAGTTACAAATAAGAACTCTTCGTGAAATTGTTGGTCAAAAAGTAACATTTACCAACGAATAATTATAAGAAATTGATAACTCATAAAAAAGGAAGATGTCTATAAATTATGTAAATTCAAATTATTCTCAACAAGAATATTTGAACAATTTAACGGCAATACCCCTGCTTGGTCAACCGATGATGAAACAACAGATATAAACTCTTTTATTTAAGTAAAACCAAAAGATGGAAGAAGAAACATTCGAATATAAAATATATTCATATTGAATTTATTCAAATAGGCATCACTGCATTATTTATACAAAGTAAGGATACACATGTAGCAATAGTGGTCTTAGACAAAAGATTCAGTAATCCTATGAATGCTATAATTGGAGGAGTTCAATCCAATTTCGTAAATGGAGTTATTTGGTTTAACATAATACCAAATTTCTTTCTATCTATTGATGGTCCAAATATTGAAGATTCTCTTATTATAAAAATCCAAACCAAAGGAATAGGTATGAAGGATATCTCTAGGAATATGTAAATACATTGTGAAACGATTCATGAATTGACAACTCTACCACAAACTAATACACAAAATGTGGATATAAATATTATAGAAATATTTGAACCTAGACCATTTGATTCGGCAATACATCCAAGATTAATCAATTGAAGAGATTTACAAATACCAAAATAATGGATACTACCTCAAATAACAAAACCACCAGCTAAAAAACAACGAAATAGCACTGAACTACAAGTATCAGGAAATAATGTTTGTTGTAAAAATAAACATTCAAATTGGCAAAAGAATTTCCAGATAATGATTGGGAAAAATTAAAAGGAAAAAATGTTCTAAAAGGAGAATCCAGTAATAGTAAACAACCTATTGCTATGAAAAACATACAGGTACTAATATTATTTGGCACAAATTATCTAAAAGAAGATAATATAAAATCTAGTCAAATTTATCATTTCCAACTTGGAAAAGAAGAAATTATCTTTTCTCCAAGCCATGGAAAGAAAAGGTACACTTACGTATTAGGATATTTTAATTTTGAAAATTACAAACCATATAGTTTTTGCACATTAATTGATAGAGGCGCAAAAATTTGTTCTTGTAGACCTAATGCTTTACAACCAAAAAGTGGATAAAGATGAAAATTCCTATTGCTATAACTGGCATTAATGGAACATTTTCATTGATTTAAAAGCCAAAAAAGTAGCTATTTTTTTAATGAAAAAAAATTCATTATTCCAAAAATCATATGGTTTCCTAAAATGCATGGTGATTTTATTTTAGGTAGTAATTTATTTCAAAATATTTACCTATGGATATTGATGAGGGAACAATCAATTTACGTCTCAATAAAGAACCAATATAAAAACCTCTACTTCAACAACATAAATATAAATGTGAGAATTTTTTTTTGTCCTACTATGAAAGGAGATATGACTCCAATAGTTAAAGCCCTTGAAGAAACACACTGGCTATATACTATTCTAAAAGACAATTTTAGTTAAAACTCACTAAAAGTATGGGATAAAAGTCCAAATTATTGTAATATCAAATTAAGATATCCCAGTATCATTATAAGAGTCAATCCCAAGATATTTACTACAAAGGACATGGTTGAATTTGATAATCAAATCAAAGAATTATTGGAAACTAATCTTACTGAGGAAACAATAAGCCCGCATTCTACTCCTGCCTTCATGGTAAGAAAACATATGGAGGTCACAAGAGGAAAAGCTGTGATGGTCATAAATTATAAAAGGTTAGGGAAAAATTAGAATTTGATGGTTATTTCATCCCAAGAGAGGATGTATTAATTATCCAAAGTAAAGCTAAAAAGATCTTTAGTAAATTTGATTGAAATTCTAGATTTTGCCTGTTAAAATTAACTAAGAAATCAAAACCATTGACAACCTTTAGTACCCCGAGAGGACATTATCAATAGAATGTTATGCCTTTTCGACTAAACACACCTCCACAAGTATTCCATAGATGGACGAATAGTATCTTAAAAGATCTTAAATATTTTTGTGTGGTTGATATGGATTATATTCTTGTCTTTTCAAATACAATAGAAGAACATCAATTTCATCTAAAAATTCTTTGTAAAAAATTCCAAAAATATAGAATTATTTTATCTATAAAGAAAATTGAAATTCAAAAAATAGAAATTAATTTTCTTGGAATAATCTTAAACTAATATGTATTAAAATTACAAGACCATAAAATCTAACAAATACTATATTTTAATGAAGAAATTTTGGACAAAAAACAATGGAAAATTCTCTTGATAATCATTAATTATGGAAGAAATTTCATACAAGGATTATCACAAAAGGAATTACCACTTCTTGAAAAACTGAAGAAGAGTGATGTTTTTACATGGAATAAAAATTATACTCTTATAGTAAAAGAAATAAAACAAGATATACTTAATCATTGGCCGAAAGTTTATTTTCATAAATCAGGAGATAAACTAATTTTTGAAACATATGCTTTAGAAAATTTCTAGGGATGTGTCCTCAAAGCAACTCCAGCCCAATATTGGGAAGAAAACACTTCAAATATACTTGGTATCCGTGGTAAGAAAAGCCCTACATCAAAAAATCTTCAAAAGCCATGAATTAATATGCAGTTATAATTCGGGAAAATTTAAGCCAAGTGAACTTATTTACATTATCTTTGAAAAATAATTATTAGGAATAAAACTTGCCACTAGAAAATTCCATATTTTCGTAGCACCAGAAGATTTTATTGTCAGAATAGACAATAAAGTTGTTAGGGACTTCCTCATAAATAAAAGAAATGTTTTAAAAGGAAGAAGACTAAAATGGTATAACCAAAATGTTTTCTATACTTTTGAAGTGGAACACTTTAAAGATACTAACAATTGGCTTGTAGATTACATTAGCAAAAATTATGTAGAAAACCACTAAACATGTGGAATTTTTTAAAAAGCCCACTAAACAAGTTTAATATATTTTTTCAGGATGGGAGAAAAAGACCCAAAAGAAGTACAAGGAGAATAGGTGACCACTGCTAAAAAGGAAAAAACACAAGCATCATCTTCAAATAAACAAATTAAGCCAAGTTATGTGTATGTTGCTTTTAGTGGACGTAAAACAAGCTTATACTTTAACTGGTCTCAATGCCATATCCAAATCAATATATATCCAGGGGCATGTTACAAAAGATATAATACTGAAAAAGAAGCTATTGCAGCTTGGGAAGACTGGATGAAACATCAGATATAAAAATCTTTGATTTAAATAAAATCAAAAGATGGAAGAGAAAGCATCCGAATATAAAATATATTCATATTGGATTTGTTAAAATATGCATCACTACATTATTCAGACAATGTATGAATACACCCGTAGCGATATGGTCTTAGGCAAAAGATTCAGTAATCCTATGAATGTTATAATTGAAGGAGTCCAATCCAATTTAGTAAATGGAATTATTTTGTTTAACACAAAATCAAATTTCTTTATATCTATTGATGATCCAAACATTGATGATTCTGTTATTATAAAAATCCAAACCAAATGAATAGGTATGAAGGATACCTCTAGGAATATGTCAATAGATTGGAAAGCAATTCATGAATTTACAGCTCTACCAAAACTTAATACAACAAATGTGGATAGAAATATTTGAACCTAGACAATTCGATTCGGCAATACAACCAAGATTAATCAATTGGAGAGATTTAGAAATACCAAAACAATGGATACTACCTCAAATAACAAAACCACCACCTGAAAAATAACGAAATAGCATTGAACTACAAGTATTCGGAAGTAATGTTTATTTTAAAAATAAACATTCAAATTTCAAAAGAATTTTCCTGATAATGATTGGAAAAAAGTAAAAAGAAAAAACCTTTTAAAAGGAGAATCTAGTAATATTAAACTACCTATTACTATGAAAAACATACAGATATCATTATTACCTGGCAAAAATTTTCTAAAAGAAAATAATATAAATCTAGTCAAATTTATCATTTCCAACTAGGAAAAGAAGAAATTATCTTTTCTCCAAGCCATGGAAAGAAAAGGTACACTTATGTATTAGGATATTTTAATTTTGCAAACTACAAACCATATAGTCTTTGCACATTAATTGATAGAGGAGCAACAACTTCTTCTTGTAGACCTAATGCTTTATTACCAAAAAAGTGGATAAAGATGAAAAATCTTATTGCTATAACCGGCATCAATGGAACACCATATTTCATTGATTTAAACCAAAAAAAGTAGCTATCTGGTTTAATGAAAAGAAATTTATTTTTCCAAAAATCTAATGCTTTCCTGAAATGCATGGGGATTTTATTTTAGGTAATAATTTTATTTCAGAATATTTACGTATGAATATTGATGAGGGAACAATCAGTTTAACTCTCAATAAAGAACTAGTAGAAATACCTCTACTTCAACAACATAAAATTATATGTGGGAAAAACTTTTCTCCTACTAAGAAAGGAGATATGAATCCAATAATTAAAGCCCTTGAAGAAAAACACTGGCTTTATACTATTTGCAAAAACAATTTCAGTGAAAACCCCCTAAAATTATGGGATAAAAGTCCTAGGTATTGTAATCTCAAATTAAGAGATCTCAATGTCATTATAAGAGTCAAACCCATAATCTATATTGGACATGACATGGACGAATTTGATAATCAAATCAAAGAATTAATGGAATCTTAAAGTGCATGTTTTTCCAAATCAATGCTCTGGTACCAATTTGAGAACGTTGGAACCCCCAATTTTAAAAAAACTATTTTTAATTAAATATAAAATTTCTTAAAGTGCAGAATAGGATGATTCAACACAACACACACGAATTTCAAATTTTAAAATCTTTCAACTTAAAATTAAACTCAACAAAAGTGAAATAAAATTAATCCAACGTAAATATTCACTTAAACAAATTCAATTCAACCCAAGCCCTAAAAATTTACATGACATGATTAATGCATTTTTCTATTTTGGCCAAACCAAATTTTATCAAATTAAAATTAATGACTTGAATTAAATTAATTAAACATCACTAAAATTAATTTTAGCACCAAATAAAGCATGAGTTAAACCATATTTTATTTTTTAGTCCTAAGCATTCATCTAGGTGATATATCAGGATAAAATAAATCACAAACCGCTACACGCCGATTTACGAGAAAAACCCAAATGGGAAAAACCTCGGATGACCCTAGCCTTAAGTCCACTAAGTATCGATTTATTATTAAAAGACAAATGAGTCATGACTTACTTTCTTGACTCGAATCCGCAAAGCCTTGACGCGTCTTCTTGTAACTACCTCTGCCTAGTCGACAACCATGAACTCCTCCACGGTTTTAGAATCCACCTATGAGGCTTTTGGTCTCCGTCACCCTCACGCGAAACCTTTCTTCTAGTGGGAACACAACAACAACAATTCTTCTTCTTTATGGGATACAAAAGCAAACCCAAACAAACTCTTCAAATGGTAGAGTAGAACCCGGTTCCAAACAACTCTCCAAGCAAAATGTATATATATGAAATCTGGGGATTAAACTAAGATATGGGTGTATGTGTTTTCAAGAATTAATCATTTTGGAATAAAACACAAAAATGAACTTTTTCTCTCAAGTATGTTTCTCTCTTTTTTTCTTGGAGGGAATGAAAAGTTCTCAGCAAAAATGTGTTTCCCGCACTTAGTTATGCAGAAAAAGTAGTGGGAGACAAGTGGGCAAGTGAGAAGTTTTATAGAAAACTATCAGAAAACTACCCAGGTTGTTCGAACGACTTCATTCGAACGAGAATATCTAACGACAAAATAGAATCAAAATTCCAAAAGTCGTCAAAATCTCGTTAGAATGACTTGGGCTATTGTTCGAACGACATCTAATCTCATTCGAACGAGATTTCAAAAATTCCCTAAAAAATCTTTTTAGGACAAAAACTTTAATACCAAGTTCTAAAAATAATTTTTGAAAATAAAAAGTCATTTTAGAGAAAAATTTACACCCATAGAATATTCCAAGTCTCATATATATATATTAAATTCATTCATATCTTTTGGAGACTATGGAATCCAATAGTTGTTGACGTAGAAACGAGACACTAAAATCGGTAAGGATGAAGCTTTATATTTGGGGCCACTACGTCTTCAATAAAAATTCGTTATAGGCTTGGATGGATAAACTTTACACTCTATCCTATGGCTCAAATTGTTTTGTCCAGAATTAAGCCAATACTACAAATTTACTCGATTGGAAGTTTGTCCTTACAAATCTTCCCCTTTGGCTATTCCGGGACAAAACCAAACCAAAAATCGTAAAAGGCCGTCAAGCTCGTCTAGACACAACATCCCACCCAAAAGAAAAAAATAGAGACGTTATTGACACGACCGAAGGATGTGCTTTGTCTCTTTAAATGAATGCTGCTAACATAAGAAATAAATTCCTTCACACTTAACCAAACCATTAAATGCATAGGGAATATCAAGAGATTAAATGCAATTTAAATAAACACTCCCCTAACTTAATTCTACCCCTTTATCAAATATGATCTACCTAAGAAGGTCGCGACTCCCCCTAAGTTAAATCTCCTAAACTAAAGGTTTAAAAACCATTTCTCCCCCTTTTTGTTCAGGGATAGACAAAGGATAAATAATTAAAACATTACTTATTTCTCCCCCTATTAAAGCATATACTATTTCTCCCCCTTACAAACTACACAAGGGATATAAAATAGGGAAAACGAGTAAAACATTATGGTGCATAAAGTGATAAGATCATTAAAGCATATGGGCAACGATAAAAAGTAACTAATCTACAACAAGGGTAAATAGATACCAACTAATGATGCAATAAAAAATGATACCAACTAAAATGTATTCAACACAAGCATGGGATATCAATCAAAATTCACAACCAGATAGATAACAGTTATGAATTAAAAGCATAAAAGGATTAACTAACATGGCCAAGACTCAAAACAAACAAGACATCATATATATTTATACACATTATATTCAAATTAAGCATAAACACTTATATATAGATATAAACACACAAATGACACAAAATAAGATAACATGAGTTTTCCACGCTCTTATAGCATAAATGTGTCATATGGAAACGAAATTGAAGGGGTGTGAACAAGATACCAATGAATTAAAACCCAATCATTTAAACATGTTCCCAACGTTCTCATTTGATTACAAAACTTTATCAACTATGACTTATCCTTATGTGACAAGATACAGTGAACTCTATGAAAATACAAGCACAATGCATAAAAGCATAGCATATTAATTATTCTACAAACCAATAGCCTCATGACAATGATAACGCAACTAGGAAACATGGACATTATGCAAAACCGTTGATATATCATCCAAACTCCCTTAACATATAAATATAATACTTTTGAATGAATATACCAAACTAAACAAAATAGGCATTGACAAATTATTTTTCTTATAATGCCATATTTTTCATTTAGGCCTTTGGACCACGTATTTCTTTTAGGTCCATTTCAAACGGTGGCTTACTCGTAAAGGATAATTTTTTCTTTCCCGTGCACATTCATATATAAATTTTTATCAAACAATTCTCACGTGCAATGGATTTTGAATGCACAAATTCTCCTAGGTCCCAAGATATGTAGATGACTAGATTGGTAGGAGAACACCACACAAAGCTCTAATATACATGTGAAGTTAAAAGTCAAAAGAGCTCGTGCATGAGTGTGAAAAGGCATATAAAAGAGAATCCATTATGCAAGTCAAACTTAAACTACTCCATGTAACCATGACTAAGAGCATTTTAAGGATTGAAAATTTTATCCAAAAGTTCTAGCCACATGGAAGCGAAATGATAGGATTCAACACAAACATATGCCACAAAAGGTGTGTCAAACTAAAATACACACAAAAAAATCTTTTTGAGTTTTTGAAAATTTTAACCAAACAAAGACAATTGACTCAGAAGACAAACAAAAATCATTTAGTATTTTTCATTAAGCCTAAATTATTTATAAAGATAAAATACCAATGATAAATAAAATCTTTTTGTATTTTTCACTTAACAAAAATTAAAATGAAAAGAATATAATACAAAAGATATACACAAATCATATTTCTAGCATGTGATTAATCATAGACCATAGACTAGAAAAGTGACAAACATGCATACAACTCGCATGAAAATATAGCGTGAAGAACAAAAGCTAGTGTATGCAAAATAGAGATAACACAATAAAATTTTTGATTTAGCATGAGAGGTTTCACGTTCAAGACAATGAGAATCAAAATCCTTATTTTGTAAAGATACCAAGTCGGATTTCCTAACCTATAAAAGTGAAGAGTGACAATCTCGGGATTTGGGGATCTTGGCTACCTCGTTTACCTTACATTCTGTTTTCCTAGTAATTCTTTTAAGATCAAAATAAAATTTTCTATGATGACCTTTTCGACCACAATGTGAGCAAGTAAAGACACATCGAAAAGTAGCACCTAAGGATTTATCTTTAGAAGCTTTGCTAGGTGATTCTCTAAAAACATTAGTTTTGGCTTTATTAGTGGAATCGTTACAAGAATCGAAGCCTAAACCACAAGTGTCATTTTTGAATTTGACGGTTCCTAATATTTTATCTAATTTAGCGTGCCTACATTCCAAATCAAATTTGACCTCACTAGAGTCTCTCAATTTTTCTTCCAATTCTAAAATTCGCGAATCCAGCAAAACCGTCATCTCTTCAAACAATAGAAGCTCCTTTTTCATTGATTGCATCAAACTTCTACGGCTATCTCTCTCGCCTTTTACATATTTAAGATTCTCTCGAAGAGTTCTCTCGCGTATCCTAAGGCCTTCCACTAGCGCACTCTCATCAATGACCTTAGCACGCTCTCTCAAACTAGCTTCTAACTTCAAATTTGCACTTTTTAATTTGATAGATTCTTCATATAATTCTCTAAAAGCAATTTGAAGTTCACTCTCATTCACCTCTTCATCACTTTCACTCACTCTCTCTCTCTCTCTCTCTCTCTCTCTCTCTCTTTCTCTTCTTCACTCTCACTACCATCATCTTTTTGGGATTCACAAACAAAAGCCTCGGAAGAGTCTTGTAAATGTATATCTTCATGGGAAGATTCATTTTCAGTGCTCACATGACTTGCCATGAACGCGATAAAGTTGCGCTCAATAGGAGAATCAGGTCCCTATTGCTTTTGACTATCATCACTAAGGGTGGTATTATAGGAAATTGATTATTTGCCTTCTCTCCTTAGTTTATTTGGACACTCTCTCGCCCTATGGCCATAACCCTCACAACCATAGCATATATTTGACTCGTCCCTATTAATATTTTCATTATATATTTTAGGGATCTTTTAGGCTTTGTAATGCTTAGATTTTTCGAATTTCTTACAATCATTTTTATACTTCTCTTTGTTAAATTTAACAAATTTTCTAATTTTCCTGGCAAACATAGACATGTCCTTCGACTCACTATCACTCTCATCAACCACAACTTATTTCTCCTCCTTTCGGGTTATCATAGCGATGCCCTTATCTATTTTCTTTTCAGTTTTGGAGGGGAACATATCTAGTTCATAGGTTTGAAAATAACCTACTAACTCCTCAAGTTTGGTAGAGGACAAGGTGGGTAAAGAATTTAAGACGGTCACTTTGGGGAAAAACCTATCAGGTATGGACCTTAAAATTTTCTTTACTTCACGGTCATCAGGTATTTTTTCTACCAAATTAAAAGATGAATTAATTATATCATAAAGTCTAGCATAAAATTCATTATAGGTTTCACATTCAAGTACTTTGATGGTTTCAAATTGAGTTGTGAGGTTTTGGAGTTTTGAACCCTTAACGACACTTGTTCCCTCATGAGTGAGTTGTAAAATATCCCACGCTTCCTTAGCGGTTTCACAAGTCATGATACGACGGAATTCATTTGGTGTCACCGCACTAAATAAAGTATTTAAGCCTCGGGAATAGAAATTAGCTAGTTTTAGTGCATTCACATTCCAACGCTCAACGAGTTTAGGACTGATTTTCAGCCAAACATATGGGTGGGAACCACGTGGTAACGACTGACAACCAAATCTTCTTATCTATGGACTTAAGTGTCGATTTCATACGCGCTTTCCAATACGCTTAATTTGAAGCATTAAAAACAGGAAATTATCAAAATAAAGAAAATTCCATTTTAATAACAATACAACAAAGGACCTTAACGCAATAAATTAGTGCTCCGGCTCTGATACCAATTTGAAATTGCAAGTTTTTTAAATCAATGCTCTGATACCAATTTGAGAACGTTGGAACCCCCAATTTTAAAAATTCTCTTTTCAATTAAATATAAATTTACTTAAAGTGCGGAATAGGACGGCTCAACACAACACACACAAACTTCAAATTTTAATTTCTTTCAAATTAAAATTAAACTAAAAAAAGTGAAATAAAATTAATCCAATATAAATATTCACTTAAAAAAATTTAATTCAACCCAAGTCGTATAAATTTGCCTAACATGATTAATGCATTTTTCAATTTAGGCCAAACCAAATTTTATCAAATTAAAATTAATGACTTGAATTTAATTAATTAAACATCACCCAAATTAATTTTAGCACCAAATTAAGCATGAGTTAAACAATATATTATCTTTTAGTCCTAAGCATGCATCTAGGTGATAGAGCAAGATAAAATAAATCACAAACCACTACACACCGATGTACAAGAAAAACCCAAATGGTAAAAACCTCGAACGACCCTAGCCTTAGGTCCACTAAGTATGGATTTATTATTACAAGATAGATGACTTACTTCTTCGACTCTATTACTTCCGAGCCTTGATGCGTCTTCTTCTAACTACCTCTGCCTAGTCGACAATCATGAACTCCTCTATATTCTCAAAATCCACCGATGAGGCTTTTGGTCTCCATCACCCCCACTTGAAGCCTTTCTTTGAGTGGTAACACCGCATCAACAAATCTTCTTCTTTATGGGATATAGAAGCAAACCCAAACAAACTATTGAAATGGTAGAGTAGAACCTGGTTCCAAACAAATCTCAACACATAATGTATATATATGAAAGCTTGGAATTAGTCCAAGATATGGGTGTATGTGTTTTCAAGAATTAATCATTTTGGAATAAAACACAAAATGGAATTTTTTCTCTCAAGTATATTTCTCTTTTTTTCTCTTCGAGGGAATGAAAAGTTCTCAGCAAAAATGTGTTTCCCGCACTTAGTTATGCTAAAAAAATAGTGGGAAAAGAAGCGGGCAAGTGGGAAGTTTTATAAAAAAATTGTCAGAAAACTGCGCAGGTTGTTTGAATGACTTCGTTCAGACTAGAACATCTAACGAGAAAACAGAAGAAAAATGCCAAAAGTCATCAGAATCTCATTCGAACGACTTGAGTTGTCGTTTGAACGACATCCAATCTCGTTCAAATGAGATTTCAAAAATCCCCAAAAAAAATCTTTTTAAGCCCAAAACATTAATACTAAGTTCTAAAAATAATTTCGAAAAAATAAAAAGTCATTTTAGACCAAATTTACGCCCATAGAATATTCCGAGTCTCATACATATATTAAATGCATTCATACCTTTTGGAGACTATGGAATCCAATAGTTGTTGACATAGAATTGAGGCACTAAACTTGGCAAGGATAAAGCTTTAAATTCTAGGCCGCTATGTCTTCAACACAAA
Source organism: Sambucus nigra (assembly GCA_949130495.1). Classification (NCBI taxonomy): domain Eukaryota; kingdom Viridiplantae; phylum Streptophyta; class Magnoliopsida; order Dipsacales; family Adoxaceae; genus Sambucus; species Sambucus nigra. Next base: position 40,528,769 of record OX422209.1, read on the forward strand.
CTTGTCATAGGCTTGGATGGATACACATTACACTATATCCTATGAATCAAATTATTTTGCTCAAAATTAATCCAATACTACAAATTCACTCGATTGAAAATTTGTCCGTACAGAAACTAATCTTATTGAAGAAACAATAAGCTCACAATCTAACCATGCCTTCATGGTAATAAAACATAGTGATGATTGTAAGCCATTCTTCGTATAATACACTCTCTTCGTGATATTAAGCCTTTCCTTTTTTCACTTTTGTAATTGGTATGGTGATGATTTTATCGATATTTCTCATAACGAAGAAATATTTTATGAATTAGAAATTTATTTGGAATCATCTGATGAAGAATTTGTATTTATGTATAATACTGCAGAAAGACGAGAATGTAACGAAAATGAGTTACAAAAATAACTCTTCGTGAAATTGTTAGTGAAGAAATAACTTTTACCAATGAACAATTATAAGAAATTGATAACCAAAGACCACTCATAAAAAAGGAAGATGTCTATAAATTATCTAAATTCAAATCTTCCTCAACAAGAACATTTGAAAATTTTAACAGCAATACTACTACTAGTTCAACCGATGATGAAACAGGAGATAGAAAAATCTTTGATTTAAATAAAATTAAAAGATGGAAGAAAAAAACATTCAAATATAAAATTTATTCATATTGGATTTATTCAAATAGGCATCATTGCATTATTTATATAAAGTAAGGATACACATGTAGCAATAGTGCTCTTAGTCAAAAAATTCAGTAATGCTATGAATGCTATAATTGGAGGAGTCCAATCCAATTTAGTAAATGGAGTTACTTGGTTACGAAAAAACCAAATTTCTTTATATCTATTGATGATCCAAATGTTGAAGATTATGTTATTATAAAAATCCAAACCAAAGGAATAGGTATGAAGGATACCACCAGGAATATGTCAATACATTGGAAAAACAATTCATGAATTGACAACTCTACCGAAACTAATAAACAAAAATGTGGATAGAAATATTACAGAAATATTTGAACCTAGACCATTTGATTAGTCAATATGACCAAGATTAATCAATTGGAGAAATTTAGAAATACCAAAACAATGGATATTACCTCAAATAACGAAACCACCACCTGAAAAACAACAAAATAGCATTGAACTACAAGTATCAGGAGATAATTTTTATTTTAAAAATAAACATTCAGATTGGCAAAAGAATTTTCCTGTTAATGCTTGGGAAAAATTAAAAGAAAAAAAAAATTTAAAAGGAGAATCTAGAAATATTAAACAACCTATTTCTATGAAACACATACAGGTACCAATATTACCTTGCACAAATTAATCAAAAGACAATAATATAAAATCTAGCCAAATTTATCATTTCCAATTAGGAAAACAATAAATTGTCTTTTCTCCTAGCCATGGAAAAAAAAGGTACGCTTACATATTAGGATATTTTAATTTTGAAAATTACAAACCATATAGTTTTTGCACATTAATTGATACAAGCGCAACAATTTGTTCTTGTAGACCTAATGCTTTACTACCAAAAAGTGGATAAAGATGAAAAATCCTATTGATGTAACTGGCATCAATGGAACACATAATTTCATTGATTTAAAAGCAAAAAAAGTAGATATTTGGTTTAATGAAAATAAATTCATTATTCTAAAACTCCTATGCTTTCCTTAAATGCGTGGAGATTTTATTTTAGGTAATAATTTTATTTAGAATATTTAACGATGAATATTGATAAGGGAACAATAAGTCTAACTCTCATTAAAGAACTAGTAGAAATACCTCTACTTAAACAACATAAATATTAATGTGGGAAAAACTTTTCTCCTACTAAGAAAGGAGATATGACTCCAATAATTAAGGCCCTTGAAGAAAGACACTGGCTTTATACTATTCGAAAAGACAATATTAGTGAAAACCCACTAAATTATGGGATAAAAGTCCAAGGTATTGTAATCTCAAATTAAGAGATACTAATATCATTATTAGAGTCAAACCCATGATCTATACTAGGCAATACATGGATATATTTGATAATCAAATCAACGAATTATTAGAAACTAATCTTATTGAAGAAATAATAAGCCCGCGTTCTAGCCCTGCCTTCAAGGGAAGAAAACATGGTGAGGACACAAGAGATAAGTTACTAAAGATCTTTTTACCTTTTTGTTTGGTTGAATAATACATCCTTGCTTGGGATGAAGTAGCCATCAAATTCTAATTGGTCACTTAACCTTTTATAATTTATGATTGTAACACCCCGTAATTTTGAGAATTTCAAATTTCATTAGTTTTGGGAGAAATAAAACTATTAAATTGGAGAAACTTAAATTTATTATTTGGAGAATTTATTTGAGAGGGACAAATTATTTATATTTGGCGACCTTAAGTTTAATTATTTGAATTATTGTTGTGTCGCATTTTAAGGTCAAAATTAGAGAATGTTATAAAGTATTTTGGATGACAATTCTGAGTCCACGATTGCGTCCGAAAGGGTCGAGATAGTCCGAAAAGAGTACCCGAGGATAATAAATGGGTCGCTGGGTATTTTTGGGAATAGTCTGGCCCACACGAGGGTAATTGGTCCATTTTAATTAGGCACGTGTGGCTAAAAACAAGTTAGGGGATATAAACCTGGGTTTGGGAGTTTTGGACATCCATAACTCATCTAGGAGAAATCTAAGAATGTAGAGGAAACTAGAGGAGCAATTGGGGATCTTTTAGAGACTAATCTAGAGAGAGAGAGATTTGGGTGTTCTTCATTAAACCATCCTCAACACCAACATATCAGACTATACAAATCCAAAAGGAAAGTGGTTAACTACTGTGATTCTTAAATATGTGATAATCAATTCATATTATGGTGAGTGTAAACCGAAATCCGTTTTTGGGTAGGTTATTGCATGAAATTGGGTTTTTAAATTTGTGGATGTTCAAATCAATTTTTGGACTGTTAAGGACTGATAAATTCATATTGTCCTGTTAATAACTTTATGATTTAATTGGGATACATGTATGAATTGTAAAGATATTGGGAGAAATCATCTTTAAATTTGGATTTGGGTTGTTTATTGCGTATAAGTTTGAGATTGGCAATGATTAATAAGGAACTAATTTGAAAAAGGATTACATTAGAGAAATCTGGATAAAAAGCTTGAGTTCGGTTTTAATGGGAGACTGGACTGGGCGAGGAAGAGGAGAGGGAGAGACCCAGGGGTCGTTCAAATGACGTTGGATCTCGTTCGAATGATATGCAATGTCGTTCGAACGACTAGTGTCTCATTCAAACGATGGGATAAAATCCGGTGACATTTATTTCCTTTACTGTTTGTGTTGATGACAAAATTAAAGGTTAAATTAGTACAACAGGTGCACTCACTTTCAGCCTAAGTTATTCGAGGTTTTAAAGGGACAAACAGTAGAAATTTTGTGGGGTTAAATAAATCTGGAAAGAAGAGCGTTTAAAAGAATAAAATTAATAAAGGTGTCAAACTTATTAATGGGAATTTGGGCAACAAATTTGGGTTATTTAATTATTAAGTGAGTGAGTCCGGATATGTTGGTTAAGTGACGCCAAAGTATTAAATTAACTATTAAGAAAAATGAATTAATTTGTAGTCGGAATACAGACTCGTGTAATAATTAAATACGGGCCAAGTGAGCGAGTCCGAGTATATTGGTTGAGTGAAACCAAGGTAATAAATTAATTAACGGTCAACTTAATTAAATTAGAATTGGACCATAGACCAAAGAAAATAGGGGCTAGTGCTACAAATTTTTGTGCACAGTAAAGTCGGGATTTAAATTATATATGTACGGTGTGTGATAGTGTATATATATATATATATATATATATATATATATTATGCGCTTATAAATATCAGTGACTAGATATTTAATTAAATTGTGTACTCTGGTGCTATTAAGGAAGGTTGCGCGATGTGGGTGAATACCAAAGCTTAAGAAGTATGGTGAGTATATCCACAGGTCATAGTGTCCGTTATATAGGTGAGGGGCTTATCTCACTTTTAGGAAGGAAATATGACCGCCTCCAACGTCTATGTTTTTGGCCAAGTTCGTGAGAGATTCGAACTTGGGGTAACTTGGTTAGGTGAGCACACCTGGTCTAATAGCACTTTAGAGGTAATCATCCGGCGAGGGTATAGTTGAAAGAATGGATAAACATGTGACATGTGTGGATGTTGTGGTATAGTTACGTATACAATAGAATAGAAAATTATACACGGGTATTATATACATGTTACGAGAATGTTCTTGTTTTATATAACTAGTGAGACTGCTATATGGTTTATTTAATAAGGATAATTTATAAACAACAGATATGGGATTGTTGGATTATAATTATACATATATGATGGTGTAAAAGTCATATACGATTTTAAATTCGTGTGTGAAAAATGTATTTACTTATATAACTTGTGCCACGTTTGTATGATATTATTTTAGAGGAATTAATTAAGTTAATGTGAAAGATAACTTATAACCCTTGATTAATAATAATACTCGGTTTAGAGTAGTATGACAAAGGAAGTTTATACTAGGACTAGTTGGACGGGGTATTATAACTAGGTGGGGTTAAGGTAACCGTTAGGTGTGCACATTAGTGGAGGGGTGAGTATTTCCTGAAGGGAGTGCGACACTAACTTAGTCTAGGTTCAGATATTTCTATAATATTTATATCAACATTTTGTGTATTAGTTTGTGGTAGAGTTGTCAATTCATGAATTATTTTCCAATGTATTGATATATTCCTAGAGGTATCCTTCATATCTATTCCTTTGGTTGGGATTTTTATAACAATAGAATCTTCAATGTTTGGATTATCAATAGATATAAAGAAATTTAGTTTTATTTTAAACCAAATAACTTCATTTACTAAATTGGATTGGACTCCTCAAATTATAGCATTCATAGGATTACTGAATCTTTTGTCTAAGACCAATATCGCTACAGGTTTATCCATAGCTTGTCTATATAATTCACTAATGCATATTTGAATGAATACAATATTAATATATTTTATATTCAGATGTTTTTTCTTCCATCTTTTGATTTTATTTAAATCAAAGATTTTTATATCTCATGTTTCATCATCGGTTGACCCAGCAGTAGTATTGCCATTAAATTGTTCAAATATAGTTGTTGAGAATTATTTGAATTTAGATAATTTATAGACATCTTCCTTTTTTATGAGTTATCTTTCGTTATCAATTTCTTGTAATTATTCATTGGTAAAAGTTATTTCTTCACCAACAATTTCACGAAGAGTTATTGTTTGTAACTCATTTTTATTACTTTGTCGTCTTTCTGCAGTATTATACATAAGTACAAATTCTTCATCAGATGATCCCGAATCAGATTCTAATTCATATATTATTTCTTCGTTATCATAAATATCAATAAAATCATCACCAAAGCATACTTCAAGTTCTTGTTCTTCAATAAATTTTATAATTTTTTTTGTGCTTTTCCCCTTTTTAGGGTATTTAGGTGCATAATGACGTTCTTCATTACATATATAACATTTACACTTATTTTTTGGAAGTTGTTTTTTAGAAAATTTCTTTTTTCTAATATATTTTTTATTTTTTGAAAAAGTTTATTTCTTTTTCCAAGGTTTCCATTTAAATTTTCATTTTCCAGAATTTTTGAAAAGTATAAGAGGTGGATTACATCCTCTCTTCCAATTTTCTTTTAAAATTTTATCACAACATTTATACCCGGATTGTGACTTGGTGATTTGATTTTTGACTTGGTTTTTTTCTTTTATTTCAATACACTTATCTGTGTTTGTCTTAATACCCAATTAATACGAAATCCAACGTTATCTTCCTCGTTGATAGATTTTAACCAATCACGATAAGTTTTGAAATACATTTCATCCCATGGATTCGGGAGTTTGTGGAAAAATTGATCTAACCAGTAAAGGTGTTCTGGAGGATTAAGTTTGAAATAATATTTTTTATATATTTGAACAAATTCTTCAAATTAACAAATATTACACAATTCTAGTTTAGATTATATGTAACATGCATCTTCTTAGATTCTGGCATTTTCCAGTATGTCCAATCATATTTTGTTTAATTAAATAAACAAAACGTTTTTGTATTTTATCAGAAGTTTTGAAATATTACACAATCCTCTTTTTTTCCCATTCTTGTAGCCATTGTAGTACATCACCTTGGAGTGTTTTTGAAAGGTAGTCTAAGAATTTTTCTTTAGACCGTATACTTTTATAATTAGTAATTAATATAGACATGGATTGTGCCCATTCATCTATAGTTTGTTCTTGGTCTTTAAAGGGCACATGCCTTAGATCAAGATAAATACCATGTTGAGATATATTATGTTTATTCAAATTATCTTTTCTTAAGAAAAAATAATTTCGTTCTTCTTCCTTAATTCCACTAGTAGATGATGTAGAAGTATTGTCGGTTTTAAGAAAGTCTCCTTTTTCTTGTGTAGGATTTTGCATAAATTGTTCAAGAGCTTCCCAATTTTGAAATTCCTGAAGTGGTTCTTCATCTTTTCTTTTTCCATTACTAGTGTTTACTACATGAGGAGAATTTTTGTAACACCCTTTATTTCTGTGCATTTATATACTTAATTAATTCGAGTAAATTTTAAATTCTTGTGTGTCATAATTTAATTGAATTAATTATATTAATATTTATTTAAATATTAATGGGGAGAGTTATTGGTTAACATTTATGAAATTTATATTACTAAGTGAATAGTAATAAATTAATTACGTCATAACGTGTATTAGTGACATGGTATTTATTTATCTCAGTTGGGAGTCGGGTATAGACACATTTAGATGTGAGATAAGAATTTTTATAAACTAATTCGGATGTCAATTCTGAGTTCACGGTTGAGTCCGAATGGGCCAAAAAAGTTAAAAAAGTGTACCCGAGGGTGGTAAATGAGTCATGGGGTATTTTTGGGCATTGGGCCATTTTAATTAAGTCCATGTGGCAAAAAAGGGATTTGGGAGATAAAAACCTAAGTTTAGGAGTTGTGGGAAACCATAACACAATTGAGAGAATCTGATGACATAGAGAGGCAAAAGGGAAAAACTCTTGAAAGTCGAAAAAGAAGAACAAGGGAGGTGTTCTTCAACAAAGCAAATCTCCACACCAAAGGATTTATCAAACTCTATGAATCATAAGGAAAGTTACTAAACTTGATTTTATATAAATAGTTGATTTCAATTCATATCATGGTAGGTGTTAAACACATGATTTTGGGTTGGGGTAAATATAAATTATGCTTTTAAATTTATTGATGTTACGAATCAAACTTGGGACTGATATGATAGGGATTATGAATTCATATTATCCTTGGAGAAATTGTAAGATTATAGATGTATTTAACTACTAAATTTGTGGAAAAATCATATAGATTCATGTCTTTATTTACAATTGGAGATATATCATAAAATAGAGATATTGGGATTTGTGTTGATTCGTAGAACCTACAGTGTAAAGTTTGGGTAGTTGCTGGGTGAGAAGGGTTTTAAGGTTATGTTAATGATAGAGAACTGATTCTGGACGAAGAGAAGGAAAAGGTGGAAGGTCATTCGAACGACCATGACTCTGGTTCGAACGATAGTGACTGTCGTTCAAATGACATCACTTGTCGTTCGAACGATGTCGTTTCTCGTTCGAACGAGATGAAAAAATTTAGGCTAGTTTTGGTTTTTACTGTACTGATTGACTTGGGTGGGAATTTAAGGGAGATTTATGTACAGTAAGGAAACGTCTTAAATCTGGGATGTAAAAGAGACATTAAGATTAGAATTAATTAATAAGTGTGTGTGTCGAAATTAATTAAATTAGAGTCGGACCATAGACTCGGGAATTACTACTAAAAAAGACAATTAAGGACAACAAATTTGCTGTCACAAAAGACATTTGTTGTCCCCAATAGTATTTAGGACATTCGTAAGGATAGGAAGAGCTATCCTATTAGGTGGGCGTCATAAAAGGCTAAAAGGACACCTTTTACTGTCTTTTTGATATTTTAAAAAAGCAGAAGCCGTCATTTTAGCTCCGTCCTTTTAAATCCAAAACTATTATATAATTATAAGGATAGATGTTCCTGTCCTTTAAAACGATGTACTAGGGACATAATTTGCTATCCCAATAAATTTTAGAGCATAAAATGTGGCGCCAAATTACTATTTTCAAAGACAGTTGTAGCTGTCCTAAAAGATAAATATATATATATATATATATACATATATTTTAAAAATCTGTATTATAGTCAACCTAAATTCAATTTCTAATATAATAAAAATAAATTAACAAAACAAAAACGCAAAGTCATATTATACCAAAATCTAACCGTTAAAATAATAATAAAACCAAATAGTATATAATCGCACTTCACAAAAATAAACACCACCACATGCTTTCAAATCCCCATTTCCACTTCAAATTTAGTTACATAGATACATAGTCAAGCTTGGTTATCTGAAGTATCAATTGTTGTTGTTGTTGGTAGTGGTGGTAGCAAGTTGCCCGCCTCTTGTAGCATACGAGCTATTTCAATCCTAGCTTCTGCTAGAGTTTCTCTCTTAGATCTCGTGATTCTTTCTTGTATCTCATTTTCTAAATCTGCATGAACCATATCAATTTCTTCTTGATGACGATTCTCTCGCGCCTTAACCTCTTCCCGATAACTAGTATCTCGCTCATTGGCCTCCTGTAGTAGAGAAATCTCATTAGGATAATAATGAGATGATGGGGCTGAACATGAAGAAGTTGGTTTAATACATACTCGCATACACAATGCTCGTCCATGTTCGCCAGGTCCTATCACGTCCCCAAATATAGAATCCCGCACTTCAACCCTAGTTTGCTGATCTGGTGGTAGCACATCCAATTGTCTTTTAATCATTTCATACAAAATGAGAAAAAAATATATAAGTACAATAAACCTCTTCTCATGATTGAAATTTGCAAACATCCACCAAAATAAAATTCATAATGTAACCAAGTCGTTTACATTGGAATTACACACACATGTATACCTTTGTACCATCCGCTCCATCAAAGACATCTTATGTGAGATACTTTTTCTTACGTGGCCATCTCCAAACACGATAGGCTCCTGTTTTGACTTCATCTAATTTATATAAATAGAAAAACGTGTTAAAAAATCCAAAAAGAAATGAAATATAATCATATTAAAGTAAGAAAATAAATACTAACTTGTTGCTTTATTACGGCAATTGAACTTCTTCCAATTCTAGGGTGTGAACAGAAATATGCTCGTTTAATTATATTCCTATTTGCCACTTTCTGCACGAGAAAATAAATCATGTTAATGCATTTCAAGTTACTTGTAACTGTTTAATCATCAACATTAACATCAATAATTAAAAAAAAACATGTAAAATCCCTTCCACCAATTCAAAACATCTCCCACCCTCCACCACACACCCGCACCCGAACTCAAAACATCCCCCAGACCCCACCCTTACCCAAACTAGCCTCCACATCCCACCGAACCAAAAAAAAACCCACCCTCCACCACCCACCTGTTCCCGAACACAAAACATCCCCTAACCACACCCAAACCAAAAACAACCCCTGCCCGACCCACCGATACAATGTATTATTTTTTAAAAATTTCGACAGAGTTTCCCTTGTTTTTACATGTAATCCAACATGTTTATTCATCAACACTAACATCAATAATTAAAAAAACATGTAAAATACCTTCCATTAATTCAAAACATCCCCACCCTCCCCCACATATCCCTCCCGAACTCAAAAGATTCCCCACACCCACCCTTACCCAAACTAGCCTCCACATCCCACCGAACCCAAAACAACCGCCACCCGCACCCGAACCGAAAACATCCCCTAACCACACCCGAAAAAAATACACCCCCAACCCGACCCACCGATACAATGTATTGTTTTTTGAAAATTTCGACAGAGTTTCCTTTGTTTTTACATGTAATTCAAAGTTGTTTAATCATGAACACTAACATCAATAATTAAAAAAATATGTAAAATCCCTTCCACCAATTCAAAACATCCCCCACCCTCCCCTACGCATCCCTCCCGAACTAAAAACCTCCCCCACACCCCACCCTTACCCAAACTAGCCCCCCACATCCCACTAAACCCAAAGCAAGCCCCACACGATCCCAAAACATCTCCACACACCACATCCACTATGTTTTTTACATGTAATGTAAAAAGTTTCTAACCAAGAAAGAAATGTGATACCTTTGATGCTTCTTGACTCCAAAGTTTCACTAAGACTTTCCATTGATTTAGGTCGACTTGAGGGGGTATAGTTGCTAAATGCTCTGCATCCGTGTTCAATTCCGTAGGTTTTGGTAATTTTTTGATGCATTTGTGTTAATATAAGAACAAAAAATGCATTAGTTAGATATATTAATGATTCTAAATAATCAATTTTACTAAAACAAGATTAATTTAATATTACTTGCACTTGTTCCCAAACATAGTCGAGTTTTCTTTGATCCATTTTAGTCCAAAAACTCCAAGTCAAAGGAAATAGATCCCGTTGGCATGCATAATAGTCAAGTTGACTCGCCAACTTCTTCGCATGTGGTCCAATTGGTTGGCAATCTTCATCCCAACAAATTATCTTTTTCTCACTGTTTCCCCCATTCATTCCATTATTTGGAACTCCGTTTAACTTTCCTCTTAAGAGAGGATGTACCACTAGTATCACCTGTACAAAACCAATGAGTTAGCATATTGTGACACCCTGCCTAATTAAATACCGGGCGATCACTCCTTTATTAAATTAAATCAAGGTAAACAGTTGGTTCATTCTCAGCATCACTGTCGATAAAAATAAATTTTCCAATTTAACACCCTAAATAATTAAGCTAAGTGTCAAAACCATTTTTCATACGTAACTTTCCAAATTTTATTTAAATAAAAATCATTTATTTTATTAACAACATTCAATAAATAAGAATCACACCACATTAAATTCTGCAACATAATCCAATTAATTTAATACATTCGTCAATCGAATGTCAACATACTAAATCTAAGTCACACATCCAAATTGAATAAATCCCATAGTAACAATACTGGAAATAACTGAAATACAAATGTCCAATAACAACGGAATAATGGAAAGAGCTACACATGCCCAACTAGATGAAAGTACTAAGAGTGGATCCGAATGAACGAAGTCGTCTAATCAAGAGACCTGCAACTCCCACCTAAGCTGCAGCGCGTTCCTTCCAAGAGATCCTAAGTAAGACGCCCCTGTGGCTGGGCACCTGTAATACATACATATATATATACAAGAGAGAGAGAAAAAAAAACGGGTCAGAGCCCGATAGTGTGTTTGATTTAAAATACGTTTAGCAAGTATTTAAATTGATACAGGCCAATGCAACAACATATTAGTGCGACACTCTCTTGAGAAATTCTCACCTCTCTTATAATGTGCACACCTATCGCACTAACCTCCCCAACGGGTTGTCTTATCATTTATCGCACTAATCTTCCCAATGATTTAACTTATCTTATATTACTCGTAGGATTCCAAATTTCACGATTCAATTGTTTGAAAAGAATATTTCAATTAGTAACCAAAGTTCTCATTTTGACTTTATTAATCAATAAAGTTTTCCAATTTCATATTATACTTTCTCAAAACAAGTATTTACAATTTGAGTCATCAACCATGTCCTACATATCAAAACACAGTAGGCAGTTCCAGATTTCAGAATTTCATATATATATATTAACTACTCGAAAATATATATATCAAAACAGCACCCCACATAATAACTATGGTGCGGGCATACTCTACTATCCAAACCCTATATCACTCACATTAAGGGGAATACAAATTCGGAATCACTCTCGAATTGTATTAACACATACACAAACTATATGTTCCATGTCCCTTAGGACCGTCTGAACTATCACTGCGATAGCCTGTACCAAGGATACCTATACACAAACAAAATGAGGCGAAGCATAGATTCCAAGTCTCTAAGAGGAAAGCACATACCCGTATCTCTTAGGACCGTCTGAACTATCATTCCGATAGCCTGTACCAAGGATATCTATCTTCTAGGGTACAAGTCAATATCCCCCATAAAGGTCCCATCGAGATAAGACTGTCCCAGCGCGGAAACCTCAGGGATAGCAAGTAGCGTGGGCATGATTTTCACACATAGATAGTATATGCATACACAATCATATAACTATACTCATATTACCATATCAATAATGGGTAAATTCTCAATTCCCATAATTACGTCATTTGCATTTATTTCTCATTACATAGTTATCACGTATAACCATTCACATCTTACTTTAATTTGAGGAACCTTTCCACTTACTACATAAAGCTCATGGTTTCTATCCTCCCAAGTATAAAATTCAGTAGGTATTCATTTATGTTCCAACGTAACCCTCTTACGTGTCTCTCCCCTTTAACATATACTTACATTGTCCCTCATGTAAGATATCCCAAAAATATAGATTTCGCCTTACATTAAAGGATTTTGAATTTTATTTTCAAAGATGAGAATTTCAAATGGTTTCGAAATCGGAATTAAAATGGAGTTTTAATTGAATTTTTTTATTATTTAGAAGAGTCCTCAAAATATAAAACTCTTTAAGAGTCCTCAAAATATAAAACTCTCTAAGAGTCCTCAAAACATAAAACTCTCAAGTAAAAATAATATTTTTAGAAATCCGACCGTTCGATCAAGCTGAATTTTTGTCAGCAGTCCTGTCTCGCCGTTCGCTACAACATACTAAAATTTCAAGCGATTCCAATGGTCCGATCATCCGAAATAAAAATTTTAGTGTTTGTATCTAATTAGAACTCTTTTCTTAATCAAACTCTTAATCCTTTACATGACAAAGGGTTTCCAGAATATCATTTAAGTCATCACTACATGCAATTTCCTATCTCTAATTGGGTTTTTCTTCCATACAATTCATCCTAATCATTCCTAAACCAATATGAAAGATGCATCAACGAAATAAGCAAGATAAACACTTGCCTGGAATTTTCAGAAATCTGGTTTGGTGCCGAAATTGGTGTGGTTGCATTCCCCGTCTCGCGATCTACGCGTTGGTGGTGACGGCGGTGCAATCCGAGGTGTTCTTGGCCTAGAACTCCTTGGAGAGCTTATCCTCTTCCTCTCCAACGGCCGTCATTTGTCTTTGGTTGTTCTAACCCTAGAAGACAACCTAGATATCTTATATAACCCTTTTAATTTTCGTAGGTTTAATTACTCATAATTGCGAAATGTCCAAAACGCCCTCCCGGGGTACTAATTGGGCCTAAAAACTCCCCGAGACCCAAACTAAACCCCCGGGTACACTTTTCTGACTATCTCGACCCTTTCGGACACGTTGGCGCACTCAAAACGACCATACGAACAACTTATAAAATATTCACTTATTAATCAACATTTAGTCCCGACACGACACAGGCGCATCCCGACTTAAATTTCCATAATTGTCATTTTATTCACACGTGGCAATATTATAACAATAAATCTCATATATTACTATACTCATCCAGTAATATTCAACAGATAAAAAATTTCCAATAATTACTAACTCTCGTCGCGCTAGTAAATATTTAAAGCAACATTCCGGATTAAAATTAAATTAATTTATCTCAATTAAATTTAATAAATCCCATAATTTAAAAGATATAAAAATACGGGGTATTACATACTTCCCCCCTAATAACTGAATTTCGTCCCGAAATTCGGAAAATAAGGCCTATCAGGTAGCACAATTCTGGATATCCTTTTCCGTACACAAACTAACTACACATTACGGCGCTCAATCACTATAGACCTTTCTTCATAGTAACATTGTTTTGCATTCTCTTTGGAGACACTTCACATTGTGCTCCCAACCGACAACATTCGCATAGGTCACGCCTATACGTTATACATTTCATTATCTCACTATCATTAGGAGGCCGCACCTCACTACATGACAAATACTCGGATTTATTCATATACAAAACTTCCATTCTGAGAAAATATTACGAACATTTGATCACTCTTGCTCGTCTAAAACAGTCGTGGAATTCTACCATAGTTGTCGGATATTTTCTCGACCGATCCAAAAATTCTGATTATCTACTCTCCTCTAAACATACGGAAGGAGAATAGTCGAGGCTCTTCCATAACAAAACCTTAATAAGTACCTCATACGTGACAAACAGGTACGAGTGCTTCTACAGAGCATTCTTGAAATCATCGTACCAAGATTCCAAAATCTCCTTCACGTGGCTCCACTAATCTTTAATCACCATGCGCTTATTCCCTGGCTAAGGGTGATACATCCTACTTGAAACAAAATCTTATCTCCGCTGGTTCCTGAAATCCCATATCAAAGGTGGGATTCACCAATCTCATTATGATTCAGAAATTTATACTGCGTCGGACCATGCACTGGTGCGATCCTTCCTTTCAAAGGAAGTCTGGGGCATACTAGTTAATATTGTAAGTCAGCTCAAAGAAATATCAATCACTTCCTTCTCGGCGACTTAATTCACATGTTCGGGATAAACCCTTGATCTTGTTTTGAGGATGGCAACCCATCCAAGAACTTTACCGACTTTACCAACCTCTTCCAATTTCAGGAATTTTCGATAAACACAAAATTATTTGGTTGATTCTCCTCTTTCAACCAAACCTTACCTATGGGTAGTGCATGTAGAGACTACTCACTACGTCTCGCTAAACATCGATTCTTCCCTTGAAATGTCTCACATTAAGTGACACGTAATACTCCCCTTCATTCCTTGTAGTATGCTGAAAGTTCCACCCGTGCTTTTCTCCCCACGAAGCGCACTTCAGGAACTCTTATACTATACTAACATCACTACTCTTTGTATGCGCAAGTCGTTCTCACACTTGACTAATAAAAATTTCGCTCCGGGTGTGCTTCATAACGATTAAATTCTACTCTATTCAAGGAATACCAATTCTTGAATGGCTTCCCACAACCTTCCAATCAAGTTAGGGCGTGCTATTCTAATTGCACACTTATGTATGGATTATCGCCCCTCATGTGACGTTTAATCCACTCTATCACTTCCACTTCGTTATACTAGTCCCACAAACATTTATTTCACACATCTATTACCACGTCCCTTCGACTCAGACTATTTTAACTGTAGTTAACCAAGATGCCCACATTTTTGCAACACTCCGACCGCCCTGGGAGAGCGAACGGCGGCTACTCTTATGTAGGACTAACTAAATTCAACGAAATAGAAGGAATAGGGCATTCAAATTCCATGACAATAAAAGAGGAATAATAATTCTCAACCTTCCTCAGATAAGTACAACAATTTTCCCAAATAGGTACAACAACCAAAATAAATCACTAACGCTATATTCAACAAAATAATTGCAGGTCATCTCTTTTGTATAATATAAAGTTCTTTCCAGATAATCCATGATAAAAATTATTCCAACTCTTTATTCACCTTGTGTTCTGTACGCGGTTATGACATTTGGGTACTCTCAATCACCCTAGAAATCAAAATTCTTAAATTCTCCTTATCATCGTTCCACCCCTCAACTCGTGGGGATAACTTTCAATGCTTTCCTACCACAAAAATCCGGCTCCAATGACCTTAAAACAAAATTCAACTTCCAACTTACATACATAATTACTTGATCCCATTTCGACCAGGGTACCGAACTCATGGAATAGTGACCAAACGTCTCCCTATTTCCAACCTTACGCTAAGTTTCATGCGTGGGATGTCTCGCAAAGCGAAATCCAAACAAGGAACCCCCCCGATACACTACTACCTAGCATTGTCGGTTATCGAAATCCGTTAGGTCCTCCGTCCATAGTATATACCCCTTTATTCCGTCCCTTGACAGAAAAGTTATAATTTCTCCCGTAATTATGCTTAACAATGAACGTTTCACTAATTGCACTATTGTTCAGTATAGGTTGGTGGTAATAGCATTCCATAAACCTCGAATACATACACTCGGAATTATCGAAATTCCTTTCCCTAATAATAGGGGTATAAATATTAACTCCCACATCCCTAAAGGATGAATATAACAATGCACTCTTCCTATCACTAAGTCCGGAGTGCTAAACATAATACTGAGTCAAATCTTTTCGCCCAACGGTAAATCCCGATACATACGGAATTATACTAAGAAAGTCTATACATACTTTGGCATCGAATATCTCGAGCCCACTATCTCCTCCGAAGTCTCTAGGATAGATAATATAAGTGCGAGTCCAACCTTCTCACAGGTAAAGCCTCGCCAAAACAAATATAAAACATGTTGCACTAATGCAACCACTCCGATAGTCTTGCAATAAATGCCCACTATCGTATAACCATTTCTATAATGTTTTAACAAAGATAATATCATACTCGTGTATCGCATCACTACAACGAGTAATCTCAAAAAAATACGTGACACTGTTAATATACTCATTCATCCTCCGCGGATAGCACTAAAGAAAAATCCCGCTACACTAGGGAAAAATATTCACATTTTAATAACGTTTAAAATGATATGCATTAAGCTCGTCTCACATGCTAATCTAGCAAGGAACAAAATATAGTGACTCACTCGTGTCACATAAACACGCCGCATTCTCTAAGGATACAACTTATACTTCCATCCTGGCAATCATCTTGACTGCACAAATGGTTTTCGGACGTAACATGTCTGCCCAAACCAAAATAAAATTATTTTAATCGTTGCCTTACTAGGCACCGTATTCCTGTCCTTTTTCTCATTTTGGAACATATTATCGTGAGCGATCTCTCTCCGTACAAAATACCTCAACACATAATCCACTTACCACCTGTCCTACTAACCAGGTTAGGATTTGTCCTCCTCTCGGACTCTAGTAAACTCGATTCCTGTAAACCATCCCGATTGTTCTCTTAACTCTTCAAGCCATAAAGATCATGTTACTATCTATAATAGTACTTACTGAATTTACCATCACTTGGTAAGAATTTAACTATCTGAAGCATTTAAATGGTTTTCCTCATGTGTATCTACATCCTTTTGTGGTGCTATACCACCATCGTTGCATTCAGTCTCATTCTCGACTAAATTCTTCGATTTCCTTTCACTTCCCCCACAAAGAAGTGTTATCATTTATATAGTCAAAGTATGACATTGTCAACCTCTGAATCGATCGTCCATCAGAATTTCCTCCTCGAGTATTATCAACTATTATTATAAGTTGGTCTCCCACTTGGATTCATTTTCCCCACTTGTATCTACATCTTCCGATACAAAATTCGCTAACGGTTAAGATTCATATTCACGAATGGACCCCTGACATGCCCTCTCTCAATGAGTTCAGAACCACATTTGCTTCTAATCCTGAATAGTTAAGGAAGGAACATACGGTCAGCACTGTACCTAAGGTTCTCCTATAGGCATAGCATTCCACTTCTAAAATTGGTGGTTGACTCCAACAATTATAATTTCGTCCCGAAAGCCAAGAAAATTTTCTCTAAATTTTCACTTTCAGTTTGCCACACTTCGTCCTATATCTAAGCCTTTGGGTACATTACCTCCTTTGGTAAAGACACATACAATTTCCGCATTTCTAAAATTTCCCATTGACAGTCTCTTCACGTTTTTTTTTTTTTTGTAATACGTTGGGTAAGTTTACCCTCGCACCTCATTTGACTATAACAGCATTTGGAAATCACTGCTGCGCCTTAGTCGCCTTTCTAGTCTTGGCTTCTCGTGCCATAATAGAGGTGACCTCGACTACAGTCATCATCCTTTGATATATTTTATAATCTCAACTGAACCCTGCCTCCTGATGTACGCTTAACGGTCCTCTTCTGACATCCGTCATCGCTCGGTATACGCACACATCCGAACGAAATTAGAATACACTAATGTATACACATTATAGCAGGAGAACAAAATCTCGTCAAGGAATCGACAATCCTAAACATAGGGCTATATAACAAACAAAGCAACGCTGAAAGCATAATAAGCCGTACAGATCCTAAGGACACTAGAACCTGATGCTCTGATACCACCTGTGACACCCTGCCTAATTAAATACCGGGCGATCACTCCTTTATTAAATTAAATCAAGGTAAATAGTTGGTTCATTCTCAGCATCACTGTCGATAAAAATAAATTTTCCAATTTAACACCCTAAATAATTAAGCTAAGTGTCAAAACCATTTTTCATACGTAACTTTCCAAATTTTATTTAAATAAAAATCATTTATTTTATTAACAACATTCAATAAATAAGAATCACACCACCTTAAATTCTGCAACATAATCCAATTAATTTAATACATTCGTCAATCGAATGTCAACATACTAAATCTAAGTCACACATCCAAATTGAATAAATCCCATAGTAACAATACTGGAAATAACTGAAATACAAATGTCCAATAACAACGGAATAATGGAAAGAGCTACACATGCCCAACTAGATGAAAGTACTAAGAGTGGATCCGAATGAACGAAGTCGTCTAATCAAGAGACCTGCAACTCCCACCTAAGCTGCAGCGCGTTCCTTCCAAGATATCCTAAGTAAGACGCCCCTGTGGCTGGGCACCTGTAATGCATACATATATATATACAAGAGAGAGAGAAAAAAAAAATGGGTCAGAGCCCGATAGTGTGTTTGATTTAAAATACGTTTAGCAAGTATTTAAATTGATAAAGGCCAATGCAACAACATATTAGTGCGACACTCTCTTGAGAAATTCTCACCTCTCTTCTAATGTGCACACTTATTGCACTAACCTCCCCAACGGGTTGTCTTATCATTTATCGCACTAATCTTCCCAATGATTTAACTTATCTTATATTACTCGTAAGATTCCAAATTTCACGATTTAATTGTTTGAAAAGAATATTTCAATTAGTAACCAAAGTTCTCATTTTGACTTTATTAATCAATAAAGTTTTCCAATTTCATATTATACTTTCTCAAAACAAGTATTTACAATTTGAGTCATCAACCATGTCCTACATATCAAAACACAGTAGGCAGTTCCAGATTTCAGAATTTCATATATATATATTAACTACTCGAAAATATATATATCAAAACAGCACCCCACATAATAACTATGGTGCGGGCATACTCTACTATCCAAACCCCATATCACTCACATTAAGGGGAATACAAATTCGGAATCACTCTCGAATTGTATTAACACATACACAAACTATATGTTCCATGTCCCTTAGGACCGTCTGAACTATCACTGCGATAGCCTGTACCAAGGATACCTATACACAAACAAAATGAGGCGAAGCATAGATTCCAAGTCTCTAAGAGGAAAGCACATACCCGCATCTCTTAGGACTGTCTGAACTATCATTCTGATAGCCTGTACCAAGGATATCTATCTTCTAGGGTACAAGTCAATATCCCCCATAAAGGTCCCATCGAGATAAGACTATCCCAGCGCGGAAACCTCAGGGATAGCAAGTAGCGTGGGCATGATTTTCACACATAGATAGTATATGCATACACAATCATATAACTATACTCATATTACCATATCAATAATGGGTAAATTCTCAATTCCCATAATTACATCATTTGCATTTATTTCTCATTACATAGTTATCACGTATAACCATTCACATCTTACTTTAATTTGAGGAACCTTTCCACTTACTACATAACGCTCATGGTTTCTATCCTCCCAAGTATAAAATTCAGTAGGTATTCATTTATGTTCCAACGTAACCCTCTTACGTGTCTCTCCCCTTTAACATATACTTACATTGTCCCTCATGTAAGATATCCCAAAAATATAGATTTCGCCTTACAATAAAGGATTTTGAATTTTATTTTCAAAGATGAGAATTTCAAATGGTTTCGAAATCGGAATTAAAATGGAGTTTTAATTGAATTTTTTTATTATTTAGAAGAGTCCTCAAAATATAAAACTCTTTAAGAGTCCTCAAAATATAAAACTCTCTAAGAGTCCTCAAAACATAAAACTCTCAAGTAAAAATAATATTTTTAGAAATCCGACCGTTCGATCAAGCTGAATTTTTGTCAGCAGTCCTGTCTCGCCGTTCGCCACAACATACTAAAATTTCAAGCTATTCCAATGGTCCGATCATCCGGAATAAAATTTTTAGTGTTTGTATCTAATTAGAACTCTTTTCTTAATCAAACTCTTAATCCTTTACATGACAAAGGGTTTCCAGAATATCATTTAAGTCATCACTACATGCAATTTCCTATCTCTAATTGGGTTTTTCTTCCATACAATTCATCCTAATCATTCCTAAACCAATATGAAAGATGCATCAACGAAATAAGCAAGATAAACACTTGTCTGGAATTTTCAGAAATCTGGTTTGGTGCCGAAATTGGTGTGGTTGCATTCCCCGTCTCGCGATCTACGCGTTGGTGGTGACGGCGGTGCAATCCGAGGTGTTCTTGGCCTAGAACTCCTTGGAGAGCTTATCCTCTTCCTCTCCAATGGCCGTCATTTGTCTTTGGTTGTTCTAACCCTAGAAGACAACCTAGATATCTTATATAACCCTTTTAATTTTCGTAGGTTTAATTACCCATAATTGCGAAATGTCCAAAACGCCCTCCCGGGGTACTAATTGGGCCTAAAACCTCCCCGAGACCCAAACTAAACCCCCGGGTACACTTTTCTGACTATCTCGACCCTTCCGGACACGTTGGCGCACTCAAAATGACCATACGAACAACTTATAAAATATTCACTTATTAATCAACATTTAGTCCCGACACGACACAGGCGCATCCCGACTTAAATTTCCATAATTGTCATTTTATTCACACGTGACAATATTATAACAATAAATCTCATATATTACTATACTCATCCAGTAATATTCAACAGATAACAAATTTCCAATAATTACTAACTCTCGTCGCGCTAGTAAATATTTAAAGCAACATTCCGGATTAAAATTAAATTAATTTATCTCAATTAAATTTAATAAATCCCATAATTTAAAAGATATAAAAATACGGGGTATTACACATATATGAATATTTACAAAATCCTATTGTAAATATCTTTTAGTATATACCCTCATGTGAGATGAATTGCGACTCATTTTCCACTACACCCAAGGGTGTACCATCGATAATACCTCTTAAAACAACATTATTAACACAAGCACATACAAAGTTCTGCAAATGAGTATATTGTGTTCACTGCAATATTTGAACTCCTAGAGAAAAAAAAATTATATACCTGAATTTGAGATGGGGGGTGATGCATGTGCCGCTCTTCTAGCATATAACGATCTAACCATAATGAATCTGTTACAAAAAAACGATATACATGATTAGTTATTATATTAATAAAAAAATACGATAAAAATAAGAGAAACATATGTCATGTCATAATGCTTACATATATTCGTTTTAATTTACAATTTAGTATTCCTGAAACTTCTTCCATATCATCCTCACAATCATCACCATTGGGCATACATGTTCATCACTACAAGAATTTCCCTTCGTCTGTGGAACTCCCTACCCTCCTGAACCATTGCAATCATATTTGTCCCCAATCTCTTTCATATGATACATCATCAAGTGACACATCATTACCAAAATTACACGTGTTGTCATCCAATGTTTCAATCCACTCCCCGTGATAAATCCAATCCTTATAACTCCTATCAAACCCATGCATCTCTATGTTACCCTTCACAGTGTGTAGGTTGTGGTAGAATCGGTTTACACGTTTACTACATGGGAATTTTATACGTTATGATTGCATATTCTTATTCCTATATGCAAAGGTAATAAAACTTTCAACCCCATCCACATATTCTTTTGAATTCCGATCATGTGATCCTATCCAACCCTTATCCGTATCAATTCCTAAGACGTAATCCGATAAATCCTTCATCACGTTAAAAAAAATATTAGCATACATATAAAAGATATACAATTTAAACATAACAAGTGTGCACATTTTATTTAAAGAAAAGAAAAGTTACAAAGTCTATGCACATTTTAAAAATATCAAAATTACTCATTTTGAACTAATTTTTTTAGGGGTACCCTTCAATGTTTTCTACACATGAAAAAAATCCTCTCAAAATAAAGTCTTTTACATTATATGGATGAATAAATTCCAATCAAAAAACATTTAAGGGTAGAACTTAATTCATACTCATCTTTGTCATGGTCGGGTATGGGTGATGTCAATCTTGATACGAAACTAATGAGACGACATGACAAGAAACTGACAAGGAGAGACAATCTGTTTCCAAAGATATTCAATACTCCAAAGCTCTATTGCAAAGTGTGTGCTTCTGATTCATTTTTACGAGAAGATGCCAAAGGAAATATTGTGTTCTTACACAATTCAACATTTTGACAAAATTAGCTTTTGGTTAAGTTTGAGCCATCATTAATGTAAGAATTGGATAAAATATTTGGGCTTTCTACTTAAAATTAGGGTATGATCTCTATAAAAATATTTCTTCGAATCTAAATTGTCCTTGTTTGGATTAGAACCGTAGTTGTTTATGTCTATTCTAAAACGTACAAGTATTTCGTGTGAATCACAATTGTTATAATAAACCAAACACCAACCATGCCTATAAATAACAGTGGAGCACATAGTTCTTTATCTGCACCAAATTTTATAAAAAGACTTGTCAAGCATCTCCGGTGAAAATGCTAAACATGCATATTTAAGGAAACAAAATTATAGTTAATGAGGTAAACTGTTAAAAATGATGGTTGGTATGGCATTGCCTTGTTAAATAAACCAACTTGCTAGTGTTTACAAGCATAACATATTTTTTGGGTTTAAATCAAATTTTATTTGGAGGTTCTAATCTAGACTTATTTTGCAAGTACTAATTTCATAAGCAGGTACTTTTTTTTATTTGGAGGTAATAATTCTGGCTTATTTAGTTTATAAACATCTATTTGTGATTTATCTTCTTTTTTGGCATATATTATTTTTTCAGGGATTTGAGTTCTCAAAAACTATTTGATGATACACCAAACTTTCACATTTCATTCCAAAGCAAGTGTATTGATAATTTTCGACAATAAATCCTCCAAAATAAGCAGAGCGCACAAACTTTTGACAATAAATCCTTATCCTAAACTAAACATTCCAAAGAAAGTGTACTGATAATTTTCAGTATACTAAACTATGCGGGGGAGAAAAAAAATCCTTATCCTAAGCAAAAGAAAACAAATGAAAAAATTAACGACAAACCTTGAACGGCGCCGGACAGGTATAGTGTGGAGCGGCGCTAGACAACTTATAGTGTGGAGGAGAGCGAGAGAGCGACTGTGAGGAGTGTCAGGTGAGGGAGAGAGGTGAGGAGGAGGAAGAGGGAGAGGGAGAGATAACGAGCAGTGTGAGGAAGATGGAGAGGGAGAGATGACGAGGGTTGTGGGTTTTCTTTACTTTTGTTTTTTTTTTGCCAAATTTACTTTTAGGGTTATTTGTTTATTTGATCCAATTAAATAAGGTAAGTAGATATTTAAAAGGACACCCTCAAATTGCTGTCCTATTTGATGTCATTTAATGGACGACAATAAAATGGTGTCCTTTTTGCTCTCATTAATAAAAATGCGGGAAATGAATTATTTATTCTTTTTTAAAAGAGAGGGAACGAAAAAAATAAGAGAGGGAAATGAATTATTTTAAGGGACTGTAAGTGATGTCTTTTTAGAGTTATTTTAAAGGACAGTAATTTTTTGCTCTCCTAAAAACTATTTTTAGTCGGTTATTAAGGACGCATAAAATATTTCTATCCTTTTAGACTATTATAAAGGACAGCTAAATCTTCCTGTCCCTTATACATTTTTTTAAAGGACAACTTTTAAGCTGTCCTTAATACCTCTATCCTTAATTGTCATTTTTCTAGTAGTGAATGTTTTAGGCTAAGTGTTACAGACATTGTACACAGTAAAGCTGGGATTAAATTTAAAGTATATATACTGTAGTGTGATAGTATATATATATATATATATATATATATATTGTGTGCTTAAATACCAGTGATTAGATATTTATTTAATTTATATACTCTAGTGCTATCGAGGGAGGTTGCACGATGTGGGTGAATCCCCTAGCTTGAGGAGTAGGGTGAGTATATCCCCAGGTCATAGCGTCTGTTATAAGGGTGAGGGGATTATCTCACTTTCAGGAAGGAAATATGATCGCCTCCATTAGGTGGGACTGAGTAGCCTGGGTTGATAGAACTTTAGAGAATACATTCGATGAGTTATTACTCGGGAGGATGGGCTATTAATATATTCGACATATGTGTGAATGTTGCAATATGGTTTTACATATATAATGTCATAAATAGTTATATATGGGTAATTAAATACATGAAGTAAATTGTATTAATTATATAACTAGTGTAAATGTTATATGGACTTAAAAGGAAGATGATTATTTAAATTAAAGTGATGAATAACTTATATATCTTGTTTTAAACATACTCGGGCTAGAGTTGTGCATCAGGAAAGAACTATATCAAGAACTAGTTACGGGGTTGATGACTAGGTGGGATATAAAGAAAGAGTTAGATATGAACATTAGTTTAGGGGTGAGTCTGTCCTCAAGGGAGTGCAACACTAGCCTAAATATGAAGAGCATTCATGCATATTTTATATTTCTGCAATTTAGTCACTTGGTAAATATTTTTAAAATATTCTAGGTTCTAACCCTTACTATCAAATGTTTTTTCAAAATCTTTTAGGTGTCCAACCACAGGGATGTCAGGCCTGAATTCATTCCAGGGATTCGTAGATGCATCACATGTGGATGTTGCAAGATTTGGATAGACGCTTATGTCTTTTCTATTCCTAGTGTAGGGATTTACAACAGCTACTTTGAGCATGTTGCTCCCAATGTTATCTAGTTATTTTCCTTTCAGATTGTGTGGGACTTATTGTTATCTGTTATTTACGTTGATTTGGATTTAGCCGATGGTTTATTCGGCAAGACCTTTTTATTATGTGATGATTGATTCTATCAGAATTGGATGATTTATTATATTTCTGTACTTATTTTTTTTGGATTAACAAAGATAAAATTTGGCATCAGTTTTTTGAATACTAGATGGTTAGTAAGTTTTAAAAAGTTTTCGACAAAGATGCTAAGAATGAACCATATGAGGCTCCGGGTATTTTATTAGGCAGGGTGTCATAATTTTCTTCTTCATCAGATGAATATTGGGTTAACTCATACCGATAGTGTTGCAATAATTTTTCATCTTCCAAATATTCGTTTTGTATTTGTTTGATAATTTTATTACGTTCTGAAATATTTAATGTTGGATCTTTATATAGATATCTCCAATAGTCGAATATTTCGTGAATATTTATGTATTCAGTATAGTTAAATTCTTCTGTTTAAAGAGTCTGAATTTATTCTGTGCCATAGTATAACCTAGGGATTTTATTATCTCCTTGGTAATTCATTCCAGTTTGTTCTGGATTATTTTGAGCATCAATTTTTGTTAATAGATTTTCAATTTTTTGTTTAGTTTCCTCTTGTAAGTCTACATTTGAGACTGTTTTGAGTTGACTAAGTTTTCGATCAACCTTTTTTAAGTTAAATTCTATACTATCTAATTTTCTTTCCACATACTTTTGATTTAATATCTGATATTTTTTAGTTCGTTTTACCTATCCAAAAACTATATCAGTTAAACCATTTAAAGTAGTACTTATTTTACTAATACCATTTCAGATCTTTTACCAATATGAAAGCTATGATTATACATAGATTCTTCCTTATTTAACCATGGAGCTAAACATTGTAACGAAGCATCAATATCTTGATTTTCCATTTAGTCCTCACTAGTACCTAAGACCGGCTATTATATTATTTTAGGTGCCTAAAACCAAGTTCCTTAAAGCCTTTAGCTAACTGTAGCTGTGGTTGGAAAACGAAAATATGGGCTTTGAAATAATAATA
Source organism: Sambucus nigra (assembly GCA_949130495.1). NCBI lineage: Eukaryota > Viridiplantae > Streptophyta > Magnoliopsida > Dipsacales > Adoxaceae > Sambucus > Sambucus nigra. The sequence goes on from OX422209.1 coordinate 40,554,773, forward strand.
GGTATATGGATTTTGTTAGAAAATTCGTGGAAAATTAAAATATTACTACTATATTACAAATGTATCACAGTCTGATTAAAAAAGAAATATGCAAACAAACGGTATAAACATAATAGTTAACACACATATTAATTTTATAACAAAGCTTAATTCAAACATAATATTTAATACATACCTTAATAACAAAGCTCACACTATACCAAAATGGATAAATTGGCACCCTTCCAGTAGCTAGCCTTGTCACGGTCATTGACCATGAAAAAAAAACATACATTTTTTTGTCACGGTCAATGACCGTGACAAAGCCGTGATGAGGTATTTTCACGGTCAATGATCGTGACACGACCGTGATAAGTACAGTTATCACGGGCTTGTCACGGTCATTGACGGTGACAATCCTTATAATATTGTCATGGTCAAGGACCGTGACACGTCCGTGACAAATGTTACAGCAAAAAACCCTTCTCCCTTCTTTTTTCCCCCGCCGATTCTTCCCTCCTTTTTTTCTCTCTCTCTCTCTCTATGTTGCTCTCCCTCTCTCTCTCTCTCTCTACTTTCAAATTAATTTCCCTCTCTCTCTCTTCCAATCTTATTATATATACGTATGTAGTACCGGCTTGAAAAGCCTCCAAAACCTCAATCCTAAATTCTCAGATTTTTTACTTTTAAAAAAGAAATACACGTGCTCGCTTCCCATACAAGTCGGTTACATTGAAAAATTGGCACAGTTACAATATAATATAGTTTTCCCACTCCTCATGCACGTTCAGTTACATCCCACGTTTTCGGCAATCCGCTTTTGAAATCAATTCCCATGTTTTACATTTCTCAAACCTCTACGAATTTACAACTCCTCAATGTGACAACCCGCTCCAAATAATAACGGGTGGCCAGCCCTATACTACATAAATCAGGTATCTCAGATGGTACAGTCTCAACATCAACAACTAAACACCATAATATAAGGCTAACTACCCGGAATCATTAAGTGTGAATCGTCGGAATTTAAAACTTTTATAATAACATCAACAACAACACCAATAATGCACACAACCAACAATATACACCTAACTATGATGTGTGAAAAGTGCGTGCTCCAATAATATGAAAGAGTACAATACGTTGTACAACAAAATCTCAGCAATGAAATATCCGAATATGCTGTCGGGTAACAGACAATACAATAATGAGAGAGATGAAATAGGGAAGTTTTAATCTACAACACTTGAATACTAACTCAATATACAAACTGAATCCTAATCTAGATATAGAAAGATAGGAATCGACTAAAGCAAGTGCGGCAACAGTCCGCTACTGCCACAGCTCCACAAATACCCTGGATGGATAACATCAAAGGCGTCCTTGCGGAGGAACACCTGAAGTAATACAATATATACAAGGAGGAGGAAAATATAAACGGGTCAGAGCCCGAGTTTGGAAAACATTTTATAGCAACTGTATTAAAATTCATAATAATTATAAATGCATTATTACATGATTTAGTTGGAATCGAACACTCGATAATAATTCAACTCACCTCTCATCTAAAGCGCGCACTAAACGTATGCACGTGATCTCCAAAAGGATGACCGATTCTAAATAGGTAAGAGGATCCTAACTTAAACCCAAAAGAAGTATTTAAGCAAAATCATCTAACCTATTTCCCAATACATTCGCTCCCGTAGTTTATAAATCATATACGTTAACTTTAATGTAATAGTTATAGTTATCTTTATAATGTTAATTTGTTGAACATATAAAGTTATATGATCCAATCATGTCCACATCATCACAATATATCGACAATCTCATTTACTAGAATTAATATTCTAGTAATGCCCATAAAAGGCATGAAACCATATATATAATTATTATAGATGAGTTATTAGCATCCAGAGTTAAGGACTAAACTCCTCCCGATTCTCAAAACGGTACTGCGTTTCGTGCGTGGGACGTCTCGCCGAAGCGAAATCCAAACAAGGAACCCCCCCGTTACACTACTCCTGGCCGTATCGATCCTCGGGGCTCATTATGCCCTCAATGCAAGATGCATGTAACCCAAATGATTATTATCAAATTTTAATTAATTAATATTCCCAATTGTCAACAGTACACGACGTTTCATGCGTGGGACGTCTCGCAGAAGCGAAATCCAAATAAGGAACCCCGCCGTTACACTACTCCTGGCACTGTCAATTGTCGGGATAGGTGATTTAGATATATATATATATATATATATATATATATATATATATATATATATATATAATTATGAGCATTAAGGACTAAACTTATCCCCAAGTTTCAACATTACACTGCGGTTCGTGCGTGGGACGTCTCGCCGAAGCGAAATCCAAACAAGGAACCCCTCCGATACATTAATCCTGGCAATGTAGGTCGTTGAGGTCCATTATGCCCTTGACACCCAAGTACAAACACAAGCAATAACAACCATCCAACCGAGATATAACTCGAAGGACGCAGGCTCACATGCTATCATCTTCCAGCAGCCCATATACGTAGGAAACTGGGGCCACCTGGTGGGGTTCAACGACACCCACCTCGTGATCAACTCATGCACACGACGTCCCGGGAAGCGATCATAGTTCCTAACCGGCAAGTGAGAGGGACACATACCCACGACCTCTCACACCCAAAATAAATAAATGTATATATATATATATATATATGCCATTTGCTGACCACAAGGACGACTATGACCTGGGGAATATCCACATCCTTCTTTTCTAGTCAGAATGCTCACCCTCTACGCACGAAACTTCCCAATGATAGCAAGGAGGGGGTATGCTTGACATGTATATACACCATCATATAAGGTATACATACATCCCACTTAATAAAGATATACCACTTTATAAGGTATACCTGCAACAACATATTTATTATCATTATACGCTCTTCGGCAAAATTTGATTAACATCATTGTTTAGTATATCCCTCTCTTGATACACCAACCGTCAATGCTCACACATTTACCCCACTTAGTATATACTATACTAATTCTCGCTTGAAGCTCTCGTTTCGCTTCTAGTATGAATTGTCTTTCAATTCTATTTAAGTTAAGGATATTATATATCTTATTGCTCCTCAATTAACATTTCTCATTGTGTGAGATATCTCCCAAATCAATCATCAATAAGGATATTTCTATATCCATATGCACATTAAATAGCATTTATTATTTTCCATTCATAATAGGGTTCAATTCATTTTATGAACCTTTTTAAAGTTATCCCATTTGGGATTTGGATCCTAAGATCTGGCATCTCTAAGTTATTCTCATTCTCAGATCGTGAAATTTATTTATTATCACCAAATAAAATCCCAAATAAAAGTGGGCTTCCCCACTTAGAGGAATCCCAAAATCTCCAATCGGTATTCTATATTCCTCAAATACTAACCTCGATACTTAGAGGATTTTTCCCAAATTGATATACTCTTTAGATTCTCACTTCTCATCATTAATCACTAAAACTCTCCGACATTTACATTTAGTATTTTAATTATCAATTAGCCTCATATATCATCTTTTGACTCTAAGGTCTAAAATCCCCTTATATAATCACTTAATCCTTTATGATACTCTGATTATGGAAGTCCATCTATACAAACCCAAAGAAGAAGGGGATAACTTAACTTCTCAAACTTGAACCCAAAACAGGGGACCGATCAACCGGTTCCCAAATCGCGGTCGACCGCGTTTCTTAATTTTGCCTATAATCAAAGACAGTGTGCCCAATTCTGGAGGCGCGGTCGACTGATCCTCTATACGCGGTCGACCGGCCCTAACAGGTACCACGGCCAACACCATTTTTACACATCTCCAACTTCTCAAAACCCCCCCAATAATTACATTTAACCTCAAATCTTCAACCCAACCATATTCATAACATTAATATTCATTCTAGAATACTTATAAACTAATTTAAACCCTTAAATCCATTTATATACCACAAATCTAAGGTTTTTCCCCAAAAGTTAGGTTTTAACAATTTAAACCTAAAATCAAAAATTGAATCCACAAATCATGCAATAATTGGTACACAACAATTATTTAGCAAGTTTAATCACTTTCCTCGGGTTCGTAGGGTCTGAATCCGCCTTGAGATCGCGTGGAAACCGGAAATCTCCACTTTCTCTCTCTTTTCTCCTTCTTTCTCTTCTTCTTTCTTCTTCTCTATTTCTTTTTAGGGTTTTCCTCTTTCTCTTAAGTGAGAATGACTTCTCACGTGGCTTTTAAGCCTTAACCCACAAGACACACAGCTTTAAATGATAATACACACTTTAAATGACCCGGTAACTTTAATTCGAGTCAAACGGTCCTAAATTATTTCGGAACCTAAATAGACCCCAAGTACAGTCATTTCGACTTTCTCGACCCTTCCGAAAACGATGGTACCCTCAGAATCGACATTTAACGCTCTTTCTAACGACTCTAAATTTTGACCTCAATTGGCAATTTAACTATTTCTCCAATAAAATATTATTTATTTCTCCCCAAAATAAATAAATTGTCGACTCCAAAACCTCGGGTTGTTACACTCAACTCTCTCTCTCTCTCTCTCTCTCTCTCTCTCTCTCTCTCTCCACACAACTAGCCATCACGTCCCACCTAAGAAAACACTGTCCAGATATAATCAGGTATGCCAACATATGTGTTTCATATCTGTTGAAACAGATATCTATTTCAACAATGTTTTTTTTATAATAAAACATGCGTTTTATTACACAAAGGAACCTAAAGCTATCTTACTATATTATGTGGGTTTTTCATTCTTTGCTATATGTATTATGTGCGTTCAAGTTCATTGATTTTTTCATTCTTTGCTATTTGTTCATTGTTTTTTTTTTATGCGTGCATAGGCAAACTGAACCATCGTTTTATTATACAAAAGACCCTAAAGCTACTTTATTATATTATGTGGGTTTTTCTATTCTTTCATATTTATATTATGTGGGTTCAGGGTCACTGATTTTTTTATTCTTCAATTCATAGCTATAACAAATATGATGAAATCTGAGTTTATTCGAGTTGATTTTACAAACTGGGTTTCCATTTGATTAAATCTTCCACAAATATACCCTTAACTGCCCATAAAAAATGAGTTTGAAAAATGGTCCCTTTATCCTCAACTACCCGTAAAAAATGAATCTCCAACGAATCTTGATGTACTTTATGTTTGGTTTCAACTGCCCGTAAAAATCATTGCTTGAATTTCAAAAACAAAAAAAAATGTACTTTAATGTTCAATGACTATAAGTCGACGTTAGAACGGTTCATGGGAGAGGACAGTACTAGAGTAAGCGTATCTTTCACTTTGAGAAACAAAAGACAAAGCAAACCCGGTTTGAGTGACAAGCAAATCAAGTTTAAGCCATTCAGAGGGAGGAAGGTAATTGACTAAGGGTATTTTTGTTTTCTCCATTCATTACAGGGGACAAAAACAACCAAACCCAGTTTCAAAGAGAATATGAAAAAACAAATAAACCCCATAGAAATCATCGCACGCCAGTTTCAAAGAGTTTCAAACCCATTGATAGCGTAACAGTTAACATCCAATTGTACGCCGGGAACACCCATTTTTTTGAAAACCCGAACTTCGAAACTCAACCTATGTTCCGAACGGGGAACACCCCATTTTTCTTCTTCGAAACTCATCTCCGACATTCGCCCACCTTCACTCTCCCTTCTCCGGCATTGAACTTCATGAAAAAATGGTCCTGAAACTTATCTCTGACTTTTGTTTTCTCCCTCTCTCTCTCTCTCTCTCTTTTATTTCTCAATACTATCCCGTCTATTGATCGAAAGTAAAATGTTTTTTTATATTTTATTAATGATAAGTAGAAATTTTGCCTTTAAAATTTAGTTCTTTCATTTTAGTTATAATTTCTTACACTTTTTCGGCCCAAAAGGATGGCTTCAAAATTGTATCACTTTTATTTCGATTATGTTCGAGTTAATAAATTTCATGTCGTATCGTCTCATTTCATGTCTCTTTTTAAGGTCGTGTTATATTTTAATCGGCCCATGTTTATATTACGAACTCATAAAGAAATATGGCCGAAAAAATTTAAAATATTTTACGAATTCTTATTCAATTTAATACTTTATATTATTAATTGAATTGTTAAATTTTATACGAGTGTTTTATATATTTTTCACAAAAATATTTAGTGTGTCATGGCATGTCATTTCGCGATTTAATTGGGGTGTGTCATATCACATTATATTTGTATCATATATTGTGTGGTTTATATTTGGATCGTGTTTTATTTGAGGTCTGTACAAGTTTGTTAAATAAAATAAAATTATGTATAGTTTCGCTTTTATTTATATATGTTCGTGTTATTGTTATTTTTTTTTATAGAATTGGGATTGCCACGTTGATGCATTAAAAAGAAGGACCAAAGGAAAATGGAGAGTTTGGGGTGATATAATATGCAATTAAGTAACATCTTAACATCATAATTTAAAATGCATGGATATATTTTTATTCATATACTAATTCATTGTTGTTTTAGTATTAGATTATGGTGGTTGTTCATCCATATTTGATGCGCAACCACATTTTTTTCATCAACTTTTAGGCAGGTTATACTGAATAAGTATGGATATAGATATGGAGACAAATGATACCATTCACTTGGTCATTCTGCTTCAACTTTTTTTGTAATTCATTAAACATGTTGGTCTAGGGAGGGAAAATGTAATCAAGTCATCATTTTTGGCTACTTTCATCAACATGTCATACTTCATCACGTTGTCATTTATAACATGCGTATTTTAACTTTTTAATACGCTTGAAAGAAGATTTGATGTATGTTGTCGTATTGTGTTCATCCGTTATTACTCATATTTGTGGTCATATTAATATTAATATACAAAAAACAATACGAGCCCCAACAACTTTTCTTATTTACTAAACTTACTAGATCTTATTGGTTAACTATCATATTTTATTGATTTGGTGCTAATATGGTCCGAAAGTATTAAGGGTTCACAAATTAACTTATAACTTTGTGTTAATTCGTAACATGTCATCGTGTGTGTCTTATTTTTTTCAGACCTACTCACTATGTGATCTAATGGTTCATATTAGCAAATATAATGTAATTATTTTTAGGTAGGTAGATTTTGTGAGTATGTGATCTAATGTTTCGTATGGTTGGTGTTTGGACCTCATTTACGACTGATGCTCTCTTATGTCTGTCATGTACGCGACTGGAGATTGGAGTTCAGAGTACGTATGAAGATGTTGCCCGTGACACCAACATAGTTGCTTTTTTATTTTAAATGTTAGATATGCTATGACCTGTTTAAGTTATTTTTTCCTGTTATGTTTGCCACACATATGTTTATACACAAAACGCATATATTTTTCTGTTTTTTTAATTTTGTTGGAATTTTAGTTGGAGTTTATTATGTTGCTGAAATTCATTTTTTTTTTTTGCTAAAAATCCTATTTTATTTGCTTCAAATAATTTATTACTGTTCAAAATTATTTTTTAATATGCTTATATACAAAACGCATATATTGTTCCATTTTTTTAAATTTAGTTGGAAATGCTTTTATCTTCGTTAAATTCATTTTTTTGGCTAAAAATCCTATTTTATTTGCTGGAAATAATTTGTACTCTTGAAAATCATTTTTTAATATGTTTATATACAAAACGCATAATTTTTAGAATTTTACCAAATATTACGTTTTTTTAATTTTCCATAATTTTACACTTTTTTAAAATTTTCTAAATGTTATAAGGTATCTCAAAATTAAAAATAACATTGAAAATAACTTATTTTCAAAAATATATATAAAAAATGGAATATTATACTTTTTTTAATATTTCTTTTTGGGTTTAGTCCCATGTTAAGAATTTTGTTAGACTCCCCTCCCATTTATTTTTTAAATTACATTAAGTTCTTGTAACAACCCAGGTTTTCGAGCGACTATTTTATACTATCTTGCCTAATGGACTAATTTTATAAAATAAGGATGTTGGAGTAAATATTATTTCCCATGAGACTTAGGGATAATATTTGCTATGTTCTGACTATTTACCGTTATGAGAAGGTAAATAGTGTTATATTGTGTATTTTGCGTCGTTATATGTAAAACGACGGTTATGACCTATATTTAAATCGGGTATAATTAATGAATTAAAAATGGAATTGGAACGTAAAAATAGTTCACACTTTCCCGAATGCCAAAATAGGGGGTGCGGTTGTTTTTAGAATAGTCGAAATAGTCGAAATAAGTGCCCAGTTGTAATTTTGAGATTTAGGCATTTTAAGGGGGTTATGACTCAATTAAGTGGTTACGAGTCATTTTAGTGGTGTATTAGCAATTAGGAGTGGGGGTTTATATTTTGACCCTTATAAATCCACCACCCCCTTTCTTTTTCTTCATTTGTGTGAGAGAAGCCAAAGGAGAGAGAGAGAGAGAGAGAAGAGGAAGTAGAGAGAAAGAGAGAGATGGAAGAGTTGGGCCGGAATCCGTCGCTACCGGAGGTGTTCAGAGACTACGAACCTCGAGGCAAGTTTCTTACTTGCTAGATATTGATTTAATGTGATAAATTGCATGTATAGTTAGGTTTTGGGAGATTTAACCCATAAATGGGTATTTGTTGATTTTGATGATTAAACCCTTAAATCTTAGTTTTAATTTGATTTGAGGATAAATTATTAGTTGTATATGGTGTAGGAATGATTTGGTAGAATTAGATGTTGTTGATGTTGGGTAAAAGCAAGAATGGAGGTTTTGGGATTTTAGGGTTTATGTAACCCGTCGCCCAAACTGGGCAAAATCTCAGGACCGAATCGATTCGGCCTTATGGGCGAATCGATTCGGATAAGGAGAGGGTTACAGGTCTTGCAGACCGAATCGATTCGGATTTAAAGCGAATCGATTCGGCAATTGCAGAAGGTCAGTTTTTGCTCACCAAATCGATTCGGCTGTCTAGCGAATCGATTCGGCCCAAGGGGCGAATCGATTCGGTTCCCCTGTTTTTGTGAGATTTTCTTATTTTGATTTTTTTAGCCCTTTTTCTTTTAGGTCCAAGGTTAGGAACCTTCCTTTGGGAAGTAATTAAGAGTTCTTGAGGGTGGTTTTGGATAGACTAATGCCCTAGGACTTAATGGGACATTTAGGCTTACCCGAGGGATAAGTTGCGTAGGTTGATTCCAAATGATTTAGGAAATTTAACCTAGAGATGAAATGGGAAGTTAAAATATTTTGTTGAGCTTTTGGGAGACACTCCATTATGGAGACTCACTTTGAGGGTTATGAATTATATAAACTATTTGAGGCTATTTTGAGGTTAGTGGCACTTTGGGGTCTTAGGTCATTAATAAAATATGACCTAATAAGAATATAATGCACCTTCTAAAACTTGGTGCTTAATGGCTAAATGGATGATTTTTGGGAAATGTAAAATATGAGTTTTCAAAAATGGAAAAAGTAATGTTTTTCATAAATGATAATTTATGGATTACACACCTCTCTAAATCGCTATCATAAGGGAAGTCGCGCGCGTTGTGGTGAAGCCCCCTGGCTAATGATGCAGGGTGGATATAGTCCCTAGGCCATGTGAGCATTTGTTTATATTTTCTGCGCTGGTTAGGAGATTCCGGGTGTGGTCTTGACTATCCTGCAGGCACATGGTCGCTTCCCGACGTTTCGATAGGATCCCAGGTTGTCTTGGAGGCCCTGGAAGATGATAGCCATTTAGGGGCGCGCACAGTGGGAAAACCCGGACGGGCGGTCTTAGAATCGTTATATATATATATATATGAATATAACTATTCTAAATCAAGTTGGACTTGATGTTTGATGAATGCCATAAAGAGCCTATGATGATGATTATATTCCTGATAAGGAAGATATTTTTACAAAGTGAACAATTGAGATAAATTCCTCTAGAGCATAAAAAGTATGATTATATTTCCTGATAAGGAACAAATTCATGAAATGAATTAGTGTATGATGAAATTAATTTGGTAAACACTTGATAAAGTGTTGTACCATTTATATGTATATTCCTAAAGATAGAATTAGGAATTGTGCCAATAGATGATGGATGGGTTTTACTTTTATATTTTCTTTGTGTAGCTGTAGATGTGACCTCCCACACTTATGCACACACATGTATTTATTTATTATTTCGTGCTTAGGGTCTAATGGATCTCGACGATCAACCTTGCCTAAGTAGTAGTGTATCGGGGGTGTTCCTTGTTTGGATTTCGCTTTGCGAGACACCCCACGCACGAATAGGGCATAGTTTTGAGAATGGGGAAAAGTTAGCCCTTAGTACTTAGGGTTAACTAGAACATCTCACGATATTGCGTTAGGTTGCTACTAGATTGAGAGGTGATGAATATTATTATCTGCGAGAGATTTACGCACTTACCTGCCATGCATTTTAGTCACATGGTAATCATATCAAACCCGGCCCTGACCGGTTTCTATATTTCCTTGTTTCTGCATATTCTTTGCCGTTACAGGTGCTCTTTCGCATGGACACCCGTGTTTACAATTCCATTTCCAGTTGTCATGGAGCTATGGCATATTGCGGATGTTATAGGATACTTGTTGTAGACGCTTCCCTCTATTGTACTCTAGTTATGTTCAGTATATTTATTCGGGCGTGTTTGCCCAAGGTTTAGCACTCATTCATTATATTGTAAATATTGAATTGTAATACTTAATATATTGTTGTATTGGTCTGTGCACCGACAGCTTATTCGGTGATTATTTATTGTATTGTCATACTTTCTTCATCGATTTTTGATACCCACCGTTTTTACCAATGGGATTGTCTAAGTGTTTCTCTTTTACTTTCAAATTTTTTTGTATATGACAATCCGTTTTCTTAAATGATTGGTGGTTATCTCATACTATTATGTTAATCGACAGTGATGCTAAGAATGGACCATCTATGATTCCTGTGATTATTGGAGTATTGGGCTGGCCACCTATTATTTTAGTAGGCGGGTTGTCACAGATGGTATCAGAGCATTAGGTTCTAGAGTCCTTAGGAATCTGTGCGGGTTTTTTACGTCATCTGCGTTTCTCTCTGTTTGATATAGAGCCTTAGGAATAGGGTCGTTGAATTCTCTTGTGAGATTTCGTTCTCCTGCTATGGAATGAGAACCCCGAAGATCTTCTGCGCGATCGTGTGAGGCTTGTAAACCGTTAGATGAAGGGCGCTGAGGAAGGCCGTTGTGAAGGCGTCATAGGATGGGATTACTATAAGCTGTAGGCTGTGGTCGGGAATAAGGACCGATTTGGAGGTCTCCCCCTTTGCTGCATTATTTTATGTTGCCACCGTGACTTCTAAGCACAGTGAAAATAGTTTTCCCAAGTACCGTTGTCGGTAGAGAGTGGTACTATGCTTGGGACTCCGAGCAATGTCAATTCGGAGTTGAGAGGTTATTATTAGGACCACATGTTGAAAGTTTGGTTGGATCGGGGAAGTGTAACTTCGTTCGGTGAGAGCGTAAGACCCGAGAGTTTGGCCTAGAGTTGGGTATAGGAGTGCTCAGGTGTGAGGATTTTAGGAAAACCTTTCACCCTTAGGAGTAAGGTTGAAGTGACGGATATGATAGTCGCCTCTTTATGGTGGGACATAATGTTTTTTTTTTGCCCGTAGAGAGAGCCTCTCAGTGGAAATGCTAGGCTCGTAAGTAAGTGTTGGAAACACTTTTGGAGAAATAGTGTTCATGAGACCCCACTGGTGGACATCCACCCGGGAAAGGCTCGGGGAGCTAAGGTCGGGGAGGTTGGCAGAATGTTCTCCTTGCTGAAGAAGTCAAGGGAACTATGCGTTCTGATCTTGTCGATTGAAGATAACCGGCAAGGATAGGACTCCTAGTTGAGTCATTGATAGAAGTAGTTTGGTTCGGGTAAGACTAGAATGTCGTGTCTTAGAACTATCGGTAGCAGCTAAGGAGGTTGGCTAGTATGTTGGTGGGACTTTCTAACTAGGGTGCGAGTAGTGCTTTCCTTAGGTAAGATGGGAGTAGTTTGGTGTTAGCCCTAGATTCGGGTGCGTATATCGAGCTTGTGATGGTATCGGTACATATTTTTTTTATATGTAGTAAGTATATCTATGTGACTTCCATGATAGGGGAGTTCTGTATCTTCCTTCACACTCGTTATGGGGCGAGTGGTGATATATGTGGTACGTGCTACTTGTATTATATATTATACGAGTAGAGATATTCTTAGATTGGTTGGGGTGATAGCAAGCGAATATATCACGAGGCTATCCTAGTTCTAGTTCTAGGAGGAGGACTAGTTGTCCTATAATATCTCTCCTGGATATGGGTTGAGACTTTATAGAGGTGGTTTACGGTGTGTAGATAGTTTCCTTTATTTTTATTTTTATTTTATTCTCTTTGATTGCTGGTTTGCTTTGCTTGTGTATGCTATTGCCTTATCTCCATGACTGGCTAGTTAAGGTGACTGTGTGGAGGGGTTCCTTATTTGGATTTCGCCTCGGCGAGACGCTCCACGCATGAACCTTAATGACGTTGGGAGTGGAGAGATGTGCATTTTCTTTTCTGTTCTTTTCTCCTTTTTCTTTTCTGTTGGTTAAGTGCTGGGTTGGAAGGTTTAGCCAAGAATCACGTATATGAGTAATTAAGGGCTAAGTTCATGTGCGATATATGAGCACTATGATAGTTTTCCTCTGACTAACGTGGGGGAAGACTAAGATTATGGATGTCCGATAGGGACTTATGGTTGTGTCTTTATGAGAAGGCCATTTGTTTAGAGATATGTATGTCTCTTGGGGTAGAGTATTGGTGGCATCTTACTGAAAGTAAATGCCTCCGTCGATAGTTATGGTAGGACGTAGATGTTTACATGTAGTAGTAGAGTTTCGAATTAGGATTCCGTCGATCCCGATTATGTGTCTTCGACTGTTACTTCTCGACGACTGACAATGCGAGGTAGTAGTGTAACGGGAGGGTTCCTTGTTTGGATTTCGCTTCGGCGAGACGTCCCACGCATGAAACCGAGCTAATGTCGGAAGTCGGGAAAGGTCTTGGACACTAGGGATATTTAGTATTATACTTATACGAGTAGGTTAGGATAGATAGATTGACCTTAGGATTCTTAGGGTGCTAGGCCCTTAGGGCATGCGGCGTTAGTTTAGGAAGATGGTTGGGAGTTGACCACAATAAGTTGTGGGTTAACTCTAAGTAGAATTTGATCCCTAGACGAGAAGTATGGGATTTCGAGCTCGTTAGAATGTTAGGCCATTAGTGGTGGGGCCTCTCGTAGTTAGAGGGTTACATGGGTAACCTACCTTTGGAGGAGTTGGAGTATAAGTTGACTTTTCTCCTGCACTCGTGTTGTTATGATCGAGAGTGGATTTAACAAATGAGTCTTTGCCAGGAACGGGATGTGCTAATATGGGGACATGGACCTATTATTCGTATGTCTCACATTTTTACTACGTGTCATCCCATGCTTGATTTAAAGTTCATGGTGGTAGTATTTGCCTTAAAGACTTAGAGGCATTTCTCCTGGGCAGGAATTTGGAGCCTTTTCACGAATAACAAGTTTGTGACCGTGAAGGACTATCGTTAGGATATTTCCTTTCGCTAAGGCAATGCGAACTGGAGTAGTATAGACACCAAGTAGATACCATCTTAGAATTTATTCGTGGCATGGAATGCCAAGTGGAGTGAGCTTCACCGAGACGAGACATTGGTGTCAAGGTATAGGTAAAGTCTCCAGGAGGAATGGGAACCGTTGGGACATGGGGTATATCCTACCACCCGTAAGTGGAAGGGTGGATTTGATTTAAGGTGAGATCAGAGTAGAAATTCTATGGATCGAATTTCCTTGCAATAGTTCGGATCGTCTTCGATAAACGTTAGGCCGTGCGTAGCCTAGTATAGATGGCAATATGCCGTGTCTACTCGTTGGAATGGAAATAGCGAATAGTATATTCCTAGGACTGGGAGTGGTCCGGTAACCTTCCTTTAGATTGGGCTCAGTGAGCAAGTAGACCTCTGAGGGGTACACCAACGTGAATAGAAGTTAGTAGTGTTGGGGTTAGCAATTGTAAGTTAGTGTAGTTATTCCCTAGTAGAGGTATAACGTGTTTCGGAAAGTAAGGCAATTAGTGCCGAGCATGTGTGGGTATCTCCTCCCGTAGTAGAAGGGTAGGATCGATAGTTTCAGAGATCGATAGCGATGACCTTAGTCTGAGTCCTATGGGGACATCTCTATTAAGGGGTTTGCTAGTATGATAGCACGGTTTTTATTATAGTATACCCTTTTTATGGTTATGGGTTACGCCTGAATTTTGAGGGCAAAATTCCCCTTTAAGGGGGGGAGTATGTAACAACCCAGGTTTTCAAGCGACTATTTTATACTATCTTGCCTAATGGGCTAATTTTATAAAATAGGGATGTTGGAGTAAATATTATTTCCCATGAGACTTAGGGATAATATTTGCTATGTTCTGACTATTTACCGTTATGAGAAGGTAAATAGTGTTATATTGTGTATTTTGCGTCGTTATATGTAAAACGACAGTTATGACCTATATTTAAATCGGGTATAATTAATGAATTAAAAATGGAATTGGAACGTAAAAATAGTTCACACTTTCCCGAATGCCAAAATAGGGGGTGCGGTTGTTTTTAGAATAGTCGAAATAGTCGAAATAAGTGCCCAGTTGTAATTTTGAGATTTAGGCATTTTAAGGGGGTTATGACTCAATTAAGTGGTTACGAGTCATTTTAGTGGTGTATTAGCAATTAGGAGTGGGGGTTTATATTTTGACCCTTATAAATCCCCCACCCCCTTTCTTTTTCTTCATTTGTGTGGGAGAAGCCAAAGGAGAGAGAGAGAGAGAAGAGGAAGTAGAGAGAAAGAGAGAGATGGAAGAGTTGGGCCGGAATCCGTCGCTACCGGAGGTGTTCAGAGACTACGAACCTCGAGGCAAGTTTCTTACTTGTTAGATATTGATTTAATGTGATAAATTGCATGTATAGTTAGGTTTTGGGAGATTTAACCCATAAATGGGTATTTGTTGATTGTGATGATTAAACCCTTAAATCTTAGTTTTAATTTGATTTGAGGATAAATTATTAGTTGTATATGGTGTAGGTATGATTTGGTAGAATTAGATGTTGTTGATGTTGGGTAAAAGCAAGAATGGAGGTTTTGGGATTTTAGGGTTTATGTAACCCGTCGCCCAAACTGGGCAAAATCTCAGGACCGAATCGATTCGGCCTTATGGGCGAATCGATTCGGATAAGGAGAGGGTTACAGGTCTTACAGACCGAATCGATTCGGATTTAAAGCGAATCGATTTGGCAATTGCAGAAGGTCAGTTTTTGCTCACCGAATCGATTCGGCTGTCTAGCGAATCGATTCGCAAGGGCGAATCGATTCGGCCCAAGGGGCGAATCGATTCGGTTCCCCTGTTTTTGTGAGATTTTCTTATTTTGATTTTTTTAGCCCTTTTTCTTTTAGGTCCAAGGTTAGGAACCTTCCTTTGGGAAGTAATTAAGAGTTTTAGAGGGTGGTTTTGGATAGACTAATGCCCTAGGACTTAATGGGACATTTAGGCTTACCCGAGGGATAAGTTGAGTAGGTTGATTCCAAATGATTTAGGAAATTTAACCTAGAGATGAAATGGGAAGTTAAAATATTTTGTTGAGCTTTTGGGAGACACTCCATTATGGAGACTCACTTTGAGGGTTATGAATTATATAAACTATTTGAGGCTATTTTGAGGTTAGTGGCACTTTGGGGTCTGAGGTCATTAATAAAATATGACCTAATAAGAATATAATGCACCTTCTAAAACTTGGTGCTTAATGGCTAAATGGATGATTTTTGGGAAATGTAAAATATGAGTTTTCAAAAATGGAAAAAGTAATGTTTTTCATAAATGATAATTTATGGATTACACACCTCTCTAAATCGCTATCATAAGGGAAGTCGCGCGCGTTGTGGTGAAGCCCCCTGGCTAATGATGCAGGGTGGATATAGTCCCTAGGCCATGTGAGCGTTTGTTTATATTTTCTGCGCTGGTTAGGAGATTCCGGGTGTGGTCTTGACTATCCCGCAGGCACATGGTCGCTTCCCGACGTTTCGATAGGATCCCAGGTTGTCTTGGAGGCCCTGGAAGATGATAGCCATTTAGGGGCGCGCACAGTGGGGAAACCCGGACGGGCGGTCTTAGAATCGTTATATATATATATATATATATGAATATAACTATTCTAAATCAAGTTGGACTTGATGTTTGATGAGTGCCATAAAGAGCACGATGTAAGGCCATAAAGAGCCTATGATGATGATTATATTCCTGATAAGGAAGATATTTTTACAAAGTGAACAATTTAGATAAATGCCACTAGAGCATAAAAAGTATGATTATATTTCCTAATAAGGAACAAATTCATGAAATGAATTAGTGTATGATGAAATTAATTTGGTAAACACTTGATAAAGTGTTGTACCATTTATATGTATATTCCTAAAGATAGAATTAGGAATTGTGCCAATAGATGATGGATGGGTTTTAATTTTATATTTTCTTTGTGTAGCTGTAGATGTGACCTCCCACACTTATCCACACACATGTATTTATTTATTATTTCGTGCTTAGGGTCTAATGGATCTCGACGATCAACCTTGCCTAAGTAGTAGTGTATCGGGGGGGTTCCTTGTTTGGATTTCGCTTTGCGAGACACCCCACGCACGAATAGGGCATAGTTTTGAGAATGGGGAAAAGTTAGCCCTTAGTACTTAGGGTTAACTAGAACATCTCACGATATTGCGTTAGGTTGCTGCTAGATTGAGAGGTGAGGAATATTATTATCTGCGAGAGATTTACGCACTTACCTGCCATGCATTTTAGTCACATGGTAATCATATCAAACCCGGCCCTGACCGGTTTCTATATTTCCTTGTTTCTGCATATTCTTTGCCGTTACAGGTGCTCTTTCGCATGGACACCCGTGTTTACAATTCCATTTCCAGTTGTCATGGAGCTATGGCATATTGCGGATGTTATAGGATACTTGTTGTAGACGCTTCCCTCTATTGTACTCTAGTTATGTTCAGTATATTTATTCGGGCGTGTTTGCCCAAGGTTTAGCACTCATTCATTATACTGTAAATACTGAATTGTAATACTTAATATATTGTTGTATTGGTATGTGCACCGACAGCTTATTCGGTGATTATTTATTGTATTGTCATACTTTCTTCATCGATTTTTGATACCCACCGTTTTTACCAATGGGATTGTCTAAGTGTTTCTCTTTTACTTTCAAATTTTTTTGGATATGACAATCCGTTTTCTAAAATGATTGGTGGTTATCTCATACTATTATGTTAATCGACAGTGATGCTAAGAATGGACCATCTATGATTCCTGTGATTATTGGAGTATTGGGCTGGCCACCTATTATTTTAGTAGGCGGGTTGTCACAGATGGTATCAGAGCATTAGGTTCTAGAGTCCTTAGGAATCTGTGCGGGTTTTTTACGTCATCTGCGTTTCTCTCTGTTTGATATAGAGCCTTAGGAATAGGGTCGTTGAATTCTCTTGTGAGATTTCGTTCTCCTGCTATGGAATGAGAACCCCTAAGATCTTCTGCGCGATCGTGTGAGGCTTGTAAACCGTTAGATGAAGGGCGCTGAGGAAGGCCCTTGTGAAGGCGTCATAGGATGGGATTACTATAAGCTGTAGGCTGTGGTCGGGAATAAGGACCGATTTGGAGGTCTCCCCCTTTGCTGCATTATTTTATGTTGCCTCCGTGACTACTAAGCACAGTGAAAATAGTTTTCCCAAGTACCGTTGTCGGTAGAGAGTGGTACTATGCTTGGGACTCCGAGCAATGTCAATTCGGAGTTGAGAGGTTATTATTAGGACCACATGTTGAAAGTTTGGTTGGATCGGGGAAGTGTAACTTCGTTAGGTGAGAGCGTAAGACCCGAGAGTTTGGCCTAGAGTTGGGTATAGGAGTGCTCAGGTGTGAGGATTTTAGGAAAACCTTTCACCCTTAGGAGTAAGGTTGAAGTGGCGGATATGATAGTCGCCTCTTTATGGTGGGACATAATGTTTTTTTTTTGCCCGTAGAGAGAGCCTCTCAGTGGAAATGCTAGGCTCGTAAGTAAGTGTTGGAAACACTTTTGGAGAAATAGTGTTCATGAGACCACACTGGTGGACATCCACCCGGGAAAGGCTCGGGGAGCTAAGGTCGGGGAGGTTGGCAGAATGTTCTCCTTGCTGAAGAAGTCAAGGGAACTATGCGTTCTGATCTTGTCGATTGAAGATAACCGGCAAGGATAGGACTCCTAGTTGAGTCATTGATAGAAGTAGTTTGGTTCGGGTAAGACTAGAATGTCGTGTCTTAGAACTATCGGTAGCAGCTAAGGAGGTTGGCTAGTATGTTGGTGGGACTTTCTAACTAGGGTGCGAGTAGTGCTTTCCTTAGGTAAGATGGGAGTAGTTTGGTGTTAGCCCTAGATTCGGGTGCGTATATCGAGCTTGTGATGGTATCGGTACATATTTTTTTTATATGTAGTAAGTATATCTATGTGACTTCCATGATAGGGGAGTTCTGTATCTTCCTTCACACTCGTTATGGGGCGAGTGGTGATATATGTGGTACGTGCTACTTGTATTATATATTATACGAGTAGAGATATTCTTAGATTGGTTGGGGTGATAGCAAGCGAATATATCACGAGGCTATCCTAGTTCTAGTTCTAGGAGGAGGACTAGTTGTCCTATAATATCTCTCCTGGATATGGGTTGAGACTTTATAGAGGTGGTTTACGGTGTGTAGATAGTTTCCTTTATTTTTATTTTTATTTTATTCTCTTTGATTGCTGGTTTGCTTTGCTTGTGTATGCTATTGCCTTATCTCCATGACTGGCTAGTTAAGGTGACTGTGTGGAGGGGTTCCTTATTTGGATTTCGCCTCGGCGAGACGCTCCACGCATGAACCTTAATGACGTTGGGAGTGGAGAGATGTGCATTTTCTTTTCTGTTCTTTTCTCCTTTTTCTTTTCTGTTGGTTAAGTGCTGGGTTGGAAGGTTTAGCCAAGAATCACGTATATGAGTAATTAAGGGCTAAGTTCATGTGCGATATATGAGCACTATGATAGTTTTCCTCTGACTAACGTGGGGGAAGACTAAGATTATGGATGTCCGATAGGGACTTATGGTTGTGTCTTTATGAGAAGGCCATTTGTTTAGAGATATGTATGTCTCTTGGGGTAGAGTATTGGTGGCATCTTACTGAAAGTAAATGCCTCCGTCGATAGTTATGGTAGGACGTAGATGTTTACATGTAGTAGTAGAGTTTCGAATTAGGATTCCGTCGATCCCGATTATGTGTCTTCGACCGTTACTTCTGGACGACTGACAATGCGAGGTAGTAGTGTAACGGGAGGGTTCCTTGTTTGGATTTCTTTTCGGCGAGACGTCCCACGCATGAAACCGAGCTAATGTCGGAAGTCGGGAAAGGTCTTGGACACTAGGGATATTTAGTATTATACTTATACGAGTAGGTTAGGATAGATAGATTGACCTTAGGATTCTTAGGGTGCTAGGCCCTTAGGGCATGCGGCGTTAGTTTAGGAAGATGGTTAGGAGTTGACCACAATAAGTTGTGGGTTAACTCTAAGTAGAATTTGATCCCTAGACGAGAAGTATGGGATTTCGAGCTCGTTAGAATGTTAGGCCATTAGTGGTGGGGCCTCTCGTAGTTAGAGGGTTACATGGGTAACCTACCTTTGGAGGAGTTGGAGTATAAGTTGACTTTTCTCCTGCACTCGTGTTGTTATGATCGAGAGTGGATTTAACAAATGAGTCTTTGCCAGGAACGGGATGTGCTAATATGGGGACATGGACCTATTATTCGTATGTCTCACATTTTTACTACGTGTCATCCCATGCTTGATTTAAAGTTCATGGTGGTAGTATTTGCCTTAAAGACTTAGAGGCATTTCTCCTGGGCAGGAATTTGGAGTCTTTTCACGAATAACAAGTTTGTGACCGTGAAGGACTATCGTTAGGATATTTCCTTTCGCTAAGGCAATGCGAACTGGAGTAGTATAGACACCAAGTAGATACCATCTTAGAATTTATTCGTGGCATGGAATGCCAAGTGGAGTGAGCTTCACCGAGACGAGACATTGGTGTCAAGGTATAGGTAAAGTCTCTAGGAGGAATGGGAACCGTTGGGACATGGGGTATATCCTACCACCCGTAAGTGGAAGGGTGGATTTGATTTAAGGTGAGATCGGAGTAGAAATTCTATGGATCGAATTTCCTTGCAATAGTTCGGATCGTCTTCGATAAACGTTAGGCCGTGCGTAGCCTAGTATAGATGGCAATATGCCGTGTCTACTCGTTGGAATGGAAACAGCGAATAGTATATTCCTAGGACTGGGAGTGGTCCGGTAACCTTCCTTTAGATTGGGCTCAGTGAGCAAGTAGACCTCTGAGGGGTACACCAACGTGAATAGAAGTTAGTAGTGTTGGGGTTAGCAATTGTAAGTTAGTGTAGTTATTCCCTAGTAGAGGTATAACGTGTTTCGGAAAGTAAGGCAATTAGTGCCGAGCATGTGTGGGTATCTCCTCCCGTAGTAGAAGGGTAGGATCGATAGTTTCTGAGATCGATAGCGATGACCTTAGTCTGAGTCCTATGGGGACATCTCTATTAAGGGGTTTGCTAGTATGATAGCACGGTTTTTATTATAGTATACCCTTTTTATGGTTATGGGTTACGCCTGAATTTTGAGGGCAAAATTCCCCTTTAAGGGGGGGAGTATGTAACAACCCAGGTTTTCAAGCGACTATTTTATACTATCTTGCCTAATGGGCTAATTTTATAAAATAGGGATGTTGGAGTAAATATTATTTCCCATGAGACTTAGGGATAATATTTGCTATGTTCTAACTATTTACCGTTATGAGAAGGTAAATAGTGTTATATTGTGTATTTTGCGTCGTTATATGTAAAACGACGGTTATGACCTATATTTAAATCGGGTATAATTAATGAATTAAAAATGGAATTGGAACGTAAAAATAGTTCACACTTTCCCGAATGCCAAAATAGGGGGTGCGGTTGTTTTTAGAATAGTCGAAATAGTCGAAATAAGTGCCCAGTTGTAATTTTGAGATTTAGGCATTTTAAGGGGGTTATGACTCAATTAAGTGGTTACGAGTCATTTTAGTGGTGTATTAGCAATTAGGAGTGGGGGTTTATATTTTGACCCTTATAAATCCCCCACCCCCTTTATTTTTCTTCATTTGTGTGGGAGAAGCCAAAGGAGAGAGAGAGAGAGAAGAGGAAGTAGAGAGAAAGAGAGAGATGGAAGAGTTGGGCCGGAATCCGTCGCTACCGGAGGTGTTCAGAGACTACGAACCTCGAGGCAAGTTTCTTACTTGTTAGATATTGATTTAATGTGATAAATTGCATGTATAGTTAGGTTTTGGGAGATTTAACCCATAAATGGGTATTTGTTGATTTTGATGATTAAACCCTTAAATCTTAGTTTTAATTTGATTTGAGGATAAATTATTAGTTGTATATGGTGTAGGTATGATTTGGTAGAATTAGATGTTGTTGATGTTGGGTAAAAGAAAGAATGGAGGTTTTGGGATTTTAGGGTTTATGTAACCCGTCGCCCAAACTGGGCAAAATCTCAGGACCGAATCGATTCGGCCTTATGGGCGAATCGATTCGGATAAGGAGAGGGTTACAGGTCTTACAGACCGAATCGATTCGGATTTAAAGCGAATCGATTTGGCCATTGCAGAAGGTCAGTTTTTGCTCACCGAATCGATTCGGCTGTCTAGCGAATCGATTCGCAAGGGCGAATCGATTCGGCCCAAGGGGCGAATCGATTCGGTTCCCCTGTTTTTGTGAGATTTTCTTATTTTGATTTTTTTAGCCCTTTTTCTTTTAGGTCCAAGGTTAGGAACCTTCCTTTGGGAAGTAATTAAGAGTTTTAGAGGGTGGTTTTGGATAGACTAATGCCCTAGGACTTAATGGGACATTTAGGCTTACCCGAGTGATAAGTTGAGTAGGTTGATTCCAAATGATTTAGGAAATTTAACCTAGAGATGAAATGGGAAGTTAAAATATTTTGTTGAGCTTTTGGGAGACACTCCATTATGGAGACTCACTTTGAGGGTTATGAATTATATAAACTATTTGAGGCTATTTTGAGGTTAGTGGCACTTTGGGGTCTGAGGTCATTAATAAAATATGACCTAATAAGAATATAATGCACCTTCTAAAACTTGGTGCTTAATGGCTAAATGGATGATTTTTGGGAAATGTAAAATATGAGTTTTCAAAAATGGAAAAAGTAATGTTTTTCATAAATGATAATTTATGGATTACACACCTCTCTAAATCGCTATCATAAGGGAAGTCGCGCGCGTTGTGGTGAAGCCCCCTGGCTAATGATGCAGGGTGGATATAGTCCCTAGGCCATGTGAGCGTTTGTTTATATTTTCTGCGCTGGTTAGGAGATTCCGGGTGTGGTCTTGACTATCCCGCAGGCACATGGTCGCTTCCCGACGTTTCGATAGGATCCCAGGTTGTCTTGGAGGCCCTGGAAGATGATAGCCATTTAGGGGCGCGCACAGTGGGGAAACCCGGACGGGCGGTCTTAGAATCGTTATATATATATATATATATATGAATATAACTATTCTAAATCAAGTTGGACTTGATGTTTGATGAGTGCCATAAAGAGCACGATGTAAGGCCATAAAGAGCCTATGATGATGATTATATTCCTGATAAGGAAGATATTTTTACAAAGTGAACAATTTAGATAAATGCCACTAGAGCATAAAAAGTATGATTATATTTCCTAATAAGGAACAAATTCATGAAATGAATTAGTGTATGATGAAATTAATTTGGTAAACACTTGATAAAGTGTTGTACCATTTATATGTATATTCCTAAAGATAGAATTAGGAATTGTGCCAATAGATGATGGATGGGTTTTAATTTTATATTTTCTTTGTGTAGCTGTAGATGTGACCTCCCACACTTATCCACACACATGTATTTATTTATTATTTCGTGCTTAGGGTCTAATGGATCTCGACGATCAACCTTGCCTAAGTAGTAGTGTATCGGGGGGGTTCCTTGTTTGGATTTCGCTTTGCGAGACACCCCACGCACGAATAGGGCATAGTGTTGAGAATGGGGAAAAGTTAGCCCTTAGTACTTAGGGTTAACTAGAACATCTCACGATATTGCGTTAGATTGCTGCTAGATTGAGAGGTGAGGAATATTATTATCTGCGAGAGATTTACGCACTTACCTGCCATGCATTTTAGTCACATGGTAATCATATCAAACCCGGCCCTGACCGGTTTCTATATTTCCTTGTTTCTGCATATTCTTTGCCGTTACAGGTGCTCTTCCGCATGGACACCCGTGTTTACAATTCCATTTCCAGTTGTCATGGAGCTATGGCATATTGCGGATGTTATAGGATACTTGTTGTAGACGCTTCCCTCTATTGTACTCTAGTTATGTTCAGTATATTTATTCGGGCGTGTTTGCCCAAGGTTTAGCACTCATTCATTATATTGTAAATATTGAATTGTAATACTTAATATATTGTTGTATTGGTCTGTGCACCGACCGCTTATTCGGTGATTATTTATTGTATTGTCATACTTTCTTCATCGATTTTTAATACCCACCATTTTTACCAATGGGATTGTCTAAGTGTTTCTCTTTTACTTTCAAATTTTTTTGTATATGACAATCCGTTTTCTAAAATGATTGGTGGTTATCTCATACTATTATGTTAATCGACAGTGATGCTAAGAATGGACCATCTATGATTCCTGTGATTATTGGTGTATTGGGCTGGCCACCTATTATTTTAGTAGGCGGGTTGTCACAGTTCTATGACCGTCTGAAACCTCCATCAACCGTCGTGTAACCGCATCTCTTTCTCTCCGCAGAGAATGACACCTGTCCTACGATAGTCATAATATTATTTTTTTAGTTTTCAAAATAGTAAAAAATAGTAAAACACAAAAAATACTTTTTTTAATATTTAGAATATTAAGTTTTTTTTTAATATTCAAAACTAATATAACAGTTTTTATACAATGTTTTTCTCCTTTTATACATCCATTTTTAAGCTATTGGTTGAACCTATATGTATTTTTATGTAGTGTTTATACATTTTAGCAATTTATTAAACTCTTTTTACCTAGCCACCGTATGAAATTTGGATTTTTTTTGTACATGTTTTCTTCTGTTAAGATTGAAAAAACTATTTTCCAATTTTATACATTATCATGTTAATCTATTTAAAATACTAACACTCTTAACTCATTAATTGGAGTCAAAATTTTGAATCAAATAAATTACATTCATGTAAATAAATTCCAGTATTAATTAGTTGGAGGTCCCTTTTTTTTTTAATTTTAGTGTCATTTTACTAATTACAAAGACATTTTACCAACAATATGAAGACGTGAACTGTTTTGGGACATTAAATAAAAGTAAAATTACTTGAGACTAATAATCAACAAGAAAAAAATAAATAAGATCATCAACTAAATATCATATAGACGCGTTACACCTGACCGTGCATCGCACGGGTCACAACTAGTTATACATACATATATATATATATATATATATATGTGTGTGTGTGTGTGTGTGTGTGCGTATATATATGTGCATGTGTGTGTGCTTGTGTGTGGTGGGTGGGGGCAGGGAGGGGGGTGGGGCGGGGTGGGGGTGGAGGGGACATGGATGGGGGGGTTGTTTGTGTGTGTGTGTGTGGTATGTATTGGTGTGTGTGTGTGGGGTGGGGGAATGGGTGGGGCAGGGTGGGGGGGAGGGGAAGGGAGGGGTGGGGTAGGGGGCTGCATGTGTGTGTGAATATGCTCGGGTGTGTGTGTTTGTGTATTGCGCATGTGTGTATATGTGTGTGTAGTGTGCGTGTTTGTGCGTAATCTCCCTTGTAAACGAATTGATTCTTTATTAATTTTTTTAGTAAATTAGTATATGATTGCCCATCATTATAAATTAGTAAATTAATACATGATTAATTATGAAAGTAGGATTGCCCCTCATTGTAAATTATTAAATTAATAATTGTATACTTTAATTGTTATTTAATTGATGAAAATAATTAATTGAGTAGATGAATTAGAGGGAGTAAGGGATACACATTTGTTGTTGACATTGTTGTTGGATTATAGTGGATCGATGTTGGGTTGGTTAGTTTTAAAAGTGGCATGACCACTGGATTATTGTGGATATGAGGGTGGGATTTTTCAACTTTTTTTGAAAATTAGTTTGTATATCAAACAATATATATATATATATATGTATATATAGTATGACAATTAAATGAAACATACTTGAAATTATGTTCAATGCGCATAGATACTAGCCTTCTAGTTCTTATGCATATGCATTCAATAACCCTTAGACCCGTTCGACAGTCATTACCCCTGTAATGAAATCTCTCGAATTGTCCCGTTTGGACAGTTTGGGACTGCATAATTTCTATATAATATTCTTAGTGGCTTAAAGTTGTTACTTTTGGAGGAAGTTATGCAGTCGTATCCTAATATTCTCTGGGTACATACTAGATTGACAAGTGTGACCGTTATTTCAATTGGGCAATTGAAATAACACTCACACTTGCCAATCTACGTCGTGTACTTGGAGAACTACGGGGATATGCTGCCGAATTTTTTTCAAATCGTAACAATGTGCATGAGCTGTTAAGTATATTACAGAAAAATGTTGTCTTGAATGGGATAGGACCACTAACCCTTTAGAGGAGATGGAGGAAATAGAAATTTCTATTATAAATTGAATTTGAATATAAATAAGAGATAATTGAATGAAACATAGTATAAATCCAAGTTTTGTTTATACTAATCCACGAATATACGCTTCGTACCTTTAATAGGTGATTAGTTTTGGTAGGTGTGATCGGATATCCGAAATAAAAAGAGTGGATGGGTGAGATAAATAGAATGGGGGATGTGTTTCGCAGAGGTGGTAACGGATTTGTGAAATATGCAAAGAGTTGTCATAATGACGAAGAGTTTTCGTGTCCGTGTGCTAGGTGTAAGAATGGTAAGGTGTTGAGTTGAAAATAATTGAACTACATTTTTTAAGATCGGGTATGTAAGATAGTTATCGATTTTGGAGTTTTCACAATGAATTGAAAGTTCCTTTTGTCCCCGACTATCCTTCACAACAACCTTCAACAAGTAGGATAGATGTAAAAAGGGGCGACGTAGATCATAATATGTTAGAGGATTTAGTTGATGATGCGTAAAGAGTTTATGAAGAAGAAGAGAATGAAGTTACTAATGATGTAGAAGGTTCAAGTGCTCGTGAAGATATCACGATAAAACTTGACGATGACTACCATTGTTTAAAATTTAAGGCGACCCAACCGTTATACTCTGGTCATGAGAAAGATCAAATAACTTTACATGCCACGATTGGTTTGCACAGTTTGAAGACGCCATACGATTTGTCTAGCAATAGCATGACAGGAAATCTAAAATGTGTGAATGGCTTATTACCCAAGGAGAATACACTTATAAATAACTATCCTGTTATGAAGAACACTTTGAAAGGTTTGGGAATGAAGTATAAATTGATTCATGCTTGTGTGTATGACTACATACTATATCGAGAGGAGTATGAAAATCTCGATCGTTGTTCGGTATGCGATGAACCTAGATATGTCCAATCTACTCGTAAGGAAGACACAAGATCAAAAGTGCCTCAAAAAGTATTGAAATATTTTTCCGTTAGGCCTAGATTAAAGCGATTTTTCACAGTACCATGGATAGCGGAGGCAATGACTTGTCATGCTAGGTAAGAAGTAGGGGGTAATATCAGGCATCATCCTATTGATTCTACTACTTGGAGGACGATGAATTATGAGTATCCCGATTTTGCTCGAGAACAACACAACATTCGTTTGGCTATATCAACAGATGGTTTCAATCAATTTGGAAATCTAAGCACCGGTCAGAGTGTATGGCCAGTGATCCTAACCCCACTCAACCTCCCTCCTTCACAGTGTATGAGACCTGAATTTTTTATGATGGCTTTGTTGATACCTGGGCCAAAGGCACCAAGTGATGACATCGATGTCTACCTAGCTCTTTTGGTTGAAGAATTAAATGAATTGTGGGAAGAGGGTGTGCAATCATTTGACTATTTTAGAAAAGAAGAGTTTACGCTGAAAGCTACGTTGATGTGGGCAATTCATGATTTTCCAGCTTATGGGACATTATCCGGTTGTGTAGTGCATGGTTATTTGGGGTGTCCTATTTATGGAGAGGAGACTGAATCTCTTTGTCTATCCTTTACCTCAAAAAATGTATACCATTTCCACGGGAGGTTTTTACTCCCGACTCATAGTTTCAGATTTGAGAAAGGTTCCAATTTTTTATTGGGTGGGGTTGAACATAGGCTACCGCCAAGACAACTTTCGAGTTTAGAAATTGAAAGTAAATCTTTTGAATGTGGCCCTAATATACCAGGTAAGAATCCCAAATTTAAGAATGTCAAGCATAAGAAGACCCCAACTGGGAATGAAACTGAGACAAGAAAGGCATGGTCTAGGAGGTCAATTTTATTTGACTTGTTGTATTCGAAGAATAACCTGGTGCGCCATGTATTGGATGTGATGCATGCAGAGAAGAACTTTGCTGAACATATTGTGGGCACTTGCCTTGGGGGGAGTCATTTGAAGGATGGAGAAAATGCACGAAAAGACCTTAAATCGTTGAAACTTAAGCCACAACTATGGTTGAAAGAAGACAGTAGGGGAAGGACAATAATTCCCGCTGGTGCATTTACTTTGACGAGTGGGGAAAGGAAGGTGATTTTAGACACAATATATAATTTGAAGGGCCCATTTACTTTTTCGTCCAACTTGCAAAGGATTGTGAATTATGCTACTCATGATTTACATAAGTGTAAGTCCCACGATTGGCTTGTGATCATGCAATTG
Organism: Sambucus nigra; assembly: GCA_949130495.1. Lineage (NCBI taxonomy): Eukaryota > Viridiplantae > Streptophyta > Magnoliopsida > Dipsacales > Adoxaceae > Sambucus > Sambucus nigra. The sequence goes on from OX422209.1 coordinate 40,582,848, forward strand.
GTTCCTCTATTGTTTCTCCAAGAAAAAGGATTTGCGGAGGGCTATTATGCAAATTAGTATTACCTTCTCACTCTTGTGTGAGAAGGTAGTCAATCGAGAAAACATAGTGGCCGCAAAATTGGTGGTGACTAAAGCGATTTGTGTGTCGGAGAATTACTTTCCCCCAGCATTCTTTGACATAAGTGTTCACATTTTGGTACACCTATGCGATGAGGCACTTATTTGTGGTCCAGTTAGATATCTATGGATGTATCCGTTTGAAAGATTGATGAAAGTTTTTAAAGATTACGTCAAGAATATGCGATACATTGCAGGATCAAGTGCAGAGGAATACATAAATGTGGAGTCATCAATATATACTTGAGAATATATGCCTGACTCGACTAGCGTTGATGACACTGATGATTTCTTCGATGATGGTGGTTATGTGATGGGAAAATGAGTGAAATTATCGAGTTTCCAACATGAAAAAGTAGCTCGTTATCTATTTGAGACACATGAAGATGTCGAAGAATGGAAAAAGTAAGTTCGATTATTATGATGTTTAACATATTTTAGATGATTAATTTTATAATATGCAGAAAATATGAAGCCTATGAGAACAATAAAAGACAAAAAACAATGGTACAATCAGACAGCGAATTTAGGCTGTGGTTGACATAAGAGGTAATTATAATTAAAATGGTTGTTATATAATGTTACATTACACTCAAATTTTACAACTAATATAATTAATTTATCTATATTCTTAGCTCTTAAAGACGAGTGATGCGACATTAATGCTTGCTCATCTAGCCACTAGACCCTTGTTCATGGCACAAGAGTACAAAAAGTATCGATTGAACGGTTACATTTTCGGCGCTAAAGTGTACGAGGAAAGTACAAATGTATAGAACTCGGGCATTTCATACAAGGCTCTTACTTTCTTTCGAGCGAACGCAAAAGATAAAAACCTCTTTGAAGTTGAAATGACTTACTATGGTGTAATCTGAAATATATTTGAATTGGATTATATAAGCTTCAAAGAGGTTGTATTTACTGTGGCTAGGGAAATTTGAGGATAAAAATGCTTGTAAAGTTGATCATGTCACCAATTTGATCATGGTTTATTTGTCCAAGTTGAAGAGCAACGACCACGTGAGCAATGAGCCGTTTCTTTGTGCATTTCAAAAGGTTAACCAAGTGTTTTACTCAGAGTATATCAACAACGAGCCGTGGTCAATTGTCCAACACGCGGCAAAATGTCTAAATAGTAGTGTGGATGACTTGGTTGCTCCTACCGAATATCAATCCATTTTTTATGATAACCCGAATTTTAAATAATTATTTAATTTGTAACAAATATTCCAATGCGTTTGGATAGTTTGGGACTGCATAATATTCTTAGTGACTTAAAGTTGTTACTTTTGGAGGAACTTTCTATTATAAATGGAATTTTAATTTTAATTTGAAATTTAAGTTTTGTTTATACTAATCCATGAATATACGCTTCTTACCTTTAATAGGTGATTAGTACATAGTTATTTGGGGTGTCCTATTTGTGGAGAGGAGACTGAATCTCTTCGTCTATCCTTTAGCTCAAAAAATGAAGCGAGAATTCCCTTCATATCCGAACACTAAGAAATGCCATAATCCTATGGAGTGTTGCTCTGCAAATTCCTTCCAACCGTTGGGTAGCCCAACATCACTAGTTGAAGTTGTCAATTCCATTTTCCATACCCCACCACTTGGAATCTCTAGCAAAAGATGGGAAAATATGTAAAGTGGAATTGACAACTTCAACTGGTCATGTTTGGCTACACAACGGTTGGATGGAATTTGCAGAGCATAACTCCATAGGATTATAACAATTATTAGTGTTCAGATATGAAGGAAATTATATTTGACACGATTGCCCGGGGTACATTAGTTGGAAGGAGGTGTCATATGAGCTCAAGTTAGCTTTCTGGGTGGCGCTATAGGTAATGTATTTATATTTATATGAATATGAATATGTCAATTTCAATTTTGATTTTGATTTCCATTTTTATGAATATTTGCTTGTTGGGTGGCAGTACACTATTATTATGAATATTTTCTTGTTGTTATCCCACCCTTTATGATAATCCTAGCTCCACCCTTGGTTATGCCACATGTTTATTTAATCTTCTTTGAAGGATTTCCAACGTAAAGTCTCTTTCATTTTTGTGTTCTACTAAGTTGGTAAGATATAATATCTCTGCTATTGTTGCTTGCATAAATGACTATATTTTTTAGATTTATTACTTTTCAATTCATTTATAAAATCTCCCTTGTGCAATGTCTTGCAGTGGCTGATTCTTATAGTGGAACTGGAACTAGAAATTGGTGTTGGATTTTCTCAAAAGTTGTCCTCTTCTAGAGGTTCTTATCTTTGAGGTACATCAAGGGTTCATAACATCACTTCCAGCTAAATAGTTTATAGATTTGAGATAATTGATGGTGATGTTGTTTCTTCTTATATTAGGGTTTCTCATTTTGTTGTGAACAAATCGGGACATCGTGGTTGGAATGGTATATACCTGATTGTTTGAGATAACACCTCAAGACAATCGAAATTACGGGATTGGGGTCGAACAATGGATTTGAACGGTTGAGGTACTTTGTGGAGAATACCAAAGTTTTGGGGAAGACTATAATAAAGATGAAGGGTGGTGTTGAACAATTAAAGCTTCCAAAGTGTTCAAATCACATGATTAGTAAAATAAGTAAATTAATAAGAACATTAAAACGACAAAAATATAGCATCACGCGAAGTTGTCCCGTTTGCATATTGTTTCTATTTTGAATGTATATTTGCATTATCTCTAGTTTATTTGGATATATGATGTTTGAACAGGTACGACATTGCTATTACAGGTACAAATATACTACTGGGCAGTTGCAGTGGCTATACTGCCCAGTAGATTTTTTTTCAATTCTGCCCAGAATTGTCACGGTCATTAACTGTGACAAGTCCGTGACAAAGAAACTTATCACGGACTTGTCACGGTCAATGACCGTGACAATTTTTTTATAAACTGTCACGGGCTTGTCACGGTCATAAACCAGGACAAAACTCATCATGGTCAGGGACCATAACATGATCGTGCCAATTCTAACGAGCTTGTCATGGTCCATGACCGTGATAAAAAAAATTGTCTCGCCCAGAATTATCATGGTCATTGACCTTGACAAGTTGAACTTATCAAGGTCAATGACCGCGATAATACGATAGATTTGGTGTAGTGTCACTGGATTTGATACCAATTATAAAAGTGCAAAAAGGAAAGGCTTAATATTACAAAAAAAAGTGTATTATACAAAACTCGTTATGAAAGGAGAGAGAAGATTGGATTTTTACAAGTGATTTACAACTAAAGGAGAGAGCTCCTTCAATAGGCCCGAATGCCAAGCATTCCTACAATTCTATTGACTAATAGATAAGAAGAAAAGAGAAAGAAGAAAAAAACATGGGTGGCTTTTCAACCGATTTACAAAAGGTGAATAGTGCATGGTGAATAGTAAATACTATTTGGTGAATAGTAAATACTATTTGCATGAATAGTAAATACTATTTTCTTTTTCAAATAGTAAACACTCTTTGCATTTATTTCTTTTGTTTTTCTACTGGGGACCACATATCATATGCTGAATTGTTAATACAGTCCTTCCATGTGGTAAATATCATTCCATGGCATGAGCAATGTTAGATTCACCGATAGAGTCAAAGGACATGCTATCCATTGGACTTTGGTTGTGAGGATGAAGTTGGGCTAACTCATATTCCTCTGCAATGCTTAGTAACTCATAAGGAACGTCTATATTATTTTTGTTTATTTACTATTCACTTTATACTATTAACCTTTTCTAAATCGGATGAAAATTAGCCCACGTTTTTTTTCTTCTTTCTCTTTTCTTCTTTTCTATTAGTCAATAGAATTGTAGGAATGCTTAGCATCCGGGACTATAAAAGGTTAATACCTAGTAAAAACCCAATCTTCTCTCTTATTTCATTACCACTTCTTCATAATACACTTTCTTTATAATACTAAGCCTTTCCTTTTCGAACTTTTGTAATTGGAGATCCTTTTATAGTCCCGGATGCCAAGCAATGCTATAATTCTATTGACTAATAGATAAGAAGAAAAGGAAAAAAAATGGGGGGGGGGGACTTTTCAGCCGGTTTACAAAAGGTGAATAGTACAAAGTAAATAGTAAATGCTATTTGGTGAATAGTAATTACAATTTGTATAAATAGTAAACAATATTTCCTTTTTCAAATAGTAAACACTATTTTCATTTATTTCTTTTGGGGACCACATGTCATATGTTGAATTATTGGTGTTGTCGTTCCATGTGGTAATTTTCCTTCCAAGGCATTAGAGATGTTGGCTTCACCGATATAATTAAAGGGCAAGTTATCCATTGGACTTTGGTTACGAGGATGAAGTTGGGATAAATCATATTCCTATACATTTCGTAGTAAGTCATAAGGAACGTCTAGATTATTTTTGTTTCTCAAAGTTTCTAAAAATTCCTTAACCTCTTCTCGTTGTTCCAGCGTTGTGGCATAATTTATGGGAAGGTTTGTGACAAACCATCTTCGTCCATCAGTCACCATAAATTTGATTTCATTTTCCCAATAAAAATATGATGCCACATTAGAAATACCGATCAGGTTTTTTGACCAATAAAGTTTTATGTCCAAGTTCTCCAGTGTTTGATGGTCATGCCAGTTTTTGTTGATTTCATCCCATTCATTATTCTCAGTGGTTCTAAGATGGCAAATTTAGTAGGTTTGTAGAATCTTTCTCGAACCCTCCATCTAATAGTACTGGTATTATGGAATGACAAATAACGTGTATATTTGTACTTACCCTTGCATAATACATGATTAACCATGGTTTTGATCATCTTGGGTAATTTTTTCAAAATTTTCTGGAAAAATACTTGGGAAATTTAGTTTGTTTACTAATCCCCATTTAAATGGTTCAAGATCACAATTTTCTTTAGTGAAAAAAATGTAGTTTTGGCCTTTCATCACTAAAATTGACATGATTTTCAAATTGGATTAAAAGACTTTTTATCTCTTGATAATGATCCTCAAGTTTAGGAAATATTTCCATTTGGAACAATGATCTTAGGAGAAGTTGCTTCACATTTTCGAATAAAAAAATTCTTCTAATAGTATTAAAGATTTTATCAGAATAATCATTTTATAATAAATCAACAAATGTTAAAAAGGTATTGATATTTTCAAGAGAAAAATATTGATTTTCATAATTTATTTATTTCAAGACCTTGAGACTAAGGTTTTTAAGTTTATCTAAAACTACTGTTTGTTCAGCAATTCTATCAAGAAGGATACTCATGTGTTTTTCTGAAATCCTTCCTTTCATCTGCAACATGGTATTTCCATGATTCATTAAAAGGCTTAAAAAATTCAAAAGAGATTCCTGCATTATAGAAATCTGTACCTTCAATAATAGGAGTGCTTTTCTTTGTTTGAAGTTTTGAAAGTTGGTAAACCAGACTGGAGGGATAAAATTGTTTCATCCAGTCTTCCCAAGATGCAATAACTTATTTTTCAATATTATATCTTTTGTAAAATTCCCCTGGATATCCATTGATTTGGATATGGAAATGAGACCAGTCGTAGTAGAAGCCTATTTTACGTCCACAAAAAAACAACATATGCATAACTTGGTTTAGTTTGTGTATTTGAAGATGATGCTTGGGTTTCTTCCCTTTTAGCAATGGTCACCCATTCCCCTTGTACTTCTTTTGGGTCTCTGTCTCCCGTCCTGAAAAAATATATTCCACTTATTTAGTGGGGTTTTTCAAACATTCCACTTGTTTAGTGGTTTTCAAAATAATTTCTGCTAAGGTAGTCTACAAGAAAATTGTTAGTACCTTTAAAGTGTTTCACTTCAAAAGTATATACAACAATTCAGTTATACCATTTTAGTCTTCTTCCTTCTAAAATACCTTTTTATTTATGAGGAAGTCCCTAACAACTTTATTGGTTATTCTGACAATAAAATCTTCGGGTTCTAGGAAAACATGGAATTTTTTAATAGTACGTTTTTTTACTAATAATTATTTTTCAAAAATAATGTAATTTCATTAGGCATAAATTTTCCTGAATTATAACCGCAGATTAATTCATGTTTTTGAATATTTTTTGGCGTAGGGTTTTTCTTACGACGGATACCAAGTATATTGGAAGTGTTTTCATTCCAATATTGTGTTGGAATTGCTTTGATAACACATCCCCAACAATTTTTTGAAGCATCTGTTTCAAAAATTAGTTTATCTCCCGATTTAGGAAAAAAAACTTTTGGGCAATTATTATGTATATCTTGTTTTATTGTTTTTACTACAAGAGTATCATTTTTTTCCATGTAAAAACGTCACTCTTCTAGAGTTTTTCAAGAAGTGGTAATTCCTTTTGTGATCATCCTTGTATGAAATTTCTTCCATAATTAAGGATTCCCAAGAAACTTTGCAATTATTTTTCGTCCAAAATTTCTTCAATAAAATCTTGTATTTTTTAGATTATATGGTCTTGTAATTTTAATCCATCTTGGTTTAAGATTATTCCAAGAAAATTGATTTCTATTTTTTCAATTTCTATTTTCTTTGGAGAAAAAATACTTCCATGTTTTTGGAAATTTTCACAAAGAATTTTCAGGTGATGTCGATGATCTTTTATTTTATTTAGAAAGACAGGAATATCATCTATATAAACAACACATAATTCTTTAAGATATTTAAAGATACTATCCATCAATCTCTGGAATACCTGTGGATCCGTGCTTAGCCCAAAAGGCATAACATTCCATTGATAATGTCCTCTAGGGGTTTGATTCCTCAGTTAACTTTAACTGCCACAATCCAGATTTATAATCAAATTTGCTAATGATCTTTTTACCTTTAATTTGGTTGATTAATACATCCTTTCTTGGGATGAAGTAACCATCAAATTCTAATTATTCATTTAACCTTTTATAATTTATCACCATCCTAGCCTTTCCTCTTGTGACCTCACTATGTTTTCTTACCATGAAGGCAGGACTAGAATGCGGAATTATTGTTTCTTGAATAAGATTAGTTTCCGCTAATTATTTGATTTGATTATCAAATTTGTCGATGCTTTGTCATCTCTTAATTTGAGATTACAATACTTTGGACTTTTATCCCATAATTTTAGTGGGTTTTCACTAAAATTGTCTTTTAGAATAGTATATAGCCAGTTTGTTTCTTCAAGAGCTTTAATTATTGGAGTCATATCTCATTTCTTAGTAGAAGAAAAGTTTTTCTCACATTTATATTTATGTTGTTGAAGTAGAGGTATTTCAAGTGGTTCTTTATTGAGATTTAAACTGATTGTTCCCTCATCAATATTCATAGGTAAATATTCTGAAATACAATTATTACATAAAATAAAATCTCCATGCATTTCAGGAAAGCATAGAATAATGAATATCTTTTCATTAAATCATATAACTACTTCATTAGCTTTTAAATCAATGAAATTTTGTGTTCCATTTATAATAGTTACAGCAATAGGATTTTTCATCTTTATCCACTTTTCTTGTGGTAAAATATTAGGTCTACAAGAATAAATTGTAGCATCTGTATCAATTAATGTGCAAACACTATATGGATTGTAGTTTGCAAAATTAAAATACCCTAATACTTAAGTGTACCTTTTCTATCCATGGCTTGGAGAAAATATAATTTCTTCTTTTCCTAGCTGAAAATGATGAATTTGACTAGATTTTATATTATCTTATTTTACATAATTTGTGCCAGGTAATATTGGTACTTGTATGTTTTGATAGCAATAGTTTGTTTACTATTACTAGATTCTCCTCTTAAAAGGATTTTTCCATTTAATTTTTTCCAATCGTTATCAGGAAATTTCTTATGCCAATCTGAATGTTTAGTTTTAAAATAAACATTATTTCCTGACACTTGTAGTTCAATGCCATTTCGTTGTTTTCCTGGTGGTGGTTCCGTTACTGGAGGTAGTATCCATTGTTTTGGTATTTCTAAATATCTCCAATTGATTAATCTTAGTTGTATGTCCGAATCAAATGATCTAGGTTCCAATATTTTTATAATATTTCTATCCACATTTTGTGTATTAGTTTGTGGTAGAGTTATCAATTCATTAATTATTTTCCAATGTATTGAATATTCCTAGAGGTACCCTTCAATCCTATTCCTTTGGTTTGGATTTTTATAATCATAGAATCTTCAATGTTTGGATCATTAATAGGTATAAAGAAATTTTGTTTTATGTTAAACCAAATAACTCCATTTACCAAATTGGATTGGACTCCTCCAATTATAGCATTCATAGGATTACTAAATCTGTTGTCTAAGACCGGTATCGCTATAGGTGTATCCATACCTTGTGTAAATAATGCAGTGATGCATATTTGAATAAATTCAATATGAATATATTCTATATTCTAATGTTTTCCTCCCATCTTTTGATTTTATTTAAATCAAAGATTTTTATATATGTTGTTTCATCATCCGTTGAACCCGCAGTAGTGTTGTCATTAAACTATTCAAATATTCTTGTTGAAAATGATTTAAATTTAGATAATTTATATACATTGTCCTTTTTTATGAGTTGTCTTTGGTTATCAATTTATTATAATTATTAATTAGTAAACGTTATTTCTTCACCAAATTTCATGAAGTGTTATTATTTGTAACTCATTTTCGTTACACTCTCGTATTTCAACAAAATTATACATAAATACAAATTCTTTATGGGACGATTCCGAATCAGATTCAAATTCATATAATATTTCTTTGTTATCAGAAATATCGATAAAATCATCACCAAAGCATACTTCAAGTTCTTATTCTTCAAGAAATGTTATCATTCTTTTTTGCATTTTCCCCCCTTTTAGGGCATCCGGTGCATAGTAACATTCTTCATTACATATATAACATTTACACTTCATTTTTGGAATTAATTTTCTGTTATATTTTTTTTTTTTTTGAAAAAGTTGATTTTTTTTCCAAGGTTTCCATTTAAATCTTTGTTTTCGAGTGTTTTTGAAAAGTCTAGGAGGGGGATTACATCCTATCTTCCGATTTTCTTTTAAAATTTTAACACAACATTTATACCGGGCTTCTGACTGGTGATTTGATTTTTGACTCGCTTTTTGGATTTTATTTCAGTACACTTTTCGGATATTTGTCTTAATACCCAATTGATACGGAATCAAAGGTTATCTTCCTTATTGATTTGTTTTAACCAATCAGGATAAGTTTTTAAAGACATTTCATCCCATGGATTTGGGAGTTTGTGGAAAAATTGATCCAGCCAATAAAGGTTTTCTAGAGTATTAAGTTTGAAATAATATTTTATATATATTTCAACAAATTTTTCAAATTGACAAATATTACACAATTCTAGTTTAGATAATATATAACATGCATCTTCTTGGATTCTGGGTTCTCTAGTATGTCCAATTATATTTTCTTTGATTAAGTCAACAAATCCTTGAAGTATATCATCGAAAGTTTTAAAATTTTATAGGATTTTAGATTTTTTCTGAGTTCCTTTTGTAATTTTTCCCATTTTTGTAGCCATTGTAGTAAATCACCTTGGAGTGTTGCTTCAAGGTAGTCTAATTGGCACCCCCACCTAATAAAATAACAGTCGAAGAATCATGTACCAAATTAAAAGAGGAGTTTCATTTGTTTCATTTTTAGCATCACGGTCGAAAACCGAATTAATTACTAATAACCTATTAGGCTGGCAACAAAATTTTATTTAACTAATTTTTTTAAACAAATCAATAAATTAAGACATCCACACAGTTTAAATATAGCAAGATGAAATGAAATAAAATAATCGAAGACTCGGTTTAACATAATACAACCAAATCGAATGCCGCACTAAAATGTGGTAAAAGTATGAATGAATACAATTGGGCTTTCGGCCCGAGTGTTACTACAATGCTTCCAATCTAGATAACAAGAATAGAAACGTCTAAAACTAAACCTGCATGCATCCACAACTACCGCAACAACATTTGACTCGAAGGAATCATCATCCAGGCATCCTTGTTTCTGGACACCTATATGCATACATATATAGCAAAAGAGGGGAAATAGATAAACGGGTAAGAGCCCAAGTTATGAAAATATTTTTCAATTGCATAAATGCTATATTTTCTTAAATATCATTTCTCCCATATTTAAATTGGTATCGTACTCCCATGAGATACCCCTCACCCTCTTCTAATAGTGCACACCTATCACATACCTATTAAGCAACCTAGTTAAGCAACCCAACCTAACTAATTCGTCTCACTAAATCTATAAAAATCCCTATAAACCTGAGTACTAAGGGATAAACTTCTCCCCATTCTCAACACTGCGCCAAGTTCGTGCGTGGGGCGTTTCGCGAAGCGAAATACAAATAAGGAACCCCCCGATACACTACTACCTAGCAATGTTGATCGTCGAGATCCATTAGGCCCTCAGCATACAACGCATATATAAAACTCATATATAAATATATAGTTCTCTCTATAACCTCTGATTCAAAATCCAATAAATTCGGGTATACATATCTACCGGAAAAGGGGATAATACTCTATCATTCTTTTCACCATAAATATATAATATCTCAACTTAGTATATGATCAATATACTATGATCAATGAATATAATCATACTTATTACAATCACAAACATAATAACCATCCCTCTGAGCTATAACTTGAGGATGTAGTCTCTTAGTTCCTATTCGAATTCGGGTTTACTCACTATACCACAGTACTAAGCCATACTTACTTGTGGTCATGGTAAAAATACACAACGGTGGAGACGGTCATATTCCCTCTGCAAGTGGAGTACACACATCGCACCCGAATGCGGGACGAGATGACCTGGGGATAGACTCTCCCTGCTCCTCAAGCCAGGGGATCCACCCACATCGCGCAACCTCACCAGATCGCACTAGAGAAATATATAATCTGGCTGTTATGTAATCACATCGTATATATGTAATCACGTCGTATATATATGGCTATAACTGCAAATCTCATATAGCGATAGATAATAACCCCGAATATTGTCATTCGTAATAGTATTTAAGTATTCACACACTTATGATACTAAACCCAAAAGTATTCTCTCACTTGATATATAACTTGTACCTTAATCACTTTTAAGGATACGTATATAATCCCAAATATGCCAATTCCTACTAACTTTGTAAGTTTACTAATTACTTATCTTAATTTCATAAGTGTCACATCACATATATTAGTAGTCCTCAATAGACGTAGGACGACTGCTCAATTCTCTTTGGCCCGTATCCTACAATCCATCCTAATCGCATCCCAGGATTTACTCAATTACAATCGGCCCGTATTTATCCTAAACGCATAAATATACTCATATACGCTTGCCTAATAATTTCTCAAATATCTCTTGTTCAAAATATTCATTAAGTCCGCACCCCGGATTGTACCCTTAACTAAGCCATGGTCAGTAGGCAACTCCTCAAGACCTTATTGATCATAACTGTCTATAATACACTAACCAAGAAGGCCCCTAAATTTTAAAACCCAAAAAGAAAAGGGAATGGAAAATCCAATTCTTAGGCAAGAAACGGAGTATCGATCGACCGGTCCCTAACCCCCGGTCGACCGCGAATTGAAATTATTCCTAACGAGCCAACTAGTATCCCCTTTTTCCTTGACCCGATCGACCGACCCTAGAGCCGCGGTCAACCGGTCACTCCAGTTCTTTCGAAATTTAGTTCTCCAAAATGCCAAACGACAACCCAAACTCCATTTTTGTGGTCTCTAATCTTCACCAACAACACTACACTCATCTAATCATTGATTTCTAACTAACACACCAATTATTTGGAGGATTAAACCAATTTTCAAAGATTTAAATCAAAAACCATTTAAACCCTACTTTTCTCAATTCTCCCATTTCAATTCATTTCCCTACTCCATTTACATGGTTTTAACACTAGAAATCACTAAGAGTTTACAATACATATTTTTAAACTCATAGTCAAAATACCAAAATTTACTTTAAATGTTCTAACCTAAATTTATATTGTTTACCAACGATAATATGAGATATATACACAAATTTAAATAAAGCAAGTAAACACCTGCATCGTGGATAAAATCCGATGACCTCGAGTCGAATCATGCGGAGTTTGGCTGAAATATCCTTTTCTTATCTCTTTTCTCCTCTTCCTTTCTTTCTCTATTTTTGTTTTCCTCTTTCTCCCTCTCTCGTGCCTTTATAAGGGAGAAATAAGGGATTGTCATTTTATTAACCCAAAAATGACTCGTTTACTTAATTGCGAGCCCATCAATCCAAAAATCCCCGGAACCTAAACACTAGTCCCTGATACTCTATTCTGACTATCTTGGCCATTTCAAAACCAACCGCGCACTCGAAATCTCCATCTTTTATCTCTTTACCCAACTGCGACATATAATGAAAATACTCCGACTCATTTACTTAATCCCTAAAGTAAATATAGTGCACATAAAAAATCATCTAACCCTCGTAAACTCCAAAACTTATTATTCAATTTTCAAATTTCACTTACTTATGAAATTTAATTATCCATAAAAGTGCGAGGTATTACATTCTCCCCCCTCTAACACGGAATTTGGTACTCGAAATTTGGATACGACCGATACAAACCTAGGATCATGAATCACTCCACATCCTATTGCATAACAGTGGAATGGTACTAATCCAATGGCACTCAATCATACACTAGTTCAGTATTCACCGATCTCAAGGTTTATACTCTACTACAAGCTTATTTAGATCTTCATATTGTACAATGCTACCTCATCGTATGATTGACTCTAATGTCATGTCGCACCTAGTTCTTTTATAAGCACATATAAAGAAAATGAGCCTATAAACGTCGCCCTAAGTTATCAATCCAATCGGAGATCAGCTATTCTAAGCATCCACTCATACATCGGGACATATAATTTACCTAAAAAAGGACACTAGACTAGCTCTTGACTATTCACGTCAGTATTCTCGCTTATCATAAGTGTACTAACTCTCGTTGCACCAACACCATTGGGTTGTCGCGTGCCTCCTACGACGTTCCATCCAACAACCTTCAATCTCACGTATAACTGCCTCACATCATATACTTCAACTTTATATACTACGCCCCTTCTATTTGACACGATATATAAAACCAACTTACCAAGGTGCCCATATACCTTTATGGCCCGTGCCTATACGCACAACCATTGTAAACGTCATACATGTAACACTCTCTCTAAAAATAGGCCTCACTTTCTTAGCCTGGTGCTAACACCTGGGTATTCCTTACAATCTTCTCAAGATTCGATGCTTCCTATAATAGGAAACCCAATCTTTCTTAAAATTAACTCAAGAATCTTCTCGTGGTTAACTCACCACAATCTCATGATATCGGTTCCACTAGTCCTTCTTGTCTTACTTCCCAAAAATCCTAAGATCGATGCGTTTCCTACATATGTAAAATGAGAACTAGCCCAACTATATCCCTAGTGCCCAAGACCTATCCAAATTTTTGACATTTGCTCAGGTTCATGCATGGGACATCTCGCAAAGCGAAATCCATACAAGAAACCCTCCACTTACACTACTTCCTCGCATCATCGATCATCAAGATATAACGGCCTAAGGTACACCAACAAAACATTCTAAATCCTACCTCGCTAACCTACTAACGTACTTCTACCACTATGTTCTTCCAGCTTAGCGGAATGGAAGGTATAACTAATCGGGGCGCCTATTCTCTACAAAGGTGTTAAAATCTACATACTCAAGACATATATTTTCACTGAATTTGCCTTCTATACAAGGCTTGACCATTAGCCTCAAATTGATTTCCTTTACCTTAACTCACCCACATAATTGCGGTGCGGAACCATTTTAGTACTTTTCCATAGCACTTCTATCTCTATAAGCATACAATCAGCACACATCTCACAGTCTATAGTGTTTATTCCACCCTAGGTAACTCGTCGTGAAAACCAACATCCTTGCATAATATCTCTACACTCTCGACATCGTTAAGGTTCATTCGTGGAGCGTCTCGCAAGAGAAATCAAAATAAGGAACTCCTCCAATACACTACTACTTAACTTTGTCGGTCATTTAGGTCCGTTACCTTTAAATATGCAACCGAGATAATCCCATCCCTTCTCACAAAAAAATGTGGTCAGAATTCCCCCTTCTTTTCAGCAGCCATACCATAAGGCGCTTATACTAACACTAAGTCCTTTACGTATACAACACTAAGCTTAAACTCACAGCTTAACAAGAAATTCTACATTCGTTAAATCATATCCATAAGGTTGCCACGCAATCGAATCATGATAATGAAACATCAACTCATCGAAGTTCCATATACCCATATAATAAATACGAACTCAACCTGTATCCAGGTGAGATATTGCAACAACAACCTGTTCCACCCTGGACCTGTGGATACGATAGTCTTGCAATCATTAGCCCGCTATCGCTCTGATAATATAATAACATTACTCTTATAATAGTACTATACTCATATAACACATACAAAAAACCAAATACTAATGAAAAATAGAACCCCGCTATCGCGGAAAAACATATAGACACTATATAATGTTATCGATACCTCCACAGATCTCGAATTACACACATGAATCTAGGGTAATCAAAATACCACGAATCTATCTAGCCACGCAAAATATACCTCTTTCATCCAAGGCAATACTCGTAACAATAACTTCGCTAATCTCCCTAACTGCTCTGATTGATTCCCTGACATAGCACACTTGTCTTAAGTGAACCAAAATTACTTTAATCAATGCTCCATATGAGCACCCTACTTTTGTCGTTTAAGTCCTACTGGGCAAGGACTAATCGTGTGGTTCATCATTCCACATTGCAACATTCCTCTTCTCTGTCCACCCTGACCTTGTTAAGGTTATCAGTATCTCAGACTCTATAGCCTCGATCATAAAAATTGTCTTCATAATCCCCTTAACTTCTTCGTCGAAAGGAAACTCCACTACTGACCTCAACAGCCCTGTTCAATGAATTCCCCAGGTGGTTGTCCACCAATGGGGTTCTACGAACAGACATTATCCATAAGTGTTAGCAACACCTTCTAGTGAGGCTATCATTCTATAGAAGGACGCCCTCTTTAATGTGCCTTCCTAAATTCAGCACAAAGTTCACTTATCTATATAACTTTTTATTCACTTTCGGCCTCTAGCCGATCCTCATGTGAATAATTCAGGAACTGCATTCTTTTCCCTCTTGCTAAACCAAAGGAAGCAATGGTTATATCCATCCATAATATCCATCTATGAATGAAATATCCAACTTCCTTAAATATGGTGACCACCGTTGTGACACCCCGCCTAATTAAATACCGGGCGATCACTCCTTTATTAAATTAAATCAAGGTAAACAGTTGGTTCATTCTCAGCATCACTGTCGATAAAAAATATATTTTTCAATTTAACACCCTAAGTAATTAAGCTAAGCGTCAAAATCATTTTTCAGACATAGTATCCAAATTTTATTTAAAGAAAAACATTTATTTTATTAACAACATTCAAATAGTAAGAATCACACCATATTAAATTCTGCAACATAAACCAATTAATATAATACATTCGTCAGTCGAATGTCAACATATGAAATCTAAAGTCATACATCCAAACTGATAAATCCCATAGTAACAATCTGGAAATAACAGAAATACAAATGTCCCAAAAATAAAGAAATAATGGAAAGGCTACACATGCCCAACTAAATGAAAGTACTAAGAGTGGATCTGAATGGACGAAGTCGTCTAATCAAGAGACCTGCAACTCCCACCTAAGCTGCAGCGCGTTCCTTCCAAGAGATCCAAAGCATGACGCCCCTGTGACTGGGAACCTGTAATACATACATATATATACAAGAGAGAGAGAGAGAGAGAGAGAGAGAGAGAGAGAGAGAGAGAGAGAGATTCGGGTCAGGGCCCGAAAGTGTGTTTGATTTAAAAATACGTTTAGCAAGTATTTAAATTGGTACAGGCCAATGCAACAACATATTAGTGCGACACTCTCTTGAGAAATTCTCACCTCTCTTCTAATGTGCACTCCTATCTCACTAACCCTCCTAATGGTTTATCTCATTATATAACACGCTATCTTTCCCCAATGATTTAACTTAACTTAGGCATTTCGTAGGATTCAAAATTTATCGATACAATAGTTTGAAAAGAATATTTCAAGTAATAACCAAAGTTCTCATTTTAACTTTATTAGTCATTCAAGTTTTCCAGAGGCATATTATACTTTCCTAAAACAAGTACTTAGAATTTGAGTCATCAACCATATCCTACATATCAATACACAGTAGGTAGTTCCAAGTTTCAGAATTCCATATATATATTAACTACTCGTATAATATATATATATACAATAATAGCACCCCAAATAAACTATGGTACGGAATCACTCTCGAATTGTATTAACATAAAGACACAAACAATATTGAGGCGAAGCATAGATTCCAAGTCTCTAAGAGGATGGCACATGCCTGCGTCTCTTAGGACCGTCTGAACTATCACGTCGATAGCCTGTACCAAGGATATCTATCTTCTAAGGTACAAGTCAATATCCCCCATAAAGGTCCCATCGAGATAAGACTTGTCCCAGCGCGGTAACCTCAGGGATAGCAAGTAGCGTGGGCATGATTTTCACACATAGGTAGTATATGTACACACAATCATATAACTATACTAACATTACCATAACAATATTAGGTAAATTCTCAATTCCCAAAATTTCGACATTTCCATATTATCATATTATTAGTATCGCGTATAAGGGTTCATCTCTAACCTTAACTCGAAGGGTTTTCTCACTTATTACATGACACTCGTGGACTCTATCCTTTCTAGTAGAAAATTCAGTAGGTATACCTATATTCACTATCGTAGTTATTCGCCGAAATCTCTCACTTGAATTATGTAGCTTCATCGTTTATTTTATAATTATCCCAAAAGCAAAGTTCTCGACTTATAATAAAGTTCCCAACACTCATTCATATGTCCTACTGCTCTTTCCTATCTCCCAAAAACATTTCATTAAGAGTACCCAAGAATTATTTCACGATAAATTTAATTTAACTAATTAAACAAGGGAAATAGGAGTCTGTCAGGAGGGGTCGATCGATCGAAGCTTGGGGCTCGATCGATTGAACCTTCGATCGATCGAAGCTCTAGGCTCCATCGATCGATCAAGGAGGTCTGTGAAAAATTCTGCAGAATGCAGTTACGTGTTTCATCACCAAAATTACACCAAATCCATATTTTCAAGTTCCAATCGTCCCAGAATTCTACTACTAACATTATAACAATATACTAGAAGATTCTAACGTAAGGCATGTACATATTCATCATTTAAACATGGATTTTCAACCTAAAATTATATCCAATTATCAAGAACCCTAGAATTTTCTTGAACAGATTTCTAACAAATCTTTCTCCAGAATTTCTTTCTTATGATCATCAAAATTCCGTGGTTTATTTCCTCTACATGGCAAGGGTTTCCAGAATCAACATATAAATCAATACTACATGGATTCTCCTATCATAAATTGGGTTTTCTTCCACATTTTTTATCACAAATCATTCCTAAACTAATATGAAGATTGCACCAATGAAAATAGCAAGTTAAACACTTGCCTGGGATTTTGGGTAATCTGATTCACGGCTGATTTTGGTATGGCTGCGTTCCTCGACTCGCGATCTACGCGGTGGTGGTGGCGACGGTGCAAACCGGTGACTTTTTTGGCCTTGAATTGCCTTGGAGCTCTCTCCTCTCTTCTCCAATGGCCGTCACTTGTTTTCTGAATATTCTAACCCTAAAAGACTAACCTAGTTGGCTGATATAGGTTGCTGAATTTCGTGGGTTTAATTACCCAAAAAGGTGAAATGACTAAATTGCCCTCCCGGGGTACCAATTAGGCCTAAAAACGCCCCGAGACCCAAACTAAACCCCCAGGTACACTTTTATGACTATTTAGACCCTTCCGGACACGTTGGCGCACTCAAAACGACCATACGAACAACTTATAAAATATTCACTTTTTATTTAACAAAATTAGTCCTGACGTGACACGGGCACGTCCCGACTTAAATTTCCAAAATAGTCATTTAATTCACTCATGACAACATTATAAAAATAAATATCATATATTACTATACTCATCCAGTAATATGCAAAAAATAACAAATTTCCAATAATTACTAACTCTCGTCACGCTAGTAAATATTAAAAGCAACATTCCGGATTAAAATTAAATTAATTTATCTCAATTAAATTTAATAAATCCCATAATTTTAAAAGGAATAAAAATACGGGGTATTACATACTTCCCCCCTAATAACTGAATTTCGTCCCGAAATTCGGAAAATAAGGCCTATCCGATAGCACAATTCTGGATATCCTTTTTC
This sequence comes from Sambucus nigra, assembly GCA_949130495.1. Classification (NCBI taxonomy): domain Eukaryota; kingdom Viridiplantae; phylum Streptophyta; class Magnoliopsida; order Dipsacales; family Adoxaceae; genus Sambucus; species Sambucus nigra. Next base: position 40,601,389 of record OX422209.1, read on the forward strand.
GTACACAAACTAACTACACATTACGACGCTCAATTACTATAGCCCTTTCTTCATAACAACATTATTTTACATTCTCATTAGAGATACGTCACCTTGTGCTCCCAACCGATAACATTCGCATAAGTCACGCTTATACGTTATACATTTCATTATCTCACTAACATTAGGAGGCCGCACCCTACTATAGACAATTACTCGGATCATTTATATACAAAATTTCCATTCTGAGAAAATATTACGAACATTTGATCACTCTTGCTCGCCTAATACAGTCGTGGAATTCTACCACATTTATCGGAAGTTCTCTTGACCGATCCAAAAAATTTGATTACCTACTCTCCTCTAATCATACGGAAGGAGAATAGTCAAGGTTCTTCCATAACAAAACCTTAATAAGTACCTTGTACGCGACAAGCAGGTACGAGTGTTTCTACCGAGCATGCTTGAAATCATCATACCAAGATTCCAAAATCTCCTTCACGTGGCTCCCCTAATCTTTAATCACCATGCGCTTATTCCATGGCTAAGGGTGATACATCCTACTCGAATGAAATCTTATCTCCGCTGGTTCCTGAAATCCCATTTCAAAGGTGGGATTCACCAATCTCATCCTGATTCAGAAATTTATACTGCGCCGAACCATGCACTGGCGCGATCCTTCCTTTCGAAGGAAGTCTGGGGCATACTAGTTAATATTGTAAGCCAGCCCAAAGGAATATCAATCACTTCCTTTTCGTCCACTTAATTCACAAGTTCGGAATAAACCCTTGATCTTGTTTTGAGGATGGAAACCCATCCAAGGACTGTACCAACATTACCGACCTCTTCCAATTTCAGGAATTATCGATAAACACAAAATTCTTTGGTTGATTCTCTGCTTTCAACCAAACCTTACTTATGGGCGGTGCATGTAGAGACTACTCACTATGTCTCGCTAAACATTGATTCTTCCCTTGAAATGTCTCACATTAAGTGACACGTAATACTCCCCTTCCTCCTTGGAGTAGGCCGACAGTTCCGACCCGTGCTCTTCTCTCCACGAAGCGCACTTCTGGATCTGTTATACCATACTAACATCCTTACTCTTTGTATGCGCAAGTCGCTCTCACACTTGACTAATAACAACTCCGCTCCGGGTGTTCTTCATAATCATTAAATTCTACTCTATTCAAGGAATACCAATTCTTGAACGGCTTCCGCAGCCTTCCAATCAAGTTAGGGCGTGCTATTCTAATTGCACACTTATGTATGGATTATTGCCCCTCATGTGACGTTTAATCCACTCTATCACTTCCACTTCGTCATACTATTACCACAAACATATATTTCACACGTCTATTTTCACGTCCCTTCGATTCGGACCATTTTAACTGTAGTTAACCAAGATGCCCACATTTTTGCAACACTCCGACCGCCTTGGGAGAGCGAACGGCGTGCTACTCATCTGTAGAACTAACTATATTCAATGGAATAGAAGGAATAGGGCATTCAAATTCCATGACAATAAAAGAGGAATAATAATTCTCAACCTTTCTCAGATAAGTACAACAATTTTCCCAAATAGGTACAACAACTAAAGTAAATCACTAACGCTCTATTCATCAAAATAATTATAAGTCATCTCTTATGTATAGTATAAAGTTCTTTCCAGATAATCCATGCTAAAAATCATTCCAACTCTTTATTCACTTTGTGTTCTGTACACGGTTATGATATTCGGGTACTCTCAATCACCCTAGAAATCAGAATTCTTAAATTCTCCTTATCATAGTTCCACCCCTCAAGTTGTGGGGATAACTTTCAATGTTTTCCTACCACAAGATCCGGCTCCAATAACCTTATAATAAAATTCAACTTCCAACTTACATACATAATTACTTGATCCCATTTCGACCAGGGTACCAAACTCGTGGAATAGTGACCAAACGTCTCCCTATTTCCATCCTTACGCTAAGTTTCATGCGTGGGATGTCTCGCAAAGCGAAATCCAAATAATGAACCCCCCCGATACACTACTACCTAGCTTTATCGGTCATCGAAATCCGTTAGGTCCTCCGTCCGTGGTATGTACCTCTTTATTCCGTCTCTTGACAGAAAAGTTACAATTCTCCCGTAATTATGCTTAATAAAGAACGTTTCACCAATTTCACTACTGTATTGGTTGATGGTAATAGCATTCCATAAACCTCGAATACATACAATCGGAATTCTCGAAATTCCTTTCCCTAATAATAGGGGTATAAAGATTAACTCCCACATCTCTAAAGGTTAAATATAACAATGCACTCTTCCTATCACTAAGTCCAGAGTGCTAAACATAATACTGAGTCAAATTTTTTCGCTCAACGGTAAATCCCGATACATACGGAATTATACTAACAAAGTCTATACATACATTGGCATCGAATATCTCGAGCCCACTATCTCCTCCGAAGTCTCTAGGATAGATAATATAAGTGCGAGTCCAACTTTCTTACTGGTAAGCCTCGCCAAAACAAACATGAAACATGTTGCACCAATGCAACTACTCCAATAGCCTCGCAATAAATGTCCACTATCATACTACCCATTTTTATAACATTTTAACAAAGATAAAATCATACTCGTGTATCGCATCACTACAACAAGCAATCTCTATAAAGTATAAAACATTGTTAATATACTCACCCATCCTCCGCGGATAGCTCTAAAGAAAATCCCGCTATACTAAGGAAAAATATTCACACAATGGTAACATTTCTAATTATATGCATTAAACTTGTCTCACATGCTAATCTAGAAATGATCAAAATATGGTGACTCGCTCGTGTCACATAAACACGCCTCATCCTTTGAGGATACAACATACACTTCTACCTTGACAATCGTCTAGACTGTGCAAATGGTTTCCGGACATAACACGTCTACACAAACCAAACAATATTACTTTACTCGTTGCCTTTTACTAGGAACCGTATTCTTGCCCTTATACTTACTTTCGAACATATTATCGTGAGCGATCTCACTCCGCATAAAATACCTCAACACATAATTCACCTATCACCTGTCCTACTGACCAGGTTAGGATTGTCCTTTCCTCGGACATTAGTAGACTCGATTTCTGTTAACCATCCCGGTTGTTCCATAGCCTTCTTAGGCCATAAAGATCATGTTACTATCTATACTAGTACTTACTGAATTTACCATCACTTGGTAAGAATTTAACTGTCTGAAGCATTTAAATCGTTTTCCTGATGTGTATCCACATCCTTCTGTGGTGCTATACCACCACCGTTGCATTCAGTCTCATTCTCGACTAAATTCTTCGATTCCTTTAACTTCCTCCACAAAGAAGCGTTATCATCTATTCTGACACAATATGACAATGTCAACCTCTGGATCGTTCGTCCACCAGAATTTCCTCCTCGAGTTTTATCAACTATTATTATGAGTTGGTCTTCCACTTGGAGTCGTTTCCCCCACTTGTATCTACATCTTCTGATACAAAATTGGCTAATGGTTAAGATTCAAATTCACGAATGGACCCCTGATATGCCCTCCCTCGAAGAGTTCAAAACCACATTTGCTTCTCTTCCTGAACAGTTAAGGAAGGAATATACAGTCAGCACTGTACCTCAGGTTCTCCTATAGGCATAGAATTCCACTTCTAAAATTGGTGGTTGTCTCCAACCATTATAATTTCGTCCCGAAAGCCAAGAAAATTTTTCTCTAAATTTTCACTTTCGGTTTGCCACACTCCGTTGTACATTTAAGCCTTTGGATACTTTACCGCCTTTGGTAAAGACACATACAATTTTCGCGTTTCTAAAATTTCCCGTTGATAGTCTCTACACGTTTTTGTAAAACGTTGGGTAAGTTTACCCCCGTACCTCATTTGACTATAACAGCATTTGAAAATCATTGCTACACCTTAGTCGCCTTTCAAGTCTTGGCTTCTCGTGCCATAATGGAGGTGACCTCGACTACGGTCGTTATCCTCGAATATATTTCCTAATCTCAACTGAGCCCTGCCTCCTGATGTACGCTTAACGGTGTTCTTCTGACATCCGTCATTTCTCGGCACACGCACACATCCGAACGAAATTAGAATTCACTAATGCATACACATTATAGAAGGAGAATGAAATCTCGCCAAAGGAATCGATAATCCTAAACATAGGGCTTTATAACAAACAAAGTAACGCTGAAAGCATAATAAGCCATACAGATCCAAAGGACACTAGAACCTGATGCTCTGATACCACCTGTGACACCCTGCCTAATTAAATACCGGGCGATCACTCCTTTATTAAATTAAATCAAGTTAAACAGTTGCTTCATTCTCAGCATCACTGTCGATAAAAAATATATTTTCCAATTTAACACCCTAAGTAATTAAGCTAAGTGTCAAAATCATTTTTCAGACATACTAACCAAATTTTATTTAAAGAAAGACATTTATTTTATTAACAACATTCAAATAGTAAGAATCACACCATATTAAATTCTGCAACATAAACCAATTAATATAATACGTTCGTCAGTCGAATGTCAACATATGAAATCTAAAGTCATACATCCAAACTGAATAAATCCCATAGTAACAATCTGTAAATAATTGAAATACAAATGTCCCAATAACAAAGAAATAATGGAAAGGATACACATGCCCAACTAAATGAAAGTACTAAGAGTGGATCCGAATGGACGAAGTCGTCTAATCAAGAGACCTGCAACTCCCCCCTAAGCTGCAGCACGTTCCTTCCAAGAGAACCTAAACAAGATGCCCCTGTCGCTGGGCACCTGTAATACATACATATATATACAAGAGAGAGAGAGATAGAGAAAAACGGGTCAGGGCCAGAAAGTGTGTTTGATTTAAAAATACGTTTAGCAAGTATTTAAATTGGTACATGCCAATGCAACAACATATTAGTGCGACACTCTCTTGAGAAATTCTCACATCTCTTCTAATGTGTACTCCTATCGCACTAACCCTCATAATGGTTTATGTCATTATATAACACGCTATCTTTCCCCCAATGATTTAACTTAACTTAGGCATTTCGTAGGATTCAAAATTTATCGATACAATAGTTTGAAAAGAATATTTCAAGTAATAACCAAAGTTATCATTTTAACTTTATTAGTCATTCAAGTTTTCCAGAGTCATATTATACTTTCCCAAAACAAGTATTTACAATTTGAGTCATCAACCATATCCTACATATCAATACACAGTACGTAGTTCCAAGTTTCAGAATTCCATATATATATTAACTACTCGTATAATATATATATATATAACAACAACACCCCAAATAAACTATGGTGCGGGCATACTCTACTATCCAGAACCCCATATCACACATATTAAGGGGAATACAATCGGAATCACTCTCGAATTGTATTAACATAAATACACAAACAATATTGAGGCGAAGCATAGATTCCAAGTCTCTAAGAGGATGGCACATGCCTGCGTCTCTTAGGACCGTCTGAACTATCACGTCGATAGCCTGTACCAAGGATATCTATCTTCTAGGGTACAAGTCAATATCCCCCATAAAGGTCCCATCGAGATAAGACTTGTCCCAGCGCGGTAACCTTAGGGATAGCAAGTAGCGTGGGCATGATTTTCACACATAGATAGTATATGTACACACAATCATATAACTATACTAATATTACCATATCAATATTAGGTAAATTCTCAATTCCCATAATTTCGACATTTCCATATTATCATATTATTAGTATCGCGTATAAGGGTTCGTCTCTAACCTTAACTCGAAGGGTTTTCTCACTTATTACATGACACTCGTGGACTCTATCCTTTCTAGTAGAAAATTCAGTAGGTATACCTATATTCACTATCGTAGTTATTCGCCGAAATCTCTCACTTCAATTACGTAGCTTCATCATTTATTTTATAATTATCCCAAACGCAAAGTTCTCGACTTATAATAAAGTTCCCAACACTCATTCATATGTCCTACTGGTCTTTCCTATCTCCCAAAACATTTCATTAAGAGTACCAAAGAATTATTTCACGATAAATTTAATTTAACTAATTAAATAAGGGAAATAGGAGTCTGTCAGGAGGGGTCGATCGATCGAAGCTTGGGGCTCGATCGATCGAACCTTCGATCGATCGAAGCTCTAGGCTCGATCGATCGATCAAGCAGGTCTCTGAAAAATTCTGCAGAATGCAGTTACGGGTTTCATCACCAAAATTACACCAAATCCATATTTTCAAGTTCCAATCGTCCCAGAATTCTACTACTAACATTATAACAATATACTAGAAGATTCTAACGTAAGGCATGTACATATTCATCATTTAAACTTGGATTTTCAACCTAAAATTATATCCAATTATCAAGAACCCTAGAATTTTCTTCAATAGATTTCTAACAAATCTTTCTCCAGAATTTCTTTCTTATAATCATCAAAATTTCATGGTTTATTTCCTCTACATGGCAAGGGTTTCCAGAATCAACATATAAATCAATACTACATGGATTCTCCTATCATAAATTGGGTTTTCTTCCATAGTTTTCATCACAAATCATTCCTAAACTAATATGAATATTGCAACAATGAAAATAGCAAGTTAAACACTTGCCTGGGATTTTTGTTAATCTGATTCACGACTGATTTTGGTATGGCTGCGTTCCTCGACTCGCGATCTACGCGGTGGTGGTGGCGGCGGTGCAAACCGGTGACTTTTTTGGCCTTGAATTGCCTTGGAGCTCTCTCCTCTCTTCTCCAATGGACGTCACTTGTTTTCTGAATATTCTAACCCTAAAAGACTAACCTAGTTGGCTGATATAGGTTGTTGAATTTCGTGGGTTTAATTACCCAAAAAGGTTAAATGACTAAATTGCCCTCCCGGGGTACCAATTAGGCCTGAAAACGCCCCGAGACCCAAACTAAACCCCCGGGTACACTTTTCTGACTATCTCGACCCTTCCGGACGCGTTGGCGAACTCAAAACGACCATACGAACAACTTATAAAATATTCACTTTTTATTTAACAAAATTAGTCCTGACGTGACACGGGCATGTCCCGACTTAAATTTCCGAAATAGTCATTTTATTCACTCATGACAACATTATAAAAATAAATCTCATATATTACTATACTCATCCAGTAATATGAAACAAATAACAAATTTCCAATAATTACTAACTCTCGTCATGCTAGTAAATATTCAAAGCAACATTCCGGATTAAAATTAAATTAATTTATCTCAATTTAATTTAATAAATCCCATAATTTTAAAAGCTATAAAAATACGGGGTATTACAACCATTCCCACCATTTAAGTATTTCTCCCATGAGGGAAAAATTTTCCTCCAATTTTCACATAGGGGTATTTTCATATCCTGCTATAAGCCAAAGCTCCTAAGCCTTCTACTTCCGCTGAATCACGTTACACTTACTTCATATAACTTAACTTCAACATATGGTCCTTATCGAAGACCTTTCGAACCTTTTTCCGAGTAATTCAACTTTAGCACCACTCTCTACTTTAATGGTATTTGGATGATTATAACTATTATACTTTAGTAGTCGTTGCAACAATCCTCGATAATGCCACAAAGAGAGTGACCTCTACAACGGTTCTCATCCCCAAACTAAGCAACATTCCGCAACTAGATTTACAAATGATAGGAAATGGCTATAACAAAATCTAGCAACATTCCGCAACTGCTACAGGTCCACAAATATAGGATAAAAAGCATCATTGGTGTCCTTGCGGAGGAACACCTAAAATAATACAATATAAATATAGCAAGAGGAAAATATAAACAGGTTAGAGCCCGAGGTGTGAAAACATTTTTTTTGTTAGTGCATTAAAATGCATAATAATTTTAAATGCACTATATCATGATTAAAGTGGAGTCGCACTTTCCTGAAAATCCAACTCACCCCTCAACTAGAGCGTGCACCTAAACGTATGCACATGGTCCTCAAATAACTTCCCAACACTTCCTAGGGACAAGTCAATCTAACCTATGAAAAATCCACACTCGCGTAACCCATCATCTAAAACATAACCATAAACTTTTGATTCTACAAAAACCCAAATATGCATCTCAACTTATGTAAACAAATAAATATAGATGTACCTAACACTTACTAGAATTTAGAGGATTCTAGTTATTAACTTCCACGAGTTATTAGCATCTAAAAGCTAAGGACTAAACTTCTCCTAACTCTCAACATTGCACTGCGTTTCGTGCGTGGGACGTCTCACAGAGAGAAATCCAAATAAGGACCCTCGATACACTACTCCTTGACAATGTTGATTGTCAAGATTCATTATGCCCTCAATGCACGACGCATATAACATCAACTACTAATTTAAAATATTTCACCTGGTTATTATCTTAAAGCATTGTTTCACTATAACATATAAATCTGAGTACTAAGGACTAAATTTTTCCCCAATCCCAACATTGCACTACGTTTTGTGCGTGGGATGTCTTGCAAAGAGAAATCCAAACAAGGAACTCCCCCGATACACTACTCCCTGACAATGTTGGTCGTTGAGGTCCATTATGCCCTCGGTACCCCACCCATAACTACGAATACATATGATGAGAAAAAATCTCTAATCACATAAATAAGATAATGCTCCGAACTTTTAGGGTCTATAACTTTACTCTAGTTATGAGGCGCAATCATACAACTCTAACAAGCAAGTACACATAATACACTTAGAGTACAATTTAAATATCCAACACACAATCACTTATGGATATAAAATGCTTCACAATGCTATCATCTTCCAGGAATTACTCACTTTATCCTGGGTTACCATATAACGGATTATTATCACACCGCCATGGTAATAAAAAAAATCACAATGTATAGGAAGCGTTCATAGTTCTGAACTTGAAAGTGAGAACGAATCATACTAAAAGACTTCTCACCCAGAATAAAGTCACACAATAAATAATGGATGACTATGACCTGGGGACTATACGCACCCTGTTCCTCAAGCCAGGGGCCTCACCCACATTGCGCAACTTCCTATGATAGCACTGGAGGGTATGGTCACACAATAAATATACATATATTATTCACACAGATATATATGTAATATCATTATATAAATGCAAACCATCACACAAGGTATTTACAATTACCCCATATAGGTATATATACTCTTATAAGTCCGTATGTATGAAAGAAGTGAATTCCTTTACGAGTATATAACTCTCATTATACTAAGCGTTGCTAACTCGCATACCTTCCCATTATTTCATATGCCAACCCCTCGCTTGAAACTTACTCATCCATCACTTCTATTAGTATGATTAGTCTCCTAATTCAATCGAAATTAAGGAATCTATATCTGAATGCACACCAATCGACCAGAATTATCCCCAAATAGGAATCTCGATGCTAAGAGAATTCCCCAATAAATCGATACGATAAATCAAACCCGTACTCTCTCCAAATAACTCAATACGACCCCAACATATCAACTAATTATCTACTAATTCTGCTCTCAGTTCCTTAATGAAAGAGGCACTACACACTCAATTCCATTCTGAAATATATCACAAAACATCTTCTCACCATCCTAAGGCCATCAATCCCTTGATATAATAACCTAACCCTCTATGATACAATAACTAAGAAGGTTCATAAATTTTAGACCCAAAAGAAAGAGGGTATAATTGAAATCCTAACTTGGACAAAAAATAGAGGATCGGTCGACTAGCCGCTGAACCCCAGTCGATCGCGGTTTTAAATTTTTCCTTGGGAAGAAGGGAGTAGGATTTTCCCTTGAGGCGTGATCGATCGGCCCCCTGGCCGCGGTCGACCGACCATACTAGATATCTCGGCCAACCATTCTTTTAGGATGAAATCCAACTTTCCAAAAACCCAAAATAACAACTTCTAACCACAAATCTTCAACCCAATCATGTTTCTAACATTAAAACTCACCAAACAAATTAAACCAACTAATTTACAACCTCAAATCCATAAGTATACATCAAAAGTAAGATTTGAACCAAAAATCTAGGTTTTGGCATTTATAGCCCAAAATCCATAAATTTATCCACAAATCATGAAATAATGAATTATTTAGTAACTTTAATCACTTGCCTCAAGGTTGTAGAGGTTGAATCTTCCTCGAAATCGCAGATTTTGGACGGAATTCCCAAGCTCCAAGTTTTTCTCCTCTTTTCTCTATTCCTTTCCTGTTCTCTCTCTCTCTCCCTCTCTCTCTCTAGGGCTTTCTCTCAATCTCTCAAATGAGATTGTTATCTCTAGTCGGCTTTTTAAGACTTATCTCCAAATTACCCAACTTTAAATGATAATACAAACTTTAAATGACTCGGTTACTTTATTTCGAGTCAAACGAACATAAAATATTCCGGGATCCAAATAAGACCCAAGTACAGTCATTTGGACTATCTAGACCCTTTCGGGATCAACCGCACACTCAGAATTGTCATTTGAAATACTTTCTAACATCCTCAAATTTTGACCTCAATGGCCAAATTTAAAATTCTTCGATATAAATAAATATTTATTTCTCCAAAAATAATTAAATTATCAGTTCTAAAATCACGGGGTATTACATTAAGCTACCCTGCCTAACTAATCCGTTTCACCAAATCTCTTAAAACCCCTATAAACTCTAGTACTAAGGGTTAAACTTCTTCCCATTATCAACATTGCGTCACCTTCATGCATGGGGTGTCTCACGAAAGGAAATCCAAACAACGAACCCCCCTTGATACACAACTACTGGGTAATGTTGATCGTCTAGATCCATTAGGCCCTCATCACACAACGCATATATAAAACTCATATATAAATATACGGTTCTCTCTATAACCTCTGATTCAAAATCCTATAAATTTGGGTATGCATATCTACCGAAAAGGGGATAATACTCAATCATTCTTTTCACCTTATATATATATAATATCTCAACTTCGTATACGAGCAATATACTATGCTCAACGAATATAATTATACTCATTATAATCACAAGCATAATAACCATCCCTCCGAGCTATAACTCGAGGATGCAGTCTCGTAGTGTAAGGACATTTTTGTCCATCATTAATTTGTTATGTCGTACGCCGTTACACCGTTGAAGAAATTCAAGACTCATACAGTCATCAACGGATCCGAATATCAAAAGAAGAAGAGGAATCAAAGTCTGACAGGCCGGACCGATTCGCCCAGAATAAAAGAACCGATCCGCCTACGGACCGGTCTACCTCATACCCGGACCGGACCGTCGGCTGAAAATCAAGCCACCCCGAACCATAAGCGAACTGAAGAAGCCTAAAATAAAAAGAACCGATCCGCCTACCCGGACCGATCCGCCTCAGACCCGGACCGATCCTCCTGGGATAATCTCAAACAGATCGTGCAGAGATTTTTTAAGCCATGTTATTCCTTTATAAACCCACTACGGGAAGTGGTTTCCGAAGACTTCTATATACGATTTTCAGAGTACAAAAAACTCTAAGTCTTCACCTATTGAGTACCAAGACTCTAGATTTTTTATTCACATAAATTTACAAACACTTGTGAATCACTTTGCAACCCAGGAACGCACTTTTGCTGTTCATACCATTGTGGAGAAGACCGTTCTTCTTCTTCATTGCAGCCCTACTGGAAAGGGATAACTCCAGCCGCCGACTACAGAATTCGACACCTGAGGGTAATTCTTAGTCACTTGTATTTTTATTGTAATCCGAAATTGTACAGTTACAATATTATAATGAAAATAAATGGTTTTGCCCCTTTGGGGGATTTTTCCTCACAAGCATGTGTTTGAATGTTCTTGCTTAGTTCATTATCTTATTCAATCACATATTGTTTCATGTTTAGGGTTTGTTTGAGTTAAAAGGTGATTAATACATAATTTTATCATTTGAACGCAAGCACATACGTTCTCAAATTGGTATCAGAGCAGGTTACGCTAATCTATCGCGTATTCCTATTTTTCGCAAAATTTTTCTAAGATATCAATTTTCTGAAAAAATTGATTTTTGAAAATGTGCGTGTTCAAATGGAGAAGTTATATAATAAAATGCCAGTTTTTGACGGGACAAACTATGCCTATTGGAAAGCCCGTATGAGATCTGCATTAAAAGCTATTGATGAACGTGCCTGGATTTTGGTTGAAAGAGGGTGGACTCCTCCCTCCGTGACAGTTGATAATGTGATCAACTTGAAACCTGTCACTTCCTGGACTAAAGAAGAATTTAAATGGTCATCTTTTAATTCTAAGGGTCTAAGTGCTATTTCTGGGTCTGTCACACCTGATGAGTTCAAACGCATAATGACGTGCACCACGTCAAAAGAGGCATGGGATGTCTTACAACTCACCCATGAAGGAACCAATGCTGTTACAGAGTCTAAATTGCAAAATTTAACAACTCAATTTGAAACCATCACCATGCATGAATCTGAATGCTTTGATGAATTTTATTCTAGACTTTCTGACATTGTGAATACTAGCTTTAATCTTGGTGAACATATTCCTAATGCTAGAGTTGTTAAAAAGATTCTGCGTTCTTTACCTAAGTGTTTTATCCCTAAAGTCACTGTGCTAAATTCTATGGGTAATTTATATACGCTAAAATTGGAAGAACTTGTAGGAGATTTGCAAACATATGAAATTGATATGTTCCCTAAAACTGTTAAATCTAAAGATAAGGGAATTGTACTTAATGCCCAAGAGAGAAGGAGTGAGGGGTCGGCTAGAAAGAGGGTAGAGTCATCTAGAAAGAGAGAGACTGACACGTCTGATTCTGAGTGTGATTTTGACTTAGATGATTTGGCTCTTTTTGCAAAAAACTTCAAGAGGATTCTCAAATTTAAGAAAAATGGCAATTTTAAAGATAAAAAGAAATTTGAGAAAAATAAGTTTGAAAAGAAAAATGAAAAAGATTACAAAAATCATCCTAAGATAGAAAGTGAGAGATGCTTTGAGTGCGATGGTAGGGGTCATAGAGCCTTTGAGTGTGCCACTCGTCTGAATAGAGAGAAAGGAAAAGCTATCCTTAATGCTACTCTTAGCGACGACAGTGAGGTCGAGACGGTGGATTCAGGAGATGAGTCACCGCATGAGTGTAACTTCACCGCATTCATGGACAGTCAAGTGAGCACTCCTAGTTCTCTTCACGACGATGAGGATGATGCTTCACAGGGACACCTCGATAGTGAGATCGATGTGAGTGAGGGGGAGGATGACTCAAGTGAGAGCGAGAGTGATATTCAACGTGCCTACGCTGAGTTATATTCTGAGTCATTTAAAACTAAAAAGCGAAACAAAGTGTTAGTCCTTAAGATCACCGTCTTAGAGGAAGAATTAAGAAGAGAAAGAGAGAGACAGTCCTCCACCTTCACCGCCCTGAGAGAGAGAGAATCTGCCTGTGTCGAGAAAGAGAGTTTGTTTAGAGAGAGAGAGTGTGTGTTTTCGATAAAGAGAGAGGGGACTTGACTAAACAAGTGGCTACCCTTACGAGTCAGCTCCATTCCTCCATGGAGACTCGGAAGAAACTTGAAGCCCTTGTTTCCCAGCTGACTTATGATCTTGAGAAAGCACGGGAAGTCAAGGTACAAATCGAGGACAGATCTGGGAAAATGGGAAAGATGCTCCTCGGCCCCTCTTTAGGTTTTGGTGATCGATAAGGAATTGGTTATGATGGTGCCTCCACATCCCAAATTGCCTCTGGACCAGTTCCCAAGTTTACTATGACTCCTTATGGCCATCGTCAAAAACCTCGAAGGAGAGTTCGACCAAGAAAGGCAAACCAAGGTCCGCCTTTGAGTGTGTTCTTTTGTACTTATTGCAAAAGAAAAGGCCACCTTAGGGAGTTTCTCTATAACATGGGTCGGACACGACGTACTACTGCTCCACCACATCATACTGATGAGTTTTCTACTCTGAGAAAGCGAGTTGAGTTCTTAGCTTCCATATTTCAGAGTTTGATGGAAGAATTTCGACGGATGTCTTTGCCGTTAGTTAATGCTTCTCACATTCCAGCTAAAACCAACAACAACAAAGGCAAACAAAAGGTCATCTCTGCTTGGGTACCTAAGAAAGATAAAAAGGCCTTCGTTGTTCATGTTTCTCTCAAATCACACAATACCTCACAGTGGTATTTTGATAGTGGGTGCTCCAGACATCTGACAGGTGATGCCTCATTTTTTACGACTCTTGTGGATTATCAGGATGGAAGAGTCACCTTTGGAGATGGGAGAAATTCTAGCATTATAGGACATGGTACTATCGAGTTACCTTGATTCCCTAAGCTAGAAAATGTTTTGTACGTCAAAGGTTTGAAAGCAAACCTTCTCAGCATTAGCCAGCTGTGCGTGTGACAACCCGAATATAATTATGATTAATTATGCTTAAATCATGCCTAGCTTATGTGATATGATTAGTGTGTTATTAATATATGTGATGTTAATTTATTATGTTTAGTCTAATCCTACCTTCAAAAAGCATGAAATGTCGAATTAGTTACACATACAAAATTTTGAAGGTTTCGGTAGGAATGTTCATGTTTAAGGCTAGTTTTGACCTTTATGACATAACAATTGACTTGAGGTGAAAACTATATAGTTGTAGACAAGTAAGTTATGGTTGTAAAACAACAAACGGTGTGTGAAACGGAGGTTCGAGTGAGAAGTTATACCAAAATTACGAAACAAGGGCAAAATAGTCTATCGGTTAAGTAGTATTTTGTCTTATTATGGCAACAAATGTTTTATTCTCATTGGTTGGGAAGGGTGGTGGCTTTGGACGACCTTAAAACCTTAGAATTACCTCTTTATTCATCCAAAATTCAGCCATGAGAGATTTTAAGCTTAAGGAAAGAGAAGTAGGAAGTTAGGAAGAAAAAGTGAGGACAAAATTGAAGAAAATTCATAGAAAATTACGTAAAAGCCCCGAAGGTAATTCTAACTGCAGATCTTATTTTTTTTCTTATATTTATGTTTTAGATGATAGAAACCATCATTTTTTTACTAAACTTTAAGCCCTTGATATATATGTTTGGTTATATGAAAGTTTAAGTTAAGTTTAATGTATAAAATCCTAAAATTGCTTTGTTTAGAAACTCTGTTTATTCAAACTTCCATATATTTTTTTGTACTTACTGGAATTGATTGATTCAAATTGGAGATTAACCTAGATTCATATATGTATGACATATCCGAAAATCATGTTAAAATACCAAGAAATGTGTCTTTGGTGAGAGTTGAAGTTAGGGTATGAAATCTTCCCTAAGGGTGAAAGTATGCCCACCATGTGTTCGATGTTTTCTTGACATAGGAAATGAACTATGAAAATTATGAAACTTTAATATTATATTTTTCAATGTGTTTAATGATGTTGGGTGAAATATCATGGAAAGTTATGATGTAGAAAAATTATGAAAATTCCTGGAAGTTGAATGAACGATAGAAGAGCCTATAGGGCAGATTTGCTAGGTAGTGAAGAAATAGGCTTATTTTGCTCTAGGAAACTTGAAACGATATGTCGGATGCTGTATTGGAATACTAACGTGATAAGGATTGAATTACTAAGAATAAATGAATATATGTTGCTCTATGATTTGGATATGACACATGTACTAACATGTAATTTTATGGAACTTCATTTATAATGAATGATTTGAATAGAATTATATGATGCTTATGGATTGAGTTATGTTTAAGTTATTCTTTAAATTGTTAATATTCTTATGATGATACTAATATTATAAGAATGATAGGAAGGGAAGAAGAACTGATTGAACAAGTACCAGATAAAAGCAAGGGAAAAGCCAGTTAAACTGTCAAGGTGAGTGTACTTATGATTTGTTTCATATATAAATATGAATATAGCTCTAAGAGCGGATTTGTTTGAATACTTGGGTATTCAGGATTTGTTTGGATATTAAAATATCCAGGATTGGTTGGGTCTTATGATCCAGGATTGGAATTGGACAAAGATCCAATGATTTGTTGGAACTTATGTTCCAGGATTTGTTATTGCCAATGGGCAGAATTATTTGGAACTTATGTTCCAGGATTTGTTATTGCCAATGGGCAGAATTATTTGGAACTTATGTTCCAGCATTTGTTATTGCCAATGGTCAGAATTATTTGGATCTTATGATCCAGGATTTGTTATTGCCAATGGGTAGGATTGTTCGAATTTTATATACACATATTCTATATAGAATTGTTATTACATTGTAGGGAAGGAGTACCTCACTAAGCTTAATGCTTACAGTTTATATTTTAATAATTTGAGGTTTGTATGCTACCAACTAGAATACCATATGACCTGTAACTTTGAGAGTTGCACCATTTGAAAGAGCCGGGGTTTAAATATGGGGATTTTATCATTGTCACACTGAAGATTTTAATCTACTCACACATTGTACATTTTGCGTTAGTATGGACTGAGTTGATGATTGTGAAAGTTTATCATAGTTAATCATAGTATTCTATGTCCACTTAATTATGACTCTGATATTGATTTCGTTATGGCACAAGAATAATATTATGTTGATTATGCACATTATGCAGTAAAATATGGATAGATGAATTATATTTCCAATGGGCTCAAGATTATGATTTATTTATTCTAATAATGAATGATTAGTATGGATATTGGGTTTGGGGTGTGACAGTGCGACACTGACTTTGCAGTAAAGTTTGACCGGGCGCGTGTAAAGTCTACAATCAAGCCGATAAACTTTTGATGCAAGGGGTGAGGACCGAGGATAATTGATATGGGACTGAGCCCACGTCCTCACTTGTCTGTAACAGTGCCACGATCACTCCTATGGATCTGTGGCTCCAACGTCAAGGTCACGTGAACGTTAGAGATCTCAACCGCTTAGCTAAAAAGGACCTAGTACGTGGTTTACCATCTCTTGGAAAGTCAACTTTGACCATTTGTGGACCCTGTCAGATGGGAAAACAAATTCGTATTCCCCATAGGAAGTTGCATTCCATTACCACCTCTCGTGTTCTTAAGTTGATTCACATGGATCTTATGGGTCCCACTCGTACTCAGAGTCTAGGTGGTAAGAGGTACATCCTCGTGATGGTAGATGATTTCCCCAGGTACTCCATTGTATCTTTTCTGAGAGAGAAATTTGATGCTGTAGAATTTTTAACGACCAAGTGCCGTGTCCTGCAAAATCAACATGGTGTCACTATTAATAGGATGCGTAGTGACAATGGCACTGAATTCACAGAAGCAAAGGTAGATCTTTACTGTGATAGCCTCGGGATCAAACATGAGTTTTGTGATGTGAGAACTCCTCAGTAAAATAGGATTATTGAGAGAAAGAATAGAACAATCCATGAAATGGCTAGATCTATGCTTCTAGGTCGTAAAGTTTCTAGGAGATTTTGGGCAGAGGCAGTGTCTACTGCATGCAACACGGTGAATAGGGTTTATTTGCGTCGACACACACTTCAGACTCCTTATGAGTTGTGGACTGGAAAGAAGCCCAACCTGGCATATTTCCGTGTTTGGGGGAGTAAATGCTACATCCTACGGGATAGAGAGCAATTAGTAAAGTTCAACTCCCAGAGTGACGAGGGAATATTTCTAGGATATTCATCAAACAGAAGAGTGTACCGGGTTTTTAACCTGAATATCTCTAAGGTTATGGAATCAATAAATGTCACCGTGCAAGATGACGAACCACCGACGGTTATTGATCCTAACTTTCAGTGTGAGGATGAGGATTGTTCTGACAGTGATTTACCTGTTCCTCTCTCACACTCTGTGGACCCTACTATTGTGCTAGGGGACACACCTGCTTGGGTTCGCAAGAGTCATGACCCGTCTGCCATTATTGGCGATCCCACTCTAGGGGTCAAGACTCGTGCTCAGCTAGAGAATATTGGTAGCCATCTTTGCTACACGTCCAAAGTCGAGCCCAAGAACCATAAAGAAGCACTCAAGGATGAACACTGGATATCTGCTATGCAGGATGAGTTGCTTCAGTTTAAAAGAAAAATGTCTGGGAACTATTCCCCCGACCTAGTGAGACTAATGTGATAGGTACCCGGGGGATTTGTAAGAACAAAATGGATGAAAATGGTACCATAACCAGAAATAAGGCTAGGTTGGTCGCTCAAGGCTACACACAGATTGAGGGTGTAGACTTTGGGGAGACATTTGCTCCTGTTGTGAGGTTGAGTCCGTTCATTTTCTGCTCGCCATCGCATGTCATCTGCGCTTCAAGTTATATCAGATGGATGTCAAGAGTGCCTTTCTGAATGGCATTCTATAGGAGGAGGTTTATGTGGAACAACCAAAAGGGTTTTAAGACCCTCAGCACCCGTAGCACGTCTACTATCTGAGGAAAGCCTTGTATGGTTTGAAGCAAGCACCCCGTGCTTGGTATGAGAGGCTTACTTCTTATCTCTTAGCTCGTGGCTTAAAGAGAGGGGGAGTATATATGACGTTGTTTGTCAGGAGAGATGACGGTGCTATTTTGGTTGCCCAGGTCTATGTGGACGACATAGTATTTGGATCCACATGCTCCCAGCATGCTCACCACTTTGAGGAGGAGATGAAAAGTGAGTTTGAGATGATCATGGTTGGTGAGCTTACATTCTTCCTTGGTCTCCAGGTTCGTCAGCTAGAGGATGGGATGTTCATCTCCCAATCCAAGTATGCTAGAGACCTAGTGAAGAAATTTGGTTTAGACTCCGCTAAGCATGCACGTACACCTATGAGTACCACTACCAAGCTTAGTAAGGACACTTCAGGTAAGGACGTAGAGCAAACCTTATATCGGAGTATGATCGGTAGTCTTCTCTACTTGACTGCCAGTCATCCCGACATCGCCTTTAGTGTTGGAGTCTGTGCGCGATATCAGGCATCCCCAAAAGAGTCACATTTACTTGCTCTAAAACGTATTATTAAATACATGAGTGGGACTCTCTCATACGGTATTTGTTATTCCTTTGATATCGATGACCGTTTGTCCGCCTATTTGGATGCCCGATTGGGCCGGGGATGTAGATGGTTGTAGGAGCACTTCTGATGGGTGTTTCTATTTTGGTTCTGCTCTTGTCTCCTGGCTGAGCAAGAAGAAAAATTCCATCTCTTTGTCCACTTCGGAGGCTGAGTACATAGCCACCGGGAGTTGTTGCACCTAACTCTTGTGGATGAAACAAATGTTGGAGGATTATGGGATTTCACAGGACACCATGATCATTTCTTGTGATAACACGAGCGCGATTCACATATCCCGCAATCTCGTCCAGCATTCGCGCCCAAAGCACATCAGGATACGTGAGCACTTTATTCGTTAGTTAGTTGAGGAGAACACTGTATCCCTGAGTTTTGTTTCCACCGACCGTCAATTAGCCAACATTTTTACAAAACCTTTAGATACCCTTAGATTTGAGAGTCTTAGGAAGTCTTTGGGGAGTTTCACAATTGATTGAGGGGTTGGTCTATGACTAGAATAGGATGCTTATTCATGATCATATCATACGATTCTTATTGCTAGTCTATTTTATTTGTACCATTTCTTAGTTGTACAGCTATTTATTTATTTATTTATTTATTGATTTATTGATTTTTATATTTCTTTTGAAGAATACAAAAAGATTTTCTTTTATATTTGTTTTAAGAAAAGCAGAAAAAGATTTTATTTTGATAAATTTTTTTGAAAAAGGCCAAATTTTTTTTTGTATTTTTATGCACCTTTTATGGATGAACATTTAAGATAGCCAAGTCACACCTTCATTCCATTTATCCATGTGAATGTTTGATAGAGATTTGAGACGCTACATCATTTCATCCATGTGCTTTACTTAGTATGGAGTCTTTGAGATGTAATTAGTGATATCTTCCTACATGTTTGACTCCTATATCCTTTATTGCACACATGCTCGGCTATATTTTATTATTGCACTTGTCTATCTCATATTGGCTTGAGTGTTTCCATCTCAATTATGTCTATACAACTTACAATATGCGATAAAGCTTGACAAGATTGGAATGCATGCAAAAACCGTTTGGGTGAGACTGTGTGTTTTTGTATAACGGGGAGGGGCTGCGAAAGGTAATCATCCATCCTTTACACAAAAGACACCATTAAAAAGGACCTAAAAAATGGAGGAATTTTAATATCCGAGGTCCAAAGAGGTTAAAAGAACCCGAAAAAAATTTAAAGGCAATAACAATCACTTCATGCCAAATATGGGCCACTTAGGTTTCACTATCAATTCTCCAAAGTTTGAGAATTTAGATTACCTCTATTCAAAATATAAATCTGAGGGAGTTTGGTTGGTGAATATAAACGGGTTTTCACTTCCTTGAAAGTCCTGAAAAAGCATGACATAGTTTTGGACGTTATTGGTGTGGAAATCACTTTGAGCTTTGATATGTTGATTTTATTAAGTCAATGTCTTATATTACCATTTTTTTTACACCAAAGGAAGACTTTGAGTTCATTCGTTAGGAGTATCCAATATTCATCATGCACATATGTCATGTTTGTATGCATTGATTTTCCTATCGAATTTAATCACACCACTTCATTAACGCTATCATCGACTTGGTTGCTTTGTGTTCATTCATGGTGTGATTTTATCCTAGTGACACCCCGCACTTGCTTATTTGATTTATTTCTGTCATTTTTCTATTTGGGGACATCATAAAAAGGGGGAGATTAATGAATTATCTTATTATGGCGGAGTTTTGAAACTTGAAAGTTTGAGTTTTCTCATAAATTGGTATATATGTTTATCTCATTTCAAACTCGATAAATTTCAAACTCGATACGTCACTTTGGTATTTTCTTTTTCTCATGTGTGTAGGTACTACATGGATTAACATTGGGTTGCACACCCTGATGAGAAAAGCGTTGAAGATTCCTGAAGTGTTGAAGAACAAACGATGAAGTCTTATTCAATTGTATCTTTCCAGTTTTGGGTTCATGGAAGGGTAGATTTGTATAGGCAATTTTATACTTGATAATTCAGATGTTTGTTTTTATGTATGTACCGGCATAGACATAGGGGGAGATTTGTAAGGACATTTTTGTCCATCATTAATTTGTTATGTCGTACGCCATTACACCGTTGAAGAAATTCAAGACTCAGTGATCAACGAATCCGAATATCAAAAGAAGAAGAGGAATCAAAGTCTGACAGGCCGGACCGATCCGCCCAGAATAAAAGAACCGATCCGCCTGCGGACCGGTCCGCCTGCTGAAAAGCCAGTACACCCGGACCGCAACTGAACCGAAGAAGCCTACAATAAAAAGAGCCGATCCGCCTACCCGGACCGATCCGCCTCATACCCGGACCGGTCCGCCTGGGATAATCTCAAACAGATCATGTAGAGATTTTTTAGGCCATGTTATTCCTTTATAAACCCACTACGGGAAGTGGTTTTCGAAGACTTATATATACGATTTTCAGAGTACAAAAAACTCTAAGTCTTCACCTATTGAGTACCAAGACTCTAGGTTTTTTGTTCACACAAATTTACAAACACTTGTGAATCACTTTGCAACCCAGGAACACACTTTTGTTGTTCATACCATTGTGGAGAAGACCATTCTTCTTCTTCATTGCAACCCTACTGGAAAGGGATAACTCCAGCCGCCGACTACAGAATCCGACACCTGAGGGTAATTCTTAGTCACTTGTATTTTCATTGTAATCTGAAATTGTATAGTTACAATATTATAATGAAAATAAATGGTTTTGCCCCTTTAGGGGATTTTTCCTCACAAGCATGTGTTTGAATGTTCTTGCTTAGTTCATTATCTTATTCAATCACATATTGTTGCATGTTTTGGGTTTGTTTGAGTTAAAATGTGTTTAATATATAATTTTATCATTTGAACGCAAGCACATACGTTCTCAGGTAGTGCCTATACGAATCCGGGTTTACTCATTATACCATGATACCAAGCCAGACTTACTCGTGATGAGGGTAAAAATACACAACGGTGGAGGATGTCATATTCCCTCTGCAAGGAGAGTACACACATCGCACCCGAATGCATGACGAGATGACCAAGGGATGTACTCTCCTTTCTTCTCAAGCGAGGGGATTCACCAACATCGCCTAACCTCCCCGGATCGCACTAGAAAAATATATAATATGTGTGTTCCAACCCTACGCAAAAGGAAAGGCCGGGGAACCAACCTCTAAGATACAAATACACCAATCACACACAGATATATATGTATTTGTATTTTGTTATATATATAGTAATCACGTCGTATATATGTACTACATCACTTCTCCAATATATATCTATATAATTATAAGTGCAAATATCATATAGCGAAAGCCAATAAGCCCGAATTTCCCATTCGTAATAATATTTAATTATTCACACACTTACGATACTAAACCCAAAAGTATTCTCTCACTTGATATATAACTTGTACCTTAATCACTTTTAGGATATGTATATAATCCCAAAAGTTCCAATTCGTACTAACTTTGTAAGTTTACTAATTACTTATCTTAATGTCATAGGTGCCGCATCACCTATACTAGTAGTCTTCAATAGACGTAGGACACCCGCTCAATTCTCTTTGGCCCATATCCTAAATTCCATCCTAATCGCGTCCTAGGATTTCCTCAATTACAATCGGCCCGTGTTTATCCTAATCACATAAATATACTCATATACACTTGCCAAATAATTTTTCAAATATCTCTCGTTCTAAATATTCATTAAGTTCGCACCCCGGATGGTACCCTTAACTAACCCAAGGTTAATAGCCAACTCCTCAAGCCCTTATTGGTCATAACCGTCTATAATACACTGACTAAGAAGGACCCTACGTTTTACAATGCCACAAGAACAGGGAATGGAAAATCCAATTCTTGGGCAAGAAATAAAGTATCGGTCGATTGGCCCCTGACCCTCGGTCGACCGCGAGTTGAAATTATGCCTAACGAGCCAACCAGTAGCCCCTTTTTCCTTGACCCGGTCGACCGGCCCTTGGGTCGCAATCGACCGGTCACACCAGTTCTTTAGAAATTCAATTCGAAAAAATGTCAAACAACAACCCAAACTCCATTTTTGTGGTCTCTAATCTCCACCAACAACACTACACTGATCTAATCATTGATTTCAATCTAACACACGAATTATTTGGAGGATAAACCAATTTTTTAAGATTTAAATCCAAAAAACATTTAAACCCTAGTTTTCTCAATTCTCCCATTTCAATTCATTTCTCCACTCCATTAATATGGTTTTAACACCAGAAATCACTAAGAGTATACAATAAATCAATTTGTAAACTTATACTTAAACTACCCAAATTTATTTTAAGGGTTCTAATAAAAAAATATATAGTTTACCAACAATAATTCGAGATATGTACATTAATTTAAATAAAGCAAGTAAACACTTCCCTCTTGGATAAAATCTGATGACCTCGAGTCAAATCCCGCGGAGTTTGGCCGAAATATCCTTTTCTTCCCTCTTTTCTCCTCTTCCTTTCTTTCTCTCTTTTTCTTTCTCTCTTTATCCCTCTCTCGTGCCTTTATAAGGGAGAAATAAGGGCGTGTACCTTATAAAACAAAAAATGACTAGTTTACTCAATTGTGAGTCTTATTAATTCAAAAATCCCCAGAACCTAATCACTAATCTCGATTACTCTATTCTGACTATCTCGGCCATCCCGGTTACTCAAGTCACTTAACCGCAATTTACTAATTAAACCTAACACAACTTAATACGAGTTTTCCAATTAAAATCTTATCCTTTATCGCTTTACCCAACTCGGACATATAATTTAGATAATCTGACTCATTTACTTAATCCCAAAAGTAAATATACCGCACATCGAAAATCATCTAACCCTCGTAAACTCCAAAACTTATTATTCAATTTCCAAATTTCACTCACTTATGAAATTTAATTATCCAGAAAAGTGCAGGGTATTACATTCTCCCCCTACCACGGAATTTCCTCCTCAAAATTCGGATACGACCGATACTAATCTAGGATCGCGAATCACTCCACATCCTATTGCATACAAGTGGAATGGTACTAATCCAATGGCACTGAACCATACACTCGTTCAGTATTCACCGATCTCAAGGTTTATACGCTATTACAAGCTTGTCTAGATCTCCATATTCTACAATGCTACCTCATCGTAAGATTGACTCTAATGTCACATCGCACCTAGTTCTTTTATAAGCGCATATAAAGAAAACGAGCCTATAACCATTGCCCTAAGTTATCAATCCAATCGGAGATTCGCTATTCTAAGCATCCACTCATCTACATCGGGACATCTAATTTACGTAAAAAAGGAGACTACACTAGTGGTTGATTATTCGTGTCAGTCTTCTCGCTTATCTTAACTGTAGTAAGTGTCGTTGCACCAACACCATTGGGTTGTCGCGTGTCTCCTACGACGTCCCATCCAAGAACCTTCAATCTCATGTATAACTTCCTCACAACATATACTTCAACTTTATATACTATGCCCCTTCTATTTGAGAAGGTATATAAAACCAACTTACGAAGGTGCCCATATACCTTTATGGGCCGTGCTTATATGCACAACCATCGTCAATGTCATACATTTAACATTCTCTCTAAAAATAGGCCTCACTTTCTTGTCCTGGTCCTAACACCTGGGCATTTCTAATAATCTTCTTAAGATTCGATGCTTCCTATAACTGGAAACCCAATCTTTATTAAAGTTTACTCATGAATCTTCTCGTGGTTAACTCACCACAATCACCTGATATCGGCGCCACTAGTCCTTCTAGTTTTACTTCCAAAGAATCCTAATATCGATGTGTTTCCTACATATGTAAAATGAGAACTATCCTAACTATATCCCTAGTGCCCAATACTTATCCCAATTTATGACATTTGCGCAAGTTCATGTGTGGGACGTCTGCAATAGAGAAATCCATACAAGGAACCCTCCCATTACACTACTTACTCGCATCGTCGATCATCCAGATATATTGGCATAAGTCACACCAGCGGGATATTCTAAATCCTACCTCGCTAACCTACTAACATACTTTTACCACTATGTTCTTCCATCTTGGCGAAATGGAAAGTCTAACTAATCGGGACGCCTATTCTCTACAAAGGTGTTAAAATCTACAAACTCAAGACATATTTCCATTTAATTTGCCTTTTGTACAAGGGTTGTCCATTAGCCTCAAATTAATTTCCTTTACCTTACCTCACCCACATACTTGCGGTGCAGAACCATTTCAGTGTTTTTCCATAGCACTTCTATCTCCATAAGCATATAATCAGCACACGACTCTCAGTCTGTAGTTTTTTCTCCACCCTAGGTAACTTATCGTCAAAACCAACATCCTTGCATACCATAAACTCTCTCCACTCCTGATGTTGTTAAGTTTCATGCGTGGAGCATCTCGCAAGCAAAATCCAAGCAAGGAACCCCTCCAATACACTACTACTTAACGTTATCGATCGTCGAGGACCGTTATCTTCAAATGTGTAACCGAGATAATCCCATCCCATATTACAATAAAATGTGGTCAGAACTCCCCCTTCTTTTCAGGAGCCATACCACAAGGCGCTTGTACTAAAACTAAGTCCTTTATGCATACAATACTAAGCTTAAACTCACAGCTTAACAAGAAATTCTACATACGTTAAATCATATCCATAAGTTCTCCACGCACTTGAATCATGATAATGAAACATATTCTCACCGAAGTTCCATCTACCCATATAATAAAGGCGAAGTCAACCTGTATCCAGGTGAGATATCGCAACAACAACCTGTTCCACCTTGGAACTACGGATATGATAGTCTTGCAATCATTAGCCCGTTATCGCTCCGATAATACAATAACATTAGTTTTATAATAGTACTATACTCGTATAGCACGTAGAAAACGAGTAGTACAAACTAGATACGAATTCAAAATAGAACACTGCTATCGCGGAAAAACATATAGACACGCACTATATAATGTTATCGATACCTCCACAGAGCTCGAATTACACACACGAATCTAGGGTTAGTGAAATACCACGACTCTATCTATCCATGAAAAATATACATCTTTAATCCAAGGCAATACTCGTAACAATAACTTCACCAATCTCCCTAACTGCTCTGATTAGTTCCCTGACATAGCGCACTTGTCTTAACTGAACCAAAATTACTTTAATTAATGCTCCATTTGAGCACCCTACTTTTGTCCTTTAAGTCTCATTGGGCAAGGACTAACCGTGTGGTTCTACATTCCACATTTCAATATTCCCCATCTTTGGCCACCCTGACCATGTTAAGGTTATCAGTATCTTAGATTCTATAGCCTCGATCCTGAAAATTGCCTTCATTGTCCCCTTAACTTTTTCGTCATAAGGAAACTCCACTGCTGGCCTCAACAACCATGCTTCAATGAATTCCCCGAGTGGATGTCCACCAACAGTATTGTACGAACACACATTCTCCATAAGTGTTAGCAACGCCTTCTAGTGAGCCTATCATTCTTATGAAGGACTCTCTTTTCAATGTGACTTCCTAAATTCGTCACAAAGTTCACTTATCTATATAACTTTTTATTCACTCACGGCCTCTGGCCGATCCTAATGTGAATAATTCAGAAATTGCATTCTCTTCACTCCTAATAAAACATAGGAACCAATGGTTATATCCATCCACAAGATCCCTCTATGAGCGAAATATCCAACTTCCTTAAATATGGTTACCATCATTCCCACCATTTAAGTATTGCTCCCACGAGGGAAATTTTTTCCTCAAATTTTCACATAGGTTTATTTCCATACCCTTCTCTACACCAAAGCTCCCGAGCCTTCTACTTCTGCTAAATCACGTTACACTTACTCCGTATAACTTAACTTCAACATATGATCCTTATCGAAGACATTTTGAACCTTTTTTCAATTCAACTTCACCGGGTAATTCAACTTTAGCACCACTCTCTACTATAACGGTACTTGGATGATTATAACTACTATACTTTAGTAGTTGTTGAAATGGCCTTCTGTGGTCGTCCTTCATCGACCAGCACACGAATCTTGAACGGGCATGTAAAAAATTTATTATAATATTATTTATTATAATATTATATTAAGCTATGACTCACTTGAATTACTATCATGGCTTGCCATAAAAGCAATGAAATTTTTTCTAGACGAGTTAGAGTCATTAGAGAATTCGGACTCATTATCACTGTCGCTTAGAGTGGCATTTTAAACTTTCTTTTCTTTGCCTTGTCTTTTAAGTTTAGTAGGGCACTTAAATGCCCTACGACCACGTCCCTCACACTCAAAGCATCTCTCCGAATCATCCTTTTTAAAGTTGTCTTTGTTGAACTTCTCAGGATCCTGAGAATTGAATTTTCTATTTCCTTTGTTTTTTTTGTTCTCAAATTTTGGTTTTTTAAACTTAGAGTTTTGCCTTTTGAACTTGAGAATTTTTTAAATTTTTTTATCAAATAAGGCAATATCATCAGGAACTATATCAGACTCATCAGAATCAAACACTTCTACTTTCTTGACTTTCAAGGAAACACCTTTATCTTTGCTTTTGTTATCTTTAGGAAACATATCTAATTCATAAGTTTGAAGATCACCAACAAGATCTTCAAGTTTCAAAGTATTTAGATTTCCTAATGAATTAAGAATAGTGACTTTAGGAATGAACCACTTAGGAAGGCATATAAGTATTTTCTTAATAACACGATCTTCAGGTGTTTTTTCACCTAAGTAAAAGAAAGAGTTAACAATATCAGATATGCAAGAATAAAACTTATCAAATGTTTCAGTCCCTTTCATGGTGATCGTTTCAAATTGATTTGTTAAGTTTTGAAGTTTTGAAGCTTTAACTACACTAGTTCCCTCATGAGTAACTTGGAGAATATTCCAAGGTTCCTTTGACGTTTCACAGGTCATTATACAACGGAATTCATCGGGGGACACCGCACCAAATAAGGAAGTTAAACCTTTAGAGTTAAAGATACACCAATTTAGTTCTACCTCACACCACTGTTCTACAGGAGTCAAAATAATTTCATCATTAACTACCATAGTAGGAGGGGACCATCCTCTTTCAATAGTAACCCAAACACGTTCATCAATAGATTTATGGGAAGATTTGATACGTGCTTTCTAATAGGTGTAATTGGTTCCATCAAACAAAGGTAGTCTATTCGACAAAAAACTTTCCATATAACCTCGAGGATTCGTCTAAATAACTTTTAGAGACTATCATTGATACCAATTTGAATTTACAAGGTTATATAAACTAAGGTTATTTCGTAGAATACACACACACAACCCAATTAAAATTTGTCAAATAGAGATATATTCCAATATTGAATTCCTTTTGCAAATTTACAAGTTAGCATGAAAAATTTCCAGTTAATACGATGGGATTGATAACATGATTAAGTGAAATAAAATTATCCAATTTTATCCATTTTATCCTAGGCATGCATCTATGTGATTTAATTAAGTAAGGTGCGGAAATCACAACCACAATGTGCCAATGTACGAGGAAAACCCAAATGGTAAAAACCTCGGATGGCTGGTCCTAGATAAAATCCACTAAAAAATAGGTTTTACAAGAGACTCAAAAGACTTATAGACATTGACTCACTCAAGAAATGCTTATGCCGTCCTCGAACTTTGAATTTTTAGTACGCGAAGATCCAACGCATTGCAAGATACTACTCGTGTTGCGGTATCCACCGAAGCCGAAAAACACTATCTCCAATAAGCTTGAGTGCAGAGATCCACCGCAAACGTGCTTGTTGAATGTCAAGTTGATTGCATAGGGGTTTTGTTTCAAAAGTTGAAAATGGTGTTGGAGATTGATTTTACCAAAAAGAGGGAAGTTATGAAAAATGCTCTCAAGAGGATATAAAACATCCTTGTGAAAAAAATAACTAATTTCTGTCCATTTATTGAAATTGTAAAAGTAGTGAACCAAAACAGTTTTTGTGAAATAACTGCCCGAAAATAAGTTAAAATTTTCAAATCTGGTAGATGTCGTTCGAACGAGGTCATTCGAATGACATGTCGTTCGAACGAGTTATCTAATGATATTCCAGTGTAGCATTAGATATGTCGTTAGAAATCTCGTTCGAACGAGATTTCTAATAAGATTCTAACAAGTTTCCAGTGTGTCCTTGGGAATATTTCTAGATCCAGGTCGTTCGAACGACCTGGAGAAATTTCGAACGAGATGTCAGATTTTTCATATAGAAGGATAAAATAAATTTCAAAAATAATTCTTTATGGAAATTGAATTTTTGTGAACTTTTCTCTATGTGAAAATTTCCCGATTATAAAAAAATACTCCAACACTTAAAATTATTTTGGTCATATACCTTTTAGAAGAGTGAACATGACGTGCATATTGATGTCGCGTGAACTTTTGATTCAATGCTCGAAATTTTATGGTTGAATGATGCTTGATGAGAAATGACCCAAAATTTTTTTGTCCAACGGAATGTAACCAATATTAAAAATGACTCGATTGGAAATTTGTCCTTACAAATCTCGCCCTTTGGCTATTCCGGGATGAAACAGAATAATAAAAAAGAAATAAAAAGACTGAATTTGCTAAACCAGCCGCCCAACCGATTCTAAAGCCCGTACCAAAAACCCAAATAAAAAGACATACTAAGTAACGCGACTGACGGTGTTGCATAAGAGTAGGAGATGTATCCTACACACATGAAACAAAAAATTCATAAACGCATGGGGAAGTATAGAATATAAAACATATAAAACAATATGTCATGAGAGATTAAAGCATTTATTGAGAATAAATTAATGGAATCCCCCTAAATTATGCATATGTTGACTATCTAAATTATGAATTCCCATTAATTAATAAACTCCCCCTAAATTATGAATTCCCCTTATCAATGTTTCTCCCCCTTTTTGTCAAGAAAAGACAAAGGGATGAATAGCATGCATGTTAAAAGATAATCAAGAGAAACGTAGGCAATAAAACCAATAAGAATAACTTACAAAGGGAATAACATGATAATTCATTAACCAATAGGGGAAATGCCAAATAACCAATGTGCAAATACGTCATAATAAAATATCCAAACCAAATAAAAGTATACAAGAAAGAAAATACTCCACTCAACCTCACAAACACAGTGATAAAGTAGACTAAACACAAAGTAAATCAAGGATCAGGGTCATCATGAGGAGAATCATCGAGAAGGGAGCCGAAATCGGATGAGCCTGCAACGTGGCGCATCTCCATGCGATGAATGGACTCAAGGTGATCCAAAAGTAATGAATCCTGACGTGCCTGTGCTTCATCCCTGCGTGCTTCAATTTCCTCATGGCGAGCTTGTGCCTCCCTATCCTGCTGCATCGAAACCAAAAGCTCCTGTAACATCGCTCTGTCTTGACGTCGATCTTCTTGAATTTGATTAACCAGTGACCACACAAACACAATATCCTCCAACGCTAGGGGTGTGGGAGTAATAATAGAAGATGGTCTATGGGAAGTAGGAGAGGCTGCAGGACGACGAGGTGCAGGGATGGAGGAGGTGTCAGATTGAGAGGAGGCGGAGGGAGAGGGAGTGAGGTGAGGGGCATTGGGTGGTAAATGACCATGAGACCGACTGACCAATGACATGATAATGTTTTGGTAGCGGGTGATAGGGACATCAGTGGATAGGCGGGGGTAGACGACAGCAAGACAAAACCTGGTAATAATAGTGGTAAAAGGTAATGCTTGGCGAGCGGGACTGGAAGGGAGGATCTTAACCGTTCGAATGACTAGAAATAGGATGGCGGGGAGATCTATGGCAGCCCGAATGCTAATGGCAAACAAGAGATCGATGTGCATTTTGGTGATTTGTGTTGACTTTGCACGGGGAATAAGGAACGCACACACGATCTAATTAAGGACCATAAAATCTGGATGTAAGTGTTTGTGAAAGATAGTGATAGTGTCGGGACGGTTAAACTGACACAAGGTGCGCATAGCGAGTGAAGGGTCGGGCAAGCATCAGGAGCCCATGGGTAGGAGAGATTATTGTTTCGGTGTAAGGAGAGGAGAGGAGAAATGGATTCGAAAGAGACAATAATCTCCCTACCGCGCACTCGAGAGGTAATATGATTCTCCCTCTTATGCATCCCAAAATAAAATTCTCGAATTAGATCGGGAAAAATAGTGTCCATGAGAGAGAATAAGGGGTCCCACCCTAAATCAGAAATCCAAGAATGGACAGTGGTTCCGCCGAGGGATTGGAGATTGAAAATTTTCTCACGTACAATAGAGCGAGTGGAGAAACCTTGTGTATGATATTGGCTATGTGCGGTGATGGATCCCCAACGAAGCCTAAGGTCAGGGATAGATGCATGTGAATTGGAATCCTCATCGGAGGAAGAGGAGCGTTCCTCGGGGGTGTTACTAATACGACGTAGGCGACGATTACGAGCCATGATAAACTAGGGCAAAAACTATAACCTACCTGAACATAATGCCAACTAAACCTCCAAACACACCAATCAACTAACAAACCAAACAACCAATCAACAAGAATCCCATCCACCAGAAAAAATTAAAATAAAATTATTTAAGAGATATTCCATGAAATGAAAATAAATTTTCATTAAAGAAAAACTGAGTATAATCATGGAATTTAACTTAAACACGGGCAACAGAAACAATAATAGGAATAAATAAAGTGGCCCCAAAGTACATTGTAGAGATATACACATATTTATATATGAAATTTGGGTAATAAAAGAAGAAATCATTTTGGATTAAAAATTTGACCCAATAGCATATATATATATATATATATATATATATATATATATATATATATATATATATATATATATATATATATATATATATATATATATGTGTGTGTGTGTGTGTGTGTGTGTGTGTGTGTGTGTAGATAGATAGATAGATAGATAGATAGATAGATAGATAGATAGATAGATAGATATAGGGAACCAAAAAAATATATAGATAGAAAGAATGGAGGAGGGAAATACCTCAAGAAAAGAGGTGATAAACTACAATCGTTGAGTTCTACAAAAGAATGAGGTGACGAAATGGGGTTTAATGGAGGAGTAGAAATAGTGTTTAAACGTGGGCAAATAGAGTAAGGGAGAGAGAGGTATAATGGGTAATTGGGTAAAGGGTAAGGGTTAGTGGAATAGGGAGTGGAAGAGTGTATTTGGAATAAGAGAAATGAGGAAATTCAGAAAAGTGGGCAGGTGGAGTGAGAGAAAGAACTGAGGCGACAGTTTCTTGGAAAGAGAACTCGCTGAAATTTAAACCCAAGTCATTCGAACGAGTGATGTCGTTCGAACAATGTCTTTCGAACGACATTACGAACAAAGTTCCAGAGTGGAGGGCAGAAAAGTCGTTTAAAACTCGTTCGAAAGAAATTTTCTGACGAAATTCAATCTTTTTAAAAATGAGTAAAAATAAAATAGTTTTAAAAATAGCATAAGGTAAGGAATTGGGAAGGCCAGAAAGAAGACAAAATGAGTATTTTAATAGTCCTTGCTTGTGAATACATATCCAAACCGTGTGAGCGGGAATGTAGGGGTGTGAACAATGCGAGTGAGAGTTTTTAACCAAGACAACGTACAAGTGCGGAAGGCCAAAAAATATATAAATGCAATATTCACTCACATTAGACTTGTATCAGTACAGAAATACTATTTGGCACTCAAACATAATGCACCACACATACAAGATAGATGATTCTCTCGCCAATGTTGTCACAATAAGAAAGTAATGAATCGATTAAATGTGCATGCCCATTGATCTTCAACTTATATCTCCCATTAGCAACAATACATTGAGACTATTCTTTTTGAAGAATCAATCAAGCTAAATACTTTTGGCCTTGGCATTATATATCATTTTCAATGCTTCTATTTTAGTCACATATTCTAAAATGTAAGTGGAGGCTATTCACACAAAAACATTATGTTTTTCGCAGCCCGAGTCCAATGCTTGAAACGAAAACCAACCGGATGAATATAATCACTTTTTGTTTCAATCCGAGAATTGGATGATCATGCACAATTTCGATTTCTTATAAGATATATGACAAGATTGAGAAGACAACACCAAATCTCACTTGACAAGTTCAATGTGAACAAGATATCAACAATATTTCGTGAAAGGTGTGTGAAAAAAAGCAAATAAGTGAGGTAATCATATAAATACATATCATAAAAAAGAAATTTTGTGCACAAGATAAACGAGGTCCGGCTTGACTACTCAAAGTCATATGGACAAAAGTTGGTGAAAGATTTTCTAACCATTCTCGTGTTCCTTGAAAGTAAGAAAGACAAAAATATTTATAAGATTTTGAATAAAATATATACAAAAGTAATCTAGTTCATATGTATAAAAATATACAAGAGAAACAACGTAAACTAGATAGACGACTTTGATATCAATGAATTGAGCAAACCCCAATTGATTTCCTAAGGTTTTCAAACCTAAGGGCATCTAGAGGTTTAGTAAAGATATCGGCCAATTGTTGATCGGTAGAAATGAAGCTTAGAGAAACGATTTTCTCTTCAACCAAGTCATGAATAAAATGTTCACGAATCCTAATATGCTTGGTTCTAGAGTGTTGAATGGGATTACGGGAAATGTGAATGGCACTAGTATTGTCGTAATAGTTAGTCATAGTGCCTTGATAAATGTCGTAATCTTCCAACATTTATTTCATCCAAATGAGTTAAGTGAAACAACTCCCGGCGGCTATGTATTCGGCCTCCGTCATAGACAAAGAAATAGAATTTTGTTTCTTGCTCATCTATGAGACAAGTGCACTTCCGAAATATAAACAACCTCCAGATGTACTTTTGCATCCATCAAAATCTCCTGCCCAATCGGAGTCCGCATATGGAGATATACAATCATTTGTGTCGAAGGAATACCAAATTCCAAAACACAGGGTCGTAATACCCCGTATTTTTGTGATATTTATTTATGGGATTAATTGAATTAAATGCGTATTAATTGGAAATTAATCCGGATTAAAATACTAGAAAGATGCGAGTTGGTATTTGATCATAATGTGCATATATGATTATATATGAATAATGAATTATGAAATTTGTCGTGAGATTGAAATACGGCAATTTGGAAATTTTGTTGAGACGCGTGTGATAGTCGCGCCCGGAATATATTTATTTTAATTAAAAAGTGAATTTTATTTCTATTAACCGTATGGTCGTTTTAAGTGCGCCAACGCGTCCGGAAGGGTCGAGATAGTCAGAAAACACTAGCCGGGGGTTTGGTTTGGGTCCCGGGGCACTTTTAGGCCACACCGGAAACGTATAAGGGTAGTTCGGTAATTTTAGATTTTTGGGAATTAAAACCCACGAAAATTGGGAATTAAAAAGCTGACTTGGTAATTTCCCACTAAACCCACTAACCACATCTTAGGACTTAATGGGCTACGGGGGTTATTAGAATTATCCCAAAAATTTCCTAAGGCAAACCCTAGCCACCATTAGCACCTTGGAGAAGAAAGCTTGGAGAGAGAGAGAGAAGGAATTCTGCAGAGAGAGAGAGAGAACAGTCCATCAATTCATCATCAAAATCAGAGATACACATAAGTTAAGTGGTTTAATTTCGTTTATTACAAAAAATGTTTCTTCCATGCGTAGGAGATTTATAAAACTGTATTGTTTTGGGAGATTGATGAAAACCCATTAAATTGGAATTAGAAACTTGTATTTTGATGAGGAATTCCATGTAGAATTGTATGTAGGTGATTAATCTGATGATAATATATTTTGGATGAAACAAAAATGGATTTATTTAGACTCATTGGGGATTTAAGAATTTCTAGGGTTCATGTTCTTGAAATTGGGGAAAAATGTATAGATTTGATATTTGGATGATGTTTAGAATGAATTAACACCATCAAACACGTTAATATATAACCTAAGTATGTTTAGGAATGATTAGAACCCATGTACAATGGTTGGATTGATGTTTAGATGAGTTTGGAGAGGAAGAAAAGATGGAAAAACGAGTTAAGGAATTTCTGGGCTCGAATCTGGCCACTCGTTAGAAGACCTGCACATGTCGTTCGAACGAGCTTCTAATGAGTTGACAGTTTGACTTCTAACGAGAGGGATGTTCGTTCGATGACTTTCGTTCGAACGAGATCTCGTTAGAAGGCCCAGTTCGTTCGAACGAACTCTCGTTAGAAGGCCCAGTTCGTTCGAACGAACTCTCGTTCGAACAGCCTCGTTCGAACGAGACTTCTAACGAGTTGAAAGTTTAGGCATTTTAGCCTGTTTTGTTTTCGCGT
This sequence comes from Sambucus nigra, assembly GCA_949130495.1. Classification (NCBI taxonomy): domain Eukaryota; kingdom Viridiplantae; phylum Streptophyta; class Magnoliopsida; order Dipsacales; family Adoxaceae; genus Sambucus; species Sambucus nigra. Next base: position 40,636,717 of record OX422209.1, read on the forward strand.
GTCCCGTAACCTTATTTAATGGTAGAGATAACCTTCCCTTGATGATAAACTGATATAGTAGGGACATTTGAGATATATAGAGGAGTAAAACCTAGAAGTGTGATTCGAACCTAATGGAAATTATGGATTAGGACGTGAGTGTCTATTACAACGTGAGAACAATTAATGGCTTGTATAATTGTATCAACCGGGAATATGTAAATGGTGTAACATTATACGTAGGTACTAGAATGAGAAGTGTACTACAAATAAAATTATGGTGATTACTAAGATGTGTGCTTACTTAGTATATGTATTGAATTTATGTGTATGACATACCTACCATACTTGCTATCACGGGAGGTTTACGTTCGCTCAGGGCCCTCTAATCCTTGTGTTGCCCGGATTTAGACTGGTACCTCGATGAACATAGGTCAGAGAAGGACTTATTGGGATGTTAATAAGTGTGCTGATCGTGGGAGCGCAGGTATGTGCGTGACCCATGTGATCTGACTGTGTTCGCCTCCATTGTTTATGATTGTCGTTATCTGAGAATGATTCCTGAGAGATTCGGAATGCGTGATCCTTATATACGTGATGTACCGGGATGGATAGCAGAGTATGTGTGCACCGCAGCTTAGTCTCGGGGTGCTTGTATTGTATATTTATGACGTGAATAATATACACTTAATTAATGGGAACTTTCATGTTGATATTATGAATATAATTATGGTAATGTTTTGAGAAAACATAACGGGTTAACCGATAGTGAATTGTATTACTAATTGAGAATCTGAGTTTAAGTAGAGCCCTCTATTTAATTGATATCGCTAGAAAGTAATATGGGCATCGAGTAGTAAGGGGTAGAACTTATTACGGTTTGGTTAGATATGTATGTTATTTAGATGGGTACGGTACGTTAGGAGTGCACATGTAGTCGAGAGGTGAGAATTTCATGTGAGTGTACGTCCTAACATGTATTTTGCATTTAATGTTTTAATGTTATTAAAACACTTATTGTTTTTAAAATGATTTCCACTTTCGGGCTCTGACCCATTTGCTTTCAAATCTATTTTTGTAAAAACCATTTTAGGTGCCCAGCCATAAGGACACCATGCTTAGGATCCTCATTCAGGTGACGAGTTGTAGCTGTTTGTGGAAGTTACAGGACTTTGCTTGTAGACGCTTCATCTATCTTATCTCTATATTCGCCATTTATCGGTTGTAGGGCATGTCGCCCATTCCTTTTAGAGACTTGTTATTTATTTAAGTTATTCAGACTTCGGGCATGTAATTAATTCAGGATTCAGACGTGTCTTATTATTTTCAGGTGTTGAATTGTTGTGAGGAGTTTTACTCCGGACTCTTATTATTATTTGTTGGTTATTTCATTACTTCGTTATGGTGAATGGATTATGTTGTTATTCCATTTTTCTTTTATTGCATGTTAATCAGACTTAATTTAAAATTTGGCAACTTACTTTTGAAATACTAGGTGGTTAGTAATTATTAAAATATTTTCGATAGTGATGCTATTAACTGAACCAATTTGGCATTTTGTATTGATTTAATAAAGGAGTAGCTACCCGGTATTTAATTAGTCGGGGTGTCACAGGTGGTATCAGAGCATCAGGTTCTAGTGTCCTTTAGGATCTGTATGGCTTATTATGTTTTTCGCTGAGCTTTCTTTGATGTAGAGCGCTATATTTACGACTGTTGTATTCCTTTTGTATATGCTACGTTCTTCATCTATTTCAAGTTTATAACTGCGAACTTATAAACTTTGTTCTTGTTTCAGAATGCCTCCACGACGTGCACAAAAACTATTCCCGGGGATGCTATGCTAGAACCACAGCCCGCACGAGTTCAGGGCACGATGAATGTCGTCGAGGTTGCAGCCATTGTGGACCAGGCGGTAAATGCCGCACTAGTCGTAGTTCAGCAGGCACCACCTCAGGCACCGATAACCGTGCCAGTTCAGGCACATGCATTCCTGTCTTCTTGGGAACGTGTACGTGATGCTTTTCAAAAAGCACACCCTCCAGAGTTCGCAGGTAGCTCCGATGTTGTGGTATCTAGTCAGTGGAGGAAGGATATTCAGAGGCACCTGAGGATGTACGAGTGCACAGAGGTTTAGAAGCAGATACTAACTACCTTTAAGCTAGTGGGGTCTGCACTGCAGTGGTGGGAATCTATTACCACCGTGGAGGAGAGGGACACTCTCATTATTAAGGAGTTTTGGGTGCGATTCGACCGCAAGTACTTTCTGTCTGCTGTTCACACGGAAATGAGGAGGAAGTTGATGAGCCTTCGACAGGAGGGTAAGACTGTGGCCGAGTATGAGGCCGAATTCACTAATTTTCTGAACATTGTTCCGGATGAGATACCGACAGAGGAGAAGAAGATACAGAAATTTACAGACGGGTTGACTTCGAGCATCCGTCAGCATTTGTTGGGGAACCTATCGTTAGCCACTTACTCTGATGTGGTTAACGTTGCACTGTTACACTGCCAGGACCATCGCTTTCACATGGATGAGGGCAAGAGGTCAGGAGAGTCCAGCAATCAGGGCAGGACTGTAGGAAATGGTGCCAGTGGGGCACAATCTATTCAGGGGCAGAGACAGGGTGACCAGGGTTCCCAGCAGGGGGATCATAAGAGGTTCAGATCGGGGAACTTCAGGCACGAACAGGGAGGTTTTCGACAGGGCCATCAGGGTTCGAACGGCCATCAGAACCAGCAGGGTCAGAATTGTCAACAGCAGTTTCAGCAGGGCCAGTAGGGCCAGTGGAGGAACGATAACGGCCACCAGGGCCGGGGACAGCAGGGACAAAGAGGGGGGAACTTCCCGGGGAAGTGTTTCGTTTGTGGAAAGACTGGCCATAAACGCCAGGACTGTCCTGATAGGGGCAGGGTCCCGCAGCAGCAGCAGGGTGCTCGACATGAGCCACAGAGGCCACTTTTTCCACCTGCCCTCCCAGCTCCAGCCCAGGTGCCAGCACTACCGGCCATTCCAGCAGTTCCTGTGCAGCAGGGACAGTTACAGTATGGACGTGTCTATAACATCCACCAGGCAGCAGCTCCACAGGCACCACCCGCGATTGAGGGTATGTTTCCTATCCATGGTACTATGGGTCGGGTTTTGTTTGATACGGGGGCAACGCATTATTTTATAGCTACACATTTTGCGAAAGCCTTAGGGTTGTTAGCCACAGCAGAGAGCACAGTGACGTGTGTAGACTCACCATTGGGGAGTGGGTCGCTTATTTTCTTTATATGTCGGGGAGTGGGGGTAGAGATTGGTAGTCTGGTATTACCTGCAGACATGTTGGTATTAGATATGCATGTGCACGATGTGATTATCGGTATGGATTGGCTCGCTGATTATAGAGACATGATTGATTGCTTCGGTGGGAGCATTATTTTTGCCATTCCGGGGCAAGAGATGTTTGTAGTGGCGATGCCTCGCCCAGAGGGAGGCTCGACCACTCATTTGTATTACATAGAGGAGGATACCTCTAAGGAGGTTGTGATTCCTTTAGATTCGATCCCAGTTATCAGGGAGTACTCAGATGTGTTTCAGGAGATACCAGGCCTACCCCCCAGTCGAGAGATAGACTTTGTCATAGACTTATTGCCGAATACGAGACCTATAGCACACGCACCGTACCGCATGGCTTTGGCAGAGATGAGGGAGTTACGAGATCAGATTGAGCAGTTGTTGGGTCAGGGGTTTATACGGAGGAGTACTTTGCCGTGGGGTGCCCCTGTGTTGTTCGTAAAGAAGAGAGATGGTTCACTGAGATTGTGTGTGGATTACCGAGAGTTGAATAAGGTCACGATACGGAATAAGTATTCGTTGCCTCGAATCGACGACCTATTCGACCAGTTGAGAGGAGCTTCTTTCTTATCAAAGATTGATTTGAGATCGGGATACCATCAGTTGCGTATCAGGGAAGAGGATGTCTCGAAGACTGCGTTCTTATCGAGATATGGATCTTACGAGTTTCGGGTTATGCCTTTTGGTTTGACCAATGCTCCAGCCGTCTTTATGGACTTGATGAATATGGTGTTCAGAGATTTCCTAGATCAGTTTATCATTGTCTTCATTGATGATATTCTGGTTTACTCCCAGACAGAGGAGGAGCACGCCGAGCATTTGAGGCAAGTTTTGCAGACGCTACGTCACAACGAGCTGTATGCAAAGTATGAGAAGTGCGAGTTTTGGCTGAAGGAGGTCCAGTTTTTGGGGCACATTATTTCTGATCGGGGGATATCTATTGATCCGGGAAAGGTATCCGCGGTGAGGGAGTGGGGACAATCCACGACACCGACAGAGATCCGTAGTTTCTTGGGCCTAGCAGGATACTACAGGAGGTTCATTCGGGGATTTTCGGGGATAGCAAGTCCTTTGACACATTTGACTCGTAAAGGTATGCCGTTCATTTGGAGTGATGCCTCTCAGTTGGCATTCGATGAGTTGAAGGATAAGTTGACCTCAACACCTGTGTTAGCATTGCCGAGACCGGGAGTTGAGTATCTAGTCTACACCGATGCGTCCTTGCAAGGACTTGGAGGTGTATTACAGCAGGAGAGTCAGAACATAGCTTATGCTTCCCGTAAGCTTAACCCTCACGAGAAGAATTACCCCACTCATGACTTGGAGTTAGCGGCAGTGGTATTTGCCCTTCGGATTTGGAGACATTACCTTTTGGGGGAGAAGTTTCGATTGTTCACGGACCACAAGTCCCTACAGTACCTATTCACGCAGAAGGAGTTGAATATGCGGCAACGGAGGTGGCTTGAATTCGTGAAAGATTATCAGTTTGATATCCAATACCACCCGGGGAAGGCGAACGTGGTAGCAGACGCGTTTAGCCGCAGACCTGTTGATGAGGTGGCAGGGGTGTGGAAGGCAAAGTGGAAAGAATTGGGACACCAGGATGCAGTGGCCCGATCATTCATGTCGGTAATGACTGTTACACCGCAGATTTTCACGAGAGTGATAAAGGCACAATCAGATGACTCGTTCTGTCAGGAGAAGATAGTTCGATTACTCGCAGAGGGAGTCGAATCCTATATTACGCTTCAATAGGAGATTAGTAGTTCGGGAAGGGGAGGAATTGTGGCACGAGGTGATGGTAGAGTCGCACGGCTCACGATTCGCGGTAAATCCCGGTGGGGACAAAATGTACCAAGACATGAGACGACAATATTGGTGGAGCGGGATGAAGAGAGATATTACCGTGTTTGTTTCTAAATGCGCCACTTGTCAACTTGTAAAAGTGGATCATCAGAGACCGGCAGGACTTCTACAGGCATTGGAGGTCCCAATGTGGATGTGGGAGAGCATCTCCATGGACTTTATCACGGGGTTGCCTACGTCACAGAGAGGTCACGACTCCATTTGGGTAATTGTGGACAGGTTGACCAAAGTCGCTCATTTTCTACCCGTAAGGACAGACTACACTACGGGACAGTATGCCCAGCTCTTTATTGCAGAGATAGTGAGACTTCAAGGTGTGCCCCTAAATATCATGTCTGACCGAGACAAGATATTTGTTTCGCGGTTTTGGGATAGTTTTCAGGAGGCCATGGGCACGGAATTGCGGTTGAGTACAGCGTATCACCCGCAGACCGATGGGCAGACCGAGCGTACAAACCAGATGTTGGAGGACATGCTACGTATGTGCATCATTGATTTCCGGGGTGGATGGGAGCAGTATCTTCCACTAGTGGAGTTTGCTTACAATAACTCCTACCAGTTCACCATTGGCATGGCTCCATTTGAGGCGTTGTACGGTAGACCTTGTCGTTCCCCAGCATGTTGGTTGGAGGTGGGGGACAACAAACTACTTATGCCGGAAGTAATTCAGGATACTTCGGTAAGGATATAATTGATTCGGAGTCGCATTCGGGTAGCTCAGGATGGGCAGAAGAGCTATGCTGATGCGAAGAAGTTCTTCAGAGAGTTCCAAGTGGGGGACCAGGTTTTTCTCAGAGTATCTCCTATGAAGGGGATTATGTGTTTCGGAAAGAAAGAGAAGTTGGCACCGAGATATGTGGGACCATTTCCTATTATTGAGCGGATTGTACCGGTTGCGTATAGGCTTGGGTTACCGGAACATTTGCATCGGATTCATGATGTATTTCATATTTCCTCGCTAAAGAAATATCTTAGAGATGATTTGGCTCATTCTCCCATTGCCTAGGAGGACATCGATCTCCAGCCTGATAGCTCCTACGAGGAGGGGCCGATTGCTATTTTGAACCGAAGTGAGCGGAAGCTGCGGTCAAAGATAGTACCGTTAGTACGTATTCAGTGGCGACATCATAATGTCGAGGAGTCCACATGGGAACACGAGGATGAGATGCGCGAACGTTATCCAGAGTTGTTCTTACCAGGTACTTTCTAGTTTCGAATTTCGGGACGAAATTCAGTTATTAGGGGGGAAGTATGTAATACCCCGTATTTTTGTGATATTTATTTATGGGATTAATTGAATTAAATGCGTATTAATTGGAAATTAATCCGGATTAAAATACTAGCAAGATGGGAGTTGATATTTGATTATAATGTGCATATATGATTATATATGAATATTGAATTATGAAATTTGTCGTGAGATTGAAATACGGCAATTTGGAAATTTTGTTGAGACGCGTGTGACAGTCGCGTCCGGAATATATTTATTTTAATTAAAAAGTGAATTTTATTTCTATTAACCGTATGGTCGTTTTGAGTGCGCCAACGCGTCCGGAAGGGTCGAGATAGTCAGAAAACACTAGCCGAGGGTTTTGTTTGGATCCCGGGGCATTTTTAGGCCACACCGGCAACGTATAAGGGTAGTTTGGTAATTTTGGATTTTTGGGAATTAAAACCTACGAAAATTGGGAATTAAAAAGCTTACTTGGTAATTGACCACTAAACCCACTAACCACATCTTAGGACTTAATGGGCTACGGGGGTTATTAGAATTATCCCAAAAATTTTCTAAGGCAAACCCTAGCCACCATTAGCACCTTGGAGAAGAATGCTTGGAGAGAGAGAGAGAAGGAATTCTGCAGAGAGAGAGAGGGAACACTCCATAAATTCGTCATCAAAATCAGAGATACACATAAGGTAAGTGGTTTAATTTCGTTTATTACAAAGAATGTTTCTTCCATGCGTAGGAAATTTATAAAACTGTATTGTTTTGGGAGATTGATGAAAACCCATTAAATTGGAATTAGAAACTTCTGTTTTGATGAGGAATTGCATGTAGAATTGTATGTAGGTTATTAATCTGATGATAATATATTTTGGATGAAACAAAAACGGATTTATTTAGACTCATTGGGGATTTAAGAATTTCTAGGGTTCATGTTCTTGAAATTGGGGAAAAATGTATAGATTTGATATTTGGATGATGTTTAGAATGAATTAACACCATCAAACACGTTAATATATAACCTATGTATGTTTAGGAATGATTAGAACCCATGTACAATGGTTGGATTGATGTTTAGATGAGTTTGGAGAGGAAGAAAAGATGGAAAAACGAGTTAAGAAATTTCTGGGCTCGAATCTGGCCACTCGTTAGAAGACCTGCCCAGGTCGTTCGAACGAGCTTCTAACGAGTTGACAGTTTGACTTCTAACGAGAGGGATGTTCGTTTGATGACTTTCGTTCGAACGAGATCTCGTTAGAAGGCCCAGTTCGTTCGAACGAACTCTCGTTCGAACAGCCTCGTTCGAACGAGACTTCTAATGAGTTGAAAGTTTAGGCATTTTAGCATTTTGTTGTTGAGTTCGAATGGCCGAGAACTCATGTTTAATTCCTATTTCATCACAAAAGGTATTTACACCGAATTCCTTGAATTCTATTCCATTATCACTCCTAAAGCGGTTTATGCTAACACCGTGTTGATTTTGAAGAATCCTACACTTAAAAGTGAGAAAATCAACTGTCTCAGATTTTTCTCTTAGAAAACCTACAATAGAGTACCTAGAAAAATCATCCAGCATTACTAAGATATATCTATTTCCTCCTATGCTCTCGGTATGAGTGGGACCCATAAGGTCCATATGTATCAATTCTAAGACACGAGAGGCAGTTATTGAGTTTAATTTTTTATGAGGATTCTTAATTTGCTTTCCTAATTGACACAGGTCGCAAATAGTGTAGGTTGGTTGTCCAAGAGATGGTAAACCTCGAACAAGCTCTTTTTTAACTAATCGATCAAGATATCTAAAATTAACATGGCCTAACCTTTGATGCCAAAGATCGTCAGACGATGCTTTTGCACTATTACAAACTAAATATGATTTAGGAACTATTCTATAGCAAATTGTCACTACTTCTAACACCTTGTAAAATAGATTCACCCGGTTGATCATATGTGGTGCACTCCGATTGACTAAACTTAACATAAAGATTTTCATCACATAATTGGCTAATACTTATCAAATTACCTTGAGACCATCAACATAAAGGACATTCTCAAGTTTAGGAAACCCAAAGATTTCAATAGATCCTCTACCCATGATTCGGGACTTGCTTCCATCCCCAAAAGTGACTTTACCATCTTTATAGTTTTCAAGAGTGGTAAATAGAGATTTATCACCACTCATATGTCTCGAACAACCACTATCAAAGTATTATTGTGAGGTATTTTGAGCATTAAGTGCAACATGAGCGACAAAAGCTTTATTGGTATGATTTTTCTTAACCCAAGCTTGAGTTGTTTTCTTTCCTTTGTTGGCTCTAATGTTATAATTGGAATTATTTCCTTGGACTTCCAAAAACCTAAGAAACTCTTCCATTAGACCTTTATAAGTATTGACTAGATACTCAACTTGAATCTTAAGACTAGCTAAGGAGTTATAGTTGGAGCTATAGTGTTGTTTAGAAGTTGTGGAATGAGAGTACTTTCCAAGCTTGTAGCAAAAATCTTTAAGATGACCCCGTTTGTGACAATAAGTGCACACATAGGTTTGTTTTGGATTATCTTTTAAAGGTTTCTTAGGAGGACTTATTTTAGGTAGATGAGGTTTAGGAGAATTATATTTGGTAACCAACTTAGCTACGGGTTTGGGTTTGACTTTAGATGAATCTCCTTCTTCCCCCTTTCTCTCTTGATAACCTTTCTCCTTATATCCTAAAACAGGACCTAGAAATAATTTTCCCATTCTTCCTTAATTATCCTCGAGTGTGACTTTAACTTCACGAGAGGACTCGAGATCTTTTTCAAGTTGGGTAATTTTAGCTTCAAGAGATTTTCTAGTCTCTAAAGACTCATTAAGATCTTTGTTGACACCTTCCAAGGAGAAAATTAAGTCACATATTTCTTTACCTATCAAGATAAGCTTCTCAAAAAGTGATATCTTAATTGCCTCGAGTTGACTAACTAAAGCCTCCTTCTCCTTCAGTCCTTTCGACTCTTTTTCTGAAGTTAAGACTTTAAAGGTTAATGTGTTGTTAACTTTTTGAATACGAAGAGATTCAGTGTAAAGTTCCGAATAAGCGGATTGTAGTTCACTCTCATCTATTTCACTTTTACCCCCTTTTTCATCACTACTAGTAGAGTGAGTGGAAGCACCCTTAAGAGTTTGCTCTGAATTGTCAACATTAAGGTGTGTCTCACTTGAATTACTAGCATGGCTTGCCATAAAAGTAGTGAGATTATTTCTAAACGAGTTAGATTCATCAGAGTCTTCAGACTCATTATCACTGTCGCTTAGAGTGGCATTGTAAATTGTCTTTTCTTTGCCTTGACTTTTAAGTTTAGTAGGGCACTCAAATGCTCTATAACCACGTCCCTCACACTCAAAGCATCTCTCTGAATCATCCTTTTTAAAGTTGTCTTTGTTGAATTTCTTAGGATCCGGAGAATTGAATCTTCTATTTCCTTTGCTTTTGTTGTTCTCAAATTTTGGTTTTTCAAACTTAGAGTTTTGCTTTTTGAACTTGAGAATTTTTTAAATTTTTTTAGCAAATAAGGCTATATCATCAGGATCTATATCAGACTCATCAGAATCATACACTTCTACTTTATTGAATTTCAAGGCAACACCTTTATCTTTGCTTTTGTTATCTTTAGGAAACATATCTAATTCATAAGTTTGAAGATCACCAACAAGCTCTTCAAGTTTCAAAGTATTTAGATTTCCTAATGAATTAAGAACAGTGACTTTAGGAATGAAGCCCTTAGGAAGGCATCTAAGTATTTTCTTAACAACGAGATCTTCAGGTATTTTTCACCTAAGTTAAAGCACGAGTTAACAATATCACATATACGAGCATAAAACTCATCAAATATTTTTGTTTCTTTAATGGTGATCGTTTCAAATTGAGTTGTTAAGTTTTGATGTTTTGAAGCTTTAACTACACTAGTTCCCTCACAAGTAACTTGAAGAATATTCCAAGCTTCCTTTGACGTTTCGCACGTCATTATACGACGGAATTCATCGGGGGACACCGCATCAAATAAGGCATTTAAACCTTTAGAGTTAAAGTTACTCCATGTTAGTTCTTACTCACACCACTGTTCTACAGGAGTCAAAATAATTTCATCATTAACTACCATAGTAGGGGGACCATCCTCTTTCAACAGTAACCCAAACACGTTCATCAATAGATTTAAGGGCAGATTTCATACGTGCTTTCTAATAGGTGTAATTGGTTCCGTCAAACAAAGGTAGTCTATTCGACGAAAAAATTTCCATATGACCTCCTGAATTCATCTAAGTAACTTTTAGAGACTAGCTCTGATACCAGTATGAAGTTGCAAGGTTATATGAACTAAGGTTATTTTATAGAATACACACACACACAACCCAATTAAAATTTGTCAAATAGAGATATATTCCGATATCAAATTCCTTTTGGAAATTTACATGTTAGCATGAACAATTTCCGGTTAATGCGATGGGATTGATAACATGATTAAGTAAAATAAAATTATCCAATTTTATCCATTTTATCCTAGGCATGCATCTATGTGATTTAATAAAGTAAGGTGCGAAAATCACAACCATAACGCGCCAATGTACGAGGAAAACCCAAATGGGAAAAACCTCGGACGGCTGGGCCTAGACAAAATCCACTACAAATTAGGTTTTACAAGAAACTCAAAAGACTTATAGACATTGACTCACTCATGACATGCCTATGCCGTCCTCGAACTTTGAATTTGTATTACGCGAAGATCCAATGCGTTGCTCGACACTACTCGTGTCGCGATATCCACCAAAGGCCAAAAACACCATCTTTAATAAGCTTGAGTGCAGAGATCCACCGCAAACGTGCTTGTTGAATGTCAAGTTGATTGCATAAGGGTTTTGTTTCAGAAGTTGAAAATGGTGTTGGAGATTGAGTTTACCAAAAAGAGGGAAGTTATGAAAAATGCTCTCAAGAGGATATAAAACTTCCTTGTGAAAAATAACTAATTTTCATCCATATATTGAAACTGTAAAAGTAGTGAACCAAAACAGTTTTTGTGAAATAACTGCCCGAAATTAAGTTAAAATTTTCAAATCTAGAAGATGTCATTCGAACGAGGTTGTTCGAACGACGGGTCATTCGAACGAGTTATCTAACGATGTTCCAGTGTAGCATTAGATAGGTCGTCAGAATTCTCGTTCGAACGAGGTCGTTCAAACGACATTTCTAATGAGATTATAATTAGTTTCCAGTGTGGCCTGGTGAATATTGTTAGATCCAGGTCGTTCGAACGACCTAGAGAAATTTTGAACGAGATGTCAGATTTTTCATAGATAAGGATAAAATAAATTTCACAAATAATTCTTTATTGAATTAAATTTTTGTGAACTTTTCTCTATGTGAAAATTTCTCAATTATAAAAAAATACTCCAACACATAAAATGATTTTGCTCATATACCTTTTGCAAGAGTGAACATGACGAGCATATTGATGTCGCGTGAACTTTTGATGCAATGCTCGAATCTTTACAATTGAATGATGCTTGACGAGGAATGACCCAAAATTGTTTTGTCTAACAGAATGTAGCCAATATTACAAATGACTCGATTGGAAATGTGTCCTTACAACTCGAGTACTAAGGGATAAAGTTCTCCCCATTCTCAACACTGCGCCACGTTCGTGCGTGGGGTGTCTCGCGAAGAGAAATCCAAACAAGGAACCCCCCCGATACACTACTACTTGGCAATGTTGATCATTGAGATCCATTAGTACCTCAGCACACAACACATATATAAAACTCATATATAAATATATAGTTCTCTCTATAACCTCTTATTCAAAATCCTATAAATCCGGATATACATATCTATCGGAAAGGGGATAATACTCAATCGTTCTTGTCACCTTATATATATAATATCTCAACTTCGTATATGAGCAATATACTATGCTCAACGAATATAATTATGCTCTTTACAATCATAAGCATAATAACCATCCCTCCAAGCTATAACTCGAGGATGCAGTCTTGTAGTGCCTATCCAAAATTGGGTTTACTCACTATACCATGATACCAAGCCAGACTTACTTGTGGTCATGGTAAAAATACACAACGGTGGAGGCGGTCATATTCCCTCTGCAAGTGGAGTACACACATCGCACCCGAACGCGGGACGAGATGACCTAGGGATATACTCTCCCTGCTCATCAAGCCAGGGGATTCACCCACATCGCGCAAGCTCCCCGGATCGCACTAGAGAAATATATAATCCGGTTGTTCCAACCCTATGCCAAAGGAAAGCCCGTGGAACCAGCCTCTAAGATACAAATACATCAATCACACACAAATATATATGTATTCATATCATGTTATATATACTATAATCACGTTGTATATATGTACTACGTCATTTCTCAAATATATATGTATATATATATAAAAGTGCAATATCATATAGCGAAAGCCAATAACCCCGAATGTTCCCATTCGTAATAATATTTAAGTATTCACACACTTACGATACTAAACCCAAAAGCATTATCTCACTTGATCTATAACTTGTACCTTAATCACTTTTAAGGATACATATATAATCCCGAAATTTCCAATTCGAACTAAGTTTATAAGTTTACTAATTACTTATCTTAGTTTCATAGGTGTCGCATCACCTATACTAGTAGTCGTCAATAGACGTAGGATGACTGTTCAATTCTCTTTGGCCCATATCCTAAATTCCATCCTAATGGCGTGCTAGGATTTCCTCAATTACAATCGGCCCATATTTATCCTAACCACATAAATATACTCATATACGCTTTCTCAATAATTTCTCAAATATCTCTCGTTCTAAATATTCATTAAGTTCGCACCCCGGATTGTACACTTAACTAACCCAAGGTTAATAGGCAACTCCTAAAGCCCTTATTGGTCACAAACGTCTATAATACACTAACCATGAAGGCCCCTAAGTTTTAAAACCCAAAAAGAAAAGGGAATGGAAAATACAATTCTTGGGAAAGAAACAGAGTATTGGTCGACCGGCCCCCGACCCCCGGTCGATCGCGAGTTAAAATTATGCCTAACGAGCCAACCAATAGCACCTTTTTCCTTGACCGGGTCGATCGGACCTAGGTTCACAGTTAATTGGTCACACCAGTTCTTGTGAATTTCAGTTCTCCAAAATGCCAAACAACAACCCAAACTCCATTTTTGTGGTCCCTAATCTCCACCAACAACACTACACTCATCTAATCATTGATTTCTAACTAACACACCAATTATTTGGAGGATTAAACCAATTTTCTAAGATTTATATCCAAAAACCATTTAAATCCTAGTTTTCTCAATTCTTCCATTTCAAATCATTTCCCCACTCCATTAATATGGTTTTAACACTATAAATCACTAAGACTTTACAATACATCAATTTGTAAACTCATACTCGAACTACCCAAATTTATTTTAAGGGTTCTAACCCAAAATTATATAGTTTACCAACTATAATATGACATAGATACACTAATTTAATTAAAGAAAGTAAACACTTGCCTCGTGGATAAAATTCGAAGACCTCGAGTCAAATCTTGCGGAGTTTGGCCGAAATCTCCTTTTCTTCTCTCTTTTCTCCTCTTCCTTTCTTTCTCTCTTTTTCTTTCTCTCTTTATCCCTCTCTCGTGCCTTTCTAAGGGAGAAATAAGTGCTTGTCCCTTATTAACCCAAAAATGACTCGGTTACTCAATTGCGAGTCCTTATTAATCCAAAAGTCTCCGCAACCTAAACAATACTCCCGGATACTCAATTCTGACTATCTCAGTCATTCCTAAACCATCCGTGCACTCGAAATCTCCATCCGAGTCACTTAACCACAATTCACTAATTAAACCCAACACAACTTAATACGGGCTTTCCAATTAAAGTATTATCCTTTGTCGCTTTATCCAACTGCGATATATAATTAAAATACTCCGACTCATTTACTTAATTCCAAAAGTAAATATAGCACACATCGAAAATCATCTACCATCATAAACTCCAAAAATTATTATTCAATTTCAAAATTTCACTTATGAAATTTAATTATTCATAAAAGTTCGGGGTATTACATCTAAGAATTTTTCCTTAGACCATATACTTTTATGATTACTAATTAAGATAGACATGAATTGTGCCCATTCGTTTATAGTTTGTTCTTGATCTTTAAGGGGTACATGACATAGATCAAGATAAATACCATGTTGAGATATATTATGTTTATTCAAATTATATCTTTTGAAGGAAAAAGGATTTTGTTCTTCTTCCTTAAGTCCACTAGTAGATAATGTAGAAGTATTATCGGTTTTAACAAAGCCTTTTTTTCTTGTGTAGGATTTTGCATAAATTCTTCAAAAGCTTCCGAGTTTTGAAATTTTTGAAATGGTTCTTCAGCTTTTTTTTTCCATCACTAGTGTTTACTACATGACTAGGATTTTCTTCTTCATCAGATGAATATTAGTTAAAATCATACTGATAATGTTGTAATAATTTTTCATGTTCCAAATACGTGCTTTATTTTTGTTCAAAAATATTATTACGTTCTCAAATATTTAATGTTGGATCTTTATATAGATGTCTCCAATAGTCTAATATTTCATGAATATTTATGTATCGAGTATAGTTAAATTCTTATGTTTGAAGAGTTTTATTTTCTCTTGTGCTATAGTATAACCTAGGAATTTTATTATCTCCTAGGTAATTCATTCTAGTTTGTTCTGGATTATTTTGAGCATCTATTTTCGTTAATATATTTTCATTTTTTTTGTTTAGTTTCCTGTTTTAACTCTTGATTTGAGACTGTTTCGAGATAGATGAGTTTCTGATCGACCTTGTTTAAGTTTAATTCTGTACTATCTAATTTTCTTTCCACATAGTTTTGATTTATGATCTAATGTTTTTCAGTTCGTTTTACGCATCCAAAATCTATATCAGTTAAACCATTTAAAGTAGTACTTATTTTACTAATATCATTTTCAGATTTTTTTATCAATATACCAGCTATGATTATAGATAGATTATTTTTTATTTAAGCATGGAGCTAAACATTGTAATAGAGCTTCAATATCTTTTTTTTCCATATAGTCCTCACTAGTACCTAAGACCTCCTATTATATTATTTCAAGTGCCTAAAACCAAGTTCCTTAAAGCCTTTAGCTAAATGTAGTTGTGGTTGGCAAACAAAAATATGGGCTTTCAAACAATAATAGGTATATGGGTTTTGTGAGAAAAATAGTGGAAAATAAAAATATTTCTGCTATATTACAAATGTGTCACAGTCCGATTAAAAAAGAAATATGCAAACACACAGTATAAAAATA
Organism: Sambucus nigra; assembly: GCA_949130495.1. NCBI lineage: Eukaryota > Viridiplantae > Streptophyta > Magnoliopsida > Dipsacales > Adoxaceae > Sambucus > Sambucus nigra. Next base: position 40,652,472 of record OX422209.1, read on the forward strand.
ATATTTAACACAAATATTAATTCTTATAACAAATCTTAATTCAAACATAATATTTTATACATACCTTAATAACAAAGCTCATTGGCTCTAATACCAATTGCAAAAGTGCGAAAAGGAAAGGCTTAATTTTATAATGAAAGTGTATTATACTAAACTGGTTATGAAATAAGAAAGAAGATTGGGTTTTTACAAGTGATTTACAACTAAAGGAGATAGCTCATTTTATAGGCCCGGACCCCAAGCATTCCTACAATTTTATTAACTAATAGATAAAAAGAAAAGAGAAAGAAGAAAAAAAATGTGGGCGGCTTTTCAGCCGATTTACAAAGGGTGAATAATATAAGTGAATAGTAAATACTATTAGAATAATAGTAATTATTATTTGTATGAATAGTAAACACTATTTTCTTTTTCAAATAGTAAACACTATTCGCATTTATTTCTTTTGTTTTTCTTCTGGGGAACACATATCCTGTGGTGAATTGTTGGTGCAGTCATCCCATGTGGTAATTATCCTTCCATGGAATTGGCGATGTTGGCTTCACCGATGGATTCAAAGGACATGCAACCCATTGGACATTGGTTACGAGGATGAAGTTGGGCTAACTCATATTCCTCCGCGTTACATAATAACTCATGAGGAACGTTTCGACGATTATTGTTTCTCAAATTTTCTAATAATTCCTTAACCTCTGTCACTTTAAATTTAATTTCATTTTCCTAATAAAAATATAATGCCACATTAGAAATATTGATCAGGTTTTTTTACCAATAAAGTTATGTGTCCAAGTGCTCCAGTGGTTGATCATTATACCAGTTTTGGTCGATTTCATCCCATTCATAATTATCAGTGGTTCTGATATGCCAGATTTGGTAGGTTTGATAGAATCTTTCTCGGACCCTCCATCGAATAGTACAGGTAATATGGAATGACAAATAATGGGTATATATACAATTTCCCTTGGATAATACATGATTAACCATGGTTTCGATCATCATGGGTTATTTTTTAGAATTTTCTGGAAAAATACTTAGTAAAATTAGTTTGTTTACTAATCCCCATTCGAATGGTTCAAGATCCCAATTTTCTTCAGTTGATTAAAACACTAAAAGACTTTTTATCTTTTGATCTTGATCCTCAATTTTAGGAAACATTTCCATCTGGAACAATAGTTTTGGGAGAAGTTGCTTCGATTTTTTGAATAAACAAATTCTCCTAATAGTATTAAAGATTTTATCCGAAAAATCATTTTTTAACAAATCAGCAAATGTTAAAAAGGTATTGATTTTTTCAAGAGAAAAATCTTCATTTTCATAATTTAGTTCTTTCAAGACCTTGAGACTGAGGTTTTTAAGTTTATCTAAAACTACTATATGTTCAGTAATTCTATCAGTAAGGATACTCATGGTTTTTATGAAATCCTTCCTTTTATCTGCAACATGGGATTTCCATGATTCATTAAAAGGCTAATAAATTTCAAAAGGGATTCATGGGTTATAGAAATCAGTAACTTCAGTAATACGAGTGCTTTTCTTTGTTTGAAGTTTTGAAAGTTGGTAAACCAGACTGGAGGGATAAAATTGTTTAATCCAGTCTTCCCAAGCTGCAATAGCTTCTTTTTCAGTGTTATATCTTATGGAACATTCCCCTGGATATCCATTGATTTGGATATGGCGTTGAGACCAGTTATAGTAGAAGCCTGTTTTACGTCCACTAAAAAATACATACACATAACTTGGTTTAGTTTGCGTATTTGAAGATGATGCTTGAGTTTTTGCCTTTTCAGCAAAGGTCACCCATTCTCCTTATACTTCTTTTGGGTCTTTATCTCCCATTCTCAAAAAATATATTCCACGTAGTTAGTGGGGTTTTTCAAATTTTCCACTTGTTGGAGAAAAGTTTTTTCCACATTTATATTTATGTTGTTGAAGTACAGGTATTTCTACTTGTTCTTTATTGAGAGTTCAACTAATTGTTCCCTCATCAGTAGTCATAGGTAAATATCCTGAAATAAATTTTTTATCTAAAATAAAATCTCCATGCATTTAAGGAAAGCATTGGATTTTTGGAATAATGAATTTCTTTTTAATAAACCAGATTGCTATTTTTTTAGCTTTTAAATCAGTAAAGTTTTGTGTTCCATTAATGCCAGTTATAGTAATAGGATTTCTCATCTTTATCCACTTTTCTGGTGGTAAAGCAATAGGTATACAAGAACAAATTGTTTCTCATGTATCAATTAATGTGCAAAGAATATATGGTTTGTAGTTTGCAAAATTAAAATATACTAATACATAAGTGTACCTTTTATTTCCATGGCTTGGAGAAAAGATAATTTCTTTTTTTCCTAGTTGGAAATGATAAATGTGACTAGATTTTAAATAATCTTCTTTTAGATAATTTGTGCCAGGTAATATTGGTACCTGTATGTTTTTCATAGCAATAGGTTGTTTTCTGTTACTAGATTCTCCTTTTAAAAGGTTTTTTCCTTCTAATTTTTCCCAATCATTATCATGAAAATTCTTTTGCCAATCTAAATGTTTATTTTTAAAATATACATTATTTCCTGATACTTGTAGTTCAACGCTATTTCGTTATTTTTCAGGTGGTTCTTACGTTATTTGAGGTAGTATCCATTGTTTTGGAATATCTAAATCTCTCCAATTGATTAATCTTGTCTGCATTGCCGAATCAAATGGTCTAGGTTCAAATATTCCTATCCACATTTTGTGTATTAGTTTGTGATAGAGTTGTCAATTCATGAATTGTTTTCCAATGTATTGAAATATTCCTGGATATATCCTTCATACCTATTCCTTTGGTTTGGATTTTTATAATAACGGAATCTTCAATGTTTGGATCATCAATAGATATAAAGAATTTGGTTTTATGTTAAACAAAATAACTCCATTTACTAAATTGGATTGGACTCCACCAATTATAGCATTCATAGGATTGCTAAATCTTTTGTCTAAGACTAGTGTCGCTACAGGTGTATCCATACCTAGTATAAATAACGCAGTGATGCATATTTGAATAAATCCAATATGAATATATTTTATATCCGGATGTTTTTTCTTCTATCTTTTGATTTTATTTAGATCAAAGATTTTTATATCTGTTGTTTCATCATCGGTTGACCCAGCAATAGTACTGCCGTTAAATTGTTCAAATATTCTTGTTGAGACTAATTTAAATTTACATAATTTATAGACATCTTCCTTTTTTATGAGTTGTCCTTTGTTATCAATTTCTTATAATTGTTAATTGGTAAAAGTTATTTCTTCACCAACAATTTCATGAAGAGTTATTGTTTTAACTCATTTTCATTACTTTGTCGTCTTTTTATAGTATTATTCATAAATACAAATTCTTCATCAGATGATTCCGAATCAGATTCTAATTCATATAGTATTTCTTTATTATCAGAAATATCGGTAAAATCATCACCAATGCATACTTCAAATTCTTGTTCTTCAAGAAATTCTATTATTCTTTTTGCACTTTTCCCTTTTAGGGCATTCGAATTCGGGTGCCTAGTGACCTTCATCATTACATATATAACATTTACACTTCTTCTTTGGAAGTTTTTTTTCACAAAATTTCATTTTTCTAATATATATTTTTTTTTCAAAAAATTTTATTTCCTTTTCCAAGGTTTCTATTTGCATCTGAACACATAATTTATTTCTTACAATTAAAAACACGACATTAAATGTTAGAACATTAAATGAGTGACATACATCTATGAATGGTATTTTGTAATTTTTTTAATATGAAAATTTACTTATAAACAAAGAGGAAAAGAACCTCTCTTATGTCTCTTACAATCGAAAAAGAAAATGGATTAAGAAAATTTATGAACTCTTGAATGAGACGAAGAACACCTTAAATTATATATAAGAGCATATTTCTCCACCTTAGTTAAGACCGAAAAATAATCCACTTTGCAAATTTTGGATCTTCTAAAATTATATGACTCTTCCAATTTGTCTAAAACATCAAACAAATTACTCACTTAATATGATTGATATTTTTGTAAATTTTTTCCCAAAACGACTCTTCAGTGACAGCACGAACTTGGGTATAATTTTTTGGGATCTTAACATATAACCTAATTCCGTTACTACCTTTTATGTCTTCTCCCCAAACTGAATTAACAGTTTGAGCTGACAGGATATTATTTAAACTTGAAACATGTTCTAACGTAGGCATATGACTGTAAAAGTCGTTTGAAGAAATATCATTGTCCCAAAAATAAATATTATCTTTATGAACAGTAATTCCATTTTTATCCAAGAATCTCAATCTCCCAATCGCATGGTCTTGATCTTTTCTTTCACTACTTTGAACTGATTTTGTAGGCAGGCTATTAACAGCCAGCGAAGCCACCTGGCCTCCAGTTGCTGGCATCCCTGACTTCAAGGAGGTATTCATATTCGAAGTAAAGGTATATTCAACTTTATATTTTTTATTCTCCGAATTAATGGGAGGACCTACTTTGCTTATTAATTGAGAACTTTGGGCCTCTTCAATTCCCCCTAGATTAACGCGATATCTTAAGATCTTTAAAAATTAGCCACGTGGTTAACTACTGATCGGTTTATATGATATTATCAATGAAGTTGCACGAGAAGAGAGGAACTTCTTGGGTAAGAACCATGTTTTATCATGCCTGTAGTAATAGTAACATTGATACCTTTGGTATCCTCATTGCCTTTTTCCTCATCACAGAGGTCAACAATACCGGGCTGCGATTGATTTTGATTACCTTTCTGGGACCATTATCATCTATTTGGCCTTTTGCTTTAGCCTGTTGCGCTAAAGCAAGACTATCTCTAGCGATCAAGACGATAAAACTCACTCGGGAATTTTATCACACACTTGGTGTGCGAAAAACACCCAAGACCTTGTTCCCAAAATGAACTAGTGTGCAAACTTCCAATCAATTCAACCAAGGATCAATGAAGAGACAAAAAGAACATACAAGAAATCATCAAAGAAAAACAACAACAATATACCGTGGTTCACCCAAATTTAGGCTACATCCACCAAGGAGGATTTATTCTTTCTATAGATAAATGGAGGAACACAAATGTTATACACGCACACAATTTATCTCTCTTAGAAAGTCACTCACAACCTCACAAGAACTCACCCCTCAAATTAGATCTTTATCTCTCTTTGACTTTGATTAGATCTCAAATATGCCCACTCTTGTCCTCTCCCAAAACCTAGAAATAACACTTGTATTTATAGATTTGAGCCAAAATGGAAAATTTGTACGTAAACCAAAACTGAAAAAAAAATAGGAGATCCAAAACCAACAAACTCCACCTTGGAGATCCTGACGATCCAACCAATCTCTAGAATGCTGAAATTTAACCCGCTTGAAGACTATCCCACAATCTACCAAGCTAATGCGATTCCCCCAGGCGATCCTCACGATCCAACCAAATTCGGAATGCAAACATCAAATCCGCTCGAAGATCATACCGACATCTAACAAGCCAATATGCTCCACCCGACGCTAAGCCACCTCAAACTTCAACCATGAAATGATATACCGCAAGTCTTCACTCCAAGACTCCAAACGATTCCACCAACTGAAGAACAAAGTTATAAACTAAGAACCCCTCTGAATGCTTCCCATGTAACCATACGGTGAAGCTCGCTCCTCATGTAACCCGGTGAGTACACCCCCACACAATACATATAGCATACACCTTTTTTACACGAAACATTCAAACACATCAACACAATCTTTCACCTTGAGAAATAACCATGGATGAGAGGGAAAATTCCTCACCTCCCACACCCTCCAAATCTCACCCTCGAAAGATGTAGCAAGTCTTTGTCACAAAAAACTCCCATTTCCCAATGCTCACAAATAATAACTCTTCGGCCTTCCTTAAACTAGCTACACACACCTCGAATCCATCACACTCCTACACCTCCTCGATTCCAATCGATCAATGCATGTATGCAACTAGACCGGGTCAACATCACCCTTTGGCCCTGGAGGGGGACTTTGATCCATCCCCTCCACTAGTAGGTATTATCCCATCACTACCGTCTACACTCGGAAAGCTAGCACCCAATGTATCCGCTTTGTTCACAAACGAGACATGCCTCAAACGTTCGATCACTTGTGCACACCGCTTCCCCGTCTTACTCGAAGTATGATTTAGATGATACAACCCCTCTCTCTCCTCTCTCCTCTCCCCTCTCTAGGGCCATATAACCTCATGTGACTTTCAATTCTCCACCCGCCACCGACACCCGGCAACTCTTGGAATCCAAATGGCTAATGGATATCAAATTCTTTCACAACTTTGGGACATAGGACACACCACCCAAAGTGCGCTCCACCCCATTGAACATCTTGAGTTTCACCATCGTGATACCCTCAACGGTAACCTTCTCACTGTTAGCCAAAGACATGGAACTTTTTCCATTTTTCGTAAAAGTCTCACAATATTCCCTCTTGGAGCAAACGTGAATCGACGATCTCGAATCTAATATCCAATCATCTTGGGATAGAGATTTAACCTTGGAGATTGTGAGAAGTTCTCCAAGTTCATCTTTCCCTCTCAGAATCAACCTTGCCCTTAACCTTGTCATTCCACAAAGGACATTCTCGGATGATATGACCCCATTCTCGGTATTTGTAGCATTTCGACCCTTTACCACCAACACCTCTCGATCTAGACCTACTACCGTTATTAAATCCCCGGTTGGAGTTCCTCCCTCCATTTTTCCCACCTCCGTCTTTCGTTGTAAGGCCTTCATTATGGTAATACCCATCACTTCCACCTTCCTTCTTTCTCATCGTGACATGAGATTGAATATCTTGCACAACCTCATTGCATTGGAGCATAGACTTACCAAACATAAAAGTGGTCATAAAATGATCGTATGAATCGGGTAATGATGGAAGCAATAACAATGATCGATCCTCATCAATGAATTGAACATCTATCCGATTCAAGTCATTTGTCAAGGCATTAAAAAATGTTGATATGCTTCATCATATCCTCACCCTCCTTCATCTCAATCTTGAAGAGTTTCTTATTGAGGAACAATTTATTTGACAATGACTTTCCCAAATAAATATCTTCAAGCTTATCCCACTTACCTTTAGCCGTGGTCTGTGCTATCACGTTATTAAACACATCATCCATGATAAGCATCTCAATACACGAAGTCGCTCTTTGGTCAATGTCAATCCACTCGGCATAAGTCATGCCTATCGGTCGTCCCTCTACCCCAAACAATGCTAATTGAAACCTCAGTTGGACAAGAACGCCTCGCATTGTTCTTTTCCATAACTCGAAATTGATCTTCTCATCAAAAGCCTTCTTGTTCATCTTCACTGATCCACTTGATCACAAACTCGGATCCCATCTCTTAGAGCCTCTGCTCATAGAGGCTGATTCTCGAGTACTCTCCACATTTTCCGTCATTTGGAATAAAAAAACAAAAGTTATGCCAAAATTGCCAAAATTGATTCAACCTCGAACCCAAATACCGGGCAAACAATGAAACCAATGCTCTGATACCACTTTTTTCACTAAATCAAGACTATCTCTAGCAACCAAGACGATAAAACTCATTCGGGAATTTTATCATACACTTGGTGTGCACAAAACACCCAAGACCTTGTTCCCAAAATGAACTAGTGCGCAAACTCCCAATCAATAAAACCAAGCATCAATGAAGAGACAAAAAGAACATACAAGCAATCATCAAATCAAAACAACAACGATATACAATGGTTCACCTAAATTTGGGCTACATCCACCAAGGAGTATTTCTTCTTTCTATAGATAAATGGAGGAACCCAAAGGTTATACACACACACAATTTATCTCTCTTAGAAAGTCACTCACAACCTCACAAGAACTCACCCCTCAAATTAGCTCTCTATCTCTCTTTGCCTTTGATTAGCTCTCAAATATGCCCATTCTTGTCCTCTCCCAAAACCTTGAAATAATGCTTGTATTTGTAGATTTGAGCCAAAATGGCAAATGTGTAAATAAACCAAAACAAAAAAAAAATATGAGAGCCAAAACCAACATAGCCTTGTCCACCTCATGAACTTAGTTGTTCACATATTTAGTACTTGTTTTAATTAATCAGGTGCTCTCTTTGTATCCTTTCCTAAAGCAGTAGGAGCAATACAAAGGAAATTCTTCATACGCAATTTCTCGAAAAAGTCCCTTCGTATCAAGACCTTCTTGGGAAAATATTTTAATAGGTCCACTTCAGTATAGACTCTAGCCAGACTGGGGTGATAGATTTCAATAGTGTAAATTTCCATTCTCAAAGGAGTTCCCACCAGTTGAGCAATGGAATAAAGTAAAGGCTTAGAGAAAAAAATTGATGGGTAATTGAGGGAAAGCAATCTAGATGGGATAAATACTACTCTCCATGTTTAGCCTAAAGTCAGTAGGCCACTTGAAGATTCGCATTGCATACTTACCTATGTACCAAGACTCTCTCATCCAAAAGCTTGCATTGTCCTCTTCATGATTCAATCTGATAAGTATGTGCTTGTTGTTGATCAAGCCAATAATGAAAGTTGTCTTGAGAGAAAAAGTTTGGAAAATCTTTCTGATCACCTCCATTGATGGTCTACCATGGGATAACTTCCCCACTAGAGCATGCCTAAAAGGTTTGGCAAAAGTTTTAATATCCTCTCAGGAAAAAATGACAGCTGGTTATCTTTTATACAAAGAAGGGTTCTTTAAGACTATATCATTGGCGCATGAAGAAGATAATATAACCATAGAAGCAAAGGAACTATTCCACACATTCTGTTCTGGTGGTTTACGACTATATCCAAGAAAAAAAGTGGGGTTATGTACCCAAGGGTATACAATTCTGATTTAGGCATCTCATCCAAATGAAATGATTTTCCATATATGGGAGCAGGGCAATGCGTAAATGTATGTGTACACATTCTCATCAGATTTTGTTCCTTGCCACTTACTATGGGTTCATTAGTTCCTTTGAACCCATATTTTATTATTTATGTTAAATTTGGAGCCCGTGTTCATTTTTGTATAAACTAGGGTGTATCTGTGCAAATGGCATGATATTAATTTTCATTTTGACTCCATTTTTTTTTAAATTTTGTGTGCTAATACGCTCTGCTTTTGTGTTTATAATATGTTCGCTCATCACATTTACACACTATGATATGTTAGAAGTTGGAAATTGTGTAATGACCTGCTAGGATAAGGGTTATATGACCGATTTAGATCATTTTTTACTTAATCTTAGGAAGATTACAAATTTAAATTCTTAATATTCCTATATAATTTAGCCATTGATCAATTATTATTACTATCAACTGCTAATAGGGATATTGACTGCGTTTGGTATACATATTAGGACACTATTAATATTTCTTTTGATTATTAGTTCTCACACATGACTATCATTAAAAAAAAAAATTATGCAACTGTTTGCTATTGAGAAAGTTATTCTTTGCCTATTAGATAGAGGTTGAGTTATTAACGACATACTAAAGGCACCACAATTATGCATTTGCACTGTAAGAAATGGTCATGAGTGTATAGGATAGTAAGTTATTTAGATGGGTGACTCATGCCAATGTTTACAGATGTAATTAGTTATCTTCTATAATTCATTTCTAAATTTTGATGTGGAATATTTCTAAAAACTTGACAGATTTATGGCTTTAGGCATTGCTTTATTGTTGTTAAGATGCGAGTAACTTTGTGAGCGTATTGCCCATAATTCCTGTTGTTTGAAAGTAGTAGTAGAGTTTTTAAGTGGAAGTTGTTTAATAGCTTTCTTAAGTGTTTAACACCGAAGGAAACACATCTATTGGATGTATGAAGTTTGCGGTCCTTTTGGTCTCATAGGTTACAATTTGGGGAAGGTAGTTTGTATTTGGAATTGGAAATTCATTTGTGAGCTTTGACGTAGTAAAGTCCAAAAGAAATTTATGATTTATAGTGCGCACTTTTTGGATTGAGAGTAGCTCTCTCCATTTGATTCCTAACTAAATCCATATTTATTTAAAGAAAGAAGATGGTCCCAGTGTTTTAAATCACGATCATGCAAGCTGTCACATTTTGGTCTCGGGTCGAGCATTCCAATTTTACTAATTGTGCCAACATGTGTTGCATGTGCAATCGAACCCGATATTTAATTAAAGCTTTAGATACTTTTGGTTATTCTTTACACCCAAGCATAATATTATGTTTTCATCTTCTACTCGTATGAGTATATTCTAAAAGGGAAAACTGGGCCCATGTTGATCATTATGTAGTTACCAAGTACTGCATAATTAATTCTCAAGTATATTAATGTCAAAATAAATCAAAAGATTTATTTTTCGTACAAAATACTACCAAAGCAGCAACATCAAAATATTAGGAAGTTCATATTGCTTCAACTTTTACAATGATTATCTCAAAAGTTGTATAAATCTATGGGCATGGTAAAGCTAACCGATTCCATGGAAAGTACTATTTCTTAGCCACACACATTAATATGTATATAAGACTATAGCTTAATAGAATAAAATCAGGTCTATTCAGAATCAAGGAATTTTTTGTGAAAGATTGGGACAGAAAAAAAATTGAGATGAAAATAACTAATAAGAAAATTTTGCTAACTATAAGGATCTTGTATCTATATTGATAAGATTATATATATTAGGTCAGAATCTCACCAGGTCAACCCTCTTTCAGTCGATGCAATATAAATTAAGATCTTTGTCCGATCAGTGCAATAAAAATTAAAACATAGCAGGCACTTTCTTCGAACCTCTATTTATTTGCAATAGAAATATCCATATCAATCCAAATAAATAGAAATTTCAATTAGTGCAAACAATTATATGGCAATAACTAGAAAGCATTCAGCGAATGGAATCTATGTATACACAATGAGCAACATACATCAATGGATCGTAAAAAAATTAAGACCACGAATCTAAATTAGTTCTATTTAAAATGAATGTGTTCCACCAATAGTGAGAACCAAACGAGAGGAGGAGACATAATGAGGAGAATAGAGAGGAGAACAGAGGTAGCGGTTTAGGGGATTGGGGTAGGCAGCCGTATAGAGGAGTTAGGGATAAAATTATCTATCTAATGTATAGTATTATAATGCGTTATTATATACTTTTAGTAATAAAATGAAAGAAGCATATTTAAGAAATTTTGGACTATGAAATTGAGGTTGATGCAAGATTTAGTGTGTTCTTAAATTTAGAACGCAGAAGCTATAGGTTTTTACTGAACATAACTACATATTCTTTGAATTATTGAAAGTAGTAGGCTACCAAAAGTGACCTATTGATCTATGAACGAACATGACATTTGAATGGTTTTAATACTTCTCAGGATGCCAAAAGCATTTGAAACAATATCCAATACTTACCTTCTTCACAAGAGGCTTTGCTAGATCAATAACTATGCAAAAATGATCTATGTTTGCCTGAATGAAAGACACTGTTGATGCATCAAGTTTTAATGAACTTTCAAACAATTGATCAATAGAGAACAAGGAGAATATAGAAAAAAATGAGCTACAATTCCCAATCAAAAGATTAAGATCTAATATAATACCCTGTGATGGATATTCCAAATCTCATTCTAGGTATCGAGCTATGGGGACTAGGAATGATAACATGGTACACTAATCAATGTGATAAATGAAAAGTACTATTTAAAATGGACCATAATTTCTAAAAACAATAAAGTCTAGAGCTGCAACTTAGCCTCATAGAGGAATATGGATGAAACTTATTGAAAATTAACTCATTTACTTATAATTCATAGATGCTTCACCCTGACTGGTTGGATAAAAATCAATTTAATGGAAATATTATCTTGTAAGCAATAAAATACACTAAGAAAGCATAAAAATATTTTGAGCCATTTATGATACAAAGATATAGTTAAATAGTAGTAGTTGAAAACCACTACATCACTCACTCACTCATTCCAGTACTTGTCATTAGTATCCATAGCATAGGTTTTGTCATCCTCATCCAAAGTGATGTTGTTAACATCATGTAGTGCAGCGGTACTAAATAGGGAAATATCAATTGGACTAGACACCATGTGATAACCTTTGTCCCTGATATTCAATAACATCAACAAACAATATTTGAAATAATGTTTTCATAACATTTGTTAGACCATCACCCCCCTAAAATCTCCGTTCAAACACATCCTAATGGAACCAAAACAACCATTACACATGAACTACAATATTGTTGCATTCGTACTCACACCAATCGAACCACATATCAAAATGAACAAACTCAAAGAAAGAAAAACATAGAAAAGCGATTGGACAACTACATACATAGAACGACATATAAAAATAAATGTTAATAAATATATGAAGCAACTCAATGTCATTCTAACCATAAAAAAGTATGAAAAGAGGCATTAATCATTCCAAATACATTCACATATTTCCAAATGAAGATGGTCTTCAAGAGTGATTGGAGATTCGATAGCAATACAAACCATGAAGTTCAATAGTCGATTGGAAATTTGTTGGTATATCTAACTCATATACTCGATTGTTCATTCTCTTCGGTGAGTGAACATCTCACTATCGTACCCAAAATAAATCACAAACGTATGGGAAGCGGTCATAGATCCTTATTTAAGGGCAAGATGAATCATAACCAAGACATCTTAACCCTAAAAATTCACACACAGAAAAATGGTGAACGATATGACCTAGGGACTCTACGCTCTTGGCTCCTCAAGCTAGGGACCTCACCCACAACGCGCAACTTCCCATGATAGCACTAGATGGGTATGTCGACACAATATATATATATATATATATATATATATCATACACACAGGACAAACTTACTTTCATATACACTTTCACTTTAGGTTTATCACCTACCATAAAGTGATTCTCAACTCATTAAAGGCTTATCATATTTGTTCCAAGACTTGGAACACAAAAGTTCTCGTCAAACTCTAAAAGAATAATTTGTTGGCAAAGGAACCAGCCATGGTTATGTGGCATTGTCCAGGTGTTAGCGCTCTGTCTGAAGGATATGGTGGGAACAAGTGCCTAGTCAGTCATAGCATCGAGAGGATCTAAGTATGTTTCTAGTTTTCAAACTCTACCACGGTACATTTGTCATTCTGTCGATCATGTGTTTTTTCTTATTTTTGGCTTTTCCTCGTATGCGTTGGTGTTGAAAATTATTGATTATTTTTTCACACTTTGATCAAGTCACCTAAATATTGAACATAAAATTTGGTGTAATATATTTGGTAAAAAAAATTAAATAGACCTTAGGTTATTTCTCTAACTTAAACTCAAAGTGAAAACCTTGCCATGTCTTGAAAAATGTTTTTTATTGGATACCTTCAATACATCTCAGTTTTGAGCGCATGCACAGTCAATGTACTCAATTTATCTTCCCACAACTCGAAGAAATCAACCTTATGTTCTTTTAATGAGATTTGTCGAACTCATAGGCGGTCTACTTTCCTAGATGTCTACTAGCACTTCTTGAGATGATACTGAATAGATATGTAGTAGTCCTTCAAAAATGCCAACCATATCATTTTTATCATGTTCAACTCCTACTGTGTGAAAAAATATTGAACACTCTTGCGAGTGGAAAGGAATATAAATCTCTCCCATAGAAAATTATGTCTCCATACACAAAGAGAAAAGATAACCACCGTCAACTCCAAATCATGGGTGGGGTAGTTTCCCTCGTGAAGCTTAAGCTTATAGAAAGTGTAAGCTACAGGCCTCCCCTATATCAGAACTCCTCTAAGACCTTGAAGTGTTGCATAAGTGCATACCATGTACTCCACTCCGCCACGTGCTAAAGAAGTAACGAGTTAGATTACGAGCATCTCCTTGAGCTCCTTGAATTGTCTTCGACCACTGACCCTCCAAATAAACATTTTAAATTGACAGTGTTTAGCTCAATATTTGAACAATGGTTCCTTATACACTCAGACCTTTGCACACACTAAATACAATCCTTTTTTTTTAAACCATTGTCTAACTCAATTTTCTCTTTTTTTAAACGCTAAATTGAATTTTGCTTAATATATTATTTATTTTATATTAATACATTATATATGTATTTTATACCTAAATATTTTATATATTATACATTTTATGGCGTTCTATATTTCCATAATGTTTAAATTAATTTTCATATTTACTATTATTTTTCTAGAATTAAAAATATCTGAATTAAATATTTTTAATTTTTCTTAATCAATATCAAAACGACAATGTATTATGGGTCATTTTATTTTAATTTAGGTGAATAGGTTTGGACCAATGGGGTTGTAAGGTTTGGCCCATGGGATTTGATCGCGTGTCTGCTCAACTGTAGGTTATATAGGTTAATTTTACCCACTCACCATCCGCAGAGCATTGGCTAATGATACTTATGACCCCATCGATCGTCTTTTCTTGTGATACTAGTCTTACCCTTTGAACGTTATGTCTCTTTACCCTCCTGTCTTTTTTACGTGCAATTACAAACGACCCGGGGTCATTGCATGGCCTCTATTAATAGAGGTCTTGGATTGAGAGTTTTAGGTCAAAAAATTTATTTTAAAAAAGGGGAAACTCTACCAAACTTTCACCATATCCGTCTTTCTCTAAAATATGACATTCTTTATCTGTTGAGAGTCGTTTATTTCAATCACAAACACTTCTAACCACATTTTAGGTCCTCAAATCGTACATGTTAGTTTGAGTGTTTAGATCTTATTTTCGAGTTTGATACTTTCATATTTTTTGGTGTTCTCGATGCTTCCTAAGTTAGATATTTGAAAATATTTTGAGCCTTTCTTGTACTGGATCATTCATGGCACGTGGAGCTTACAAGTTCTTTCTCTTCTTTGGATTGTTGAACCTCATTGGGGTATATTTTCAGATCCTCTATTTTTATATTCAAAACATATGTATCGTTATATGTTTGTTTTATATATGATTCTAGTTTTGGATGATCTAATATGTTCAAATATGTTTTAAGGAAAAATTAAATTTCCTTGAATCATTAACTATGATATATCTTATTTTTGGCCACATCTCACTAAACCTTACTTTATAAATTTATATATGTTGATTGTTTACTAGATCTCATTCGATGAACCAAATCTTTGTTTAGAACTGATATACCTTTAAAACAAGACATGGTTTGTATCCTTGATCAGATTTGTGTCGATCTAGTTATTATTTGTTAAAACTCATGATCTAAATATTTTTTTACAAAACCCTACCTTTAGGCTTTCTTATGGTTGAAATTTAAAACTCTAAATTAAATAATTTTTTTATCTACTCTTTGTAATACCCCGTATTTTTATTCTATATTAAGTTGGGGATTTATTAATATTAATGTGAATTAATTATTTAATAAAAATTTGGAAATTAATTATGTTATAATTATTAACGTGATGAGAGTTAGTAATTATGGGAAAATTTGTTGAATATTACTAATGAGCAAAGTAATATATAATAGTGGCCATATTAAATGTCACGAGTGAATAAAATGACAATTTTAGAAATTTGAGTGGGGACGCGCCCGTGTCGCGTCGGGACTAAATATTGATAAATAAAAGAAAATATTTTATAAGTTGTTCGTATGGTCATTTTGAGTGCGCCAACGCGTCCGGAAGGGTCGAGATAGTCAGAAAAGTATACCCGGGAGTTTGATTTGGGTCTCAGGGGGTTTTTAGGCCTAATTAGTACCCCGGGAGGGCATTTTAGTCATTTTGCATTTTTGGGTAGTTAAACCCACGAAAATTAAAGGGGTTATATCAGATGTTTAGGTTATCTCCTAGGGTTAGATAACTCAAAACACTAGAACGACCATTGGAGAGGAGAGGAGAGAGCTCTCAAGGCATTCCAAGGCTCAAAACTCACCCGTTTGCACTGCCGCCACCGCCAACGCGTAGATCGCGAGACGGGGAACGCAACCACACCAAATTCAACACCAAACCAGATTTCTGAAAATCCCAGGCAAGTGTTTATCTTGCTTTTTTCGTTGATGCATCGTCCATATTAGTTTAGGAGTTATTAGGATGAGATTTATGGAAGAAAACCCCAATTTGAGATGGAAAATTTTCATGTAGTGATGATTTTTTTGATATTCTGGAAACCCTTTGTCATGTAAAGGATTAAGAGTTTGATTAAGAAAAGAGTTCTAATCAGATATAAACACTAAAAAAAATATATTCCGGACGATCGGACCGTTGGAATTGGATGAAATTTTACAAAGAATTAGCTGAAGATGAGAAGAAGCTACAGAAAAAAATTCAGCTCGATCGGACCGTTCAATATTTTTTAATATTTTTTTTTCCTAGAAAGTTTTATGTTTTGAGGACTCTTAGAGATAATAAAAATTCATTTAAAGCTCTATTTTAATTCCGATTTCTAAACCGTTTGAAATTCTCATCTTTGAAAATAAAATTCAAAATCCTTTAATGTAAGGCAAAATCTATATTTTTGGGATATTTTGCATAAGGGATAATGTAAGTATATATTAAAGGGGAGAGACACGTAAGAGAGAGTTACGTTGGAACATAAATGGATATCTACTGAATTGTACATTTGGAAGAATAGAGTCCATGAGGGTTACGTAGTAAGTTGGAAAAACCCTTCGAATTAAAGTTAGAAACGAACCATTATACTTGATAAATAATAATGGGAAAATAAGGATAAATGTTGTAAATGTGGGTTATTGGATAAACCTAAATTGATATAATAAAAGGGGTATATTTATATGATTGTGTATGCATATATTATATACTTGTGAAAATCATGCCCGCGCTACTTGCTATCCCTGAGGTTTCCGCGTTGGGACAATCTTATCTCGTGTGCCTTATGGGGGATATTGACTCGTACCCTAGAAGATAGAAATCCTAGGTACAGGCTATCGAATTGGTAGTCACGGTCCTAAGAGACGTGAGGGTATGTACTGACCTCTTGGACTTGGAAACTATGCTTCGCCTCAATATTGGTTGTGTATGTATTTATACTGTTCGAGAGTGATTTCGAACTTGCATTCCTTTTAGTACGATTGATACGGGGATTGGATAGCAGAGTATGCCCGCACCATAAAATTTTATGTGGGGTGCTGTTAGAATAAATATATTATACGAGTATTTAATATATATATGAACTTCTGAAATATGAGAAACTGCCTACTGTGTTATGGTAAGTAAGACATGTATAATGACTCAAATTTGAAATACTTATTTTGAAATACAACAAAACCTTACTTGAATGAAGCAAAATGCATAAAAAGTACCCCCAAACATATATTGGGTATAAATACAACTTGGAACATTTCAGCCATAAAGCATTCCTCGTGAAACTATTAGCATTATGTTTAAAAATCTATATATATGCACACTCAAACTCTTCTTCCCAATTTATGAACCCATTTATTTTCACTTTCACTTATAACTAAAACACTACATACATTCCAGACCAAAATTTTAATCTTTTTGAAGCAAGGTCTTTAATAAAGTATGCAGCACAATTAAGCAATCCTAAAAATGATTGTAATTGTTTTCTATCTTTGAGTTGGTCTGGGAACTCAAGAATCTTTTTAGTTATGTGTTCAGCCAGAGATATTTTTCCCTTACTAATGTGCATTCCCACAAAGTCTATTTCAGTCTGAAATAATTGCATTTTCTTTTCAGAAATAACAATACCATGTTTATCAAAGTATAATATGATATTGAAAAATAATTTATGAATCAATAAAGTTAAATTGAGCGTTTTGTACTAAATGAAATTATCCTTTTTAAACCATGATGTTGTTAAATCTTAAATTTTGAGAGTCACCTAAGATAAGTTAAATCCTTGGGGAAGGATAGTGTGATATATGATGAGATAAACCATTGGGAAGGTTAGTGCGATAGGAGTGCACATTAGAAGAGAGGCGAGAATTTCTCAAGAGAGTGTCGCACTAATATGTTGTTGCATTGGCTTGTATCAATTTAAATACTTGCTAAACGAATTTTTAAATCATATACACTATCGGGCTCTGAACCGTTTCTATTCCTCTTTCTCTCTTATATATATATGTATATATTACAGGTGCCCAGCCATAAGGGCGTCTTGTTTAGGATCCCTTGGAAGGAACGTGCTGCAGCTTAGGTGGGAGTTGCAAGCCACTTGCTTAGACGATTTCATTTACTTGATTCCACTTCTATCATTCTCCTTATTGGGCATGTGTCGCCCTTTCCACTATTTATCTGTTTTCTTGGGACAATTGTATTTCAGTTATTTCTAGTACTGTTACTTTGGGATTTATTCAGCATGTATGTTTTACTTTAAGTTTTAAATGCTGGGATTGGGTTGTTAAATGTTAAATTATTGGATTGATTGTTTAATAAAATAAATAAATAAAATTGAAAAGTAATGTTTAAAAAATGGTTTTGACACTTAGCTAAATTAAATAGGGTGTTGAATTTGGAAAAGTTATTTTTACGACAGTGATGCTAAGAATGTACCTACTGTTCACCTTGATTTTAATTTAATAAATAAGTGATCGCCCGGTATTTAATTAGGCGGGGTGTCACACTCTTTAGAGTTTAAAACATTCATCCTTCTATTAAAAATTGAAATCTAATTTGTTTTTCTTTACATCTTCACTCATACTCTTATCTTGAGTCTGAAGCTCTGTTTGTTCGTTTTTCTAAGTTTCACTATTTGTGGTTTTTGATATAATTTTAGTACTTGTGGGTTTGTTTACTATTAGCCTTGGTGTACTACTTGTATTAGACATACTTATTCATTTACGCATTATATTATGTGATTTGTACTCAAACATTTTATTATAGTGGACGTGGTGTGTGTGTGGTATTTCTACTAAAAGACCCAGGTTTTACAGTACATTGGTTACTCGTTATCAAACTATTGTTTACTAATCCACTTATCCTCATCTCATTTATTTCATATCTAAATCCTACTTCAATTTCAAGATCACACCAACCAAAACAACTTTTTTGTCTCTGCGTGATATATTCAACCACTTAAGTTTATTAAGGTTCTTACTTAAGAGTTAAAAGAGAATGTTATTAACCTTGACATTCTAGTGTATTTGATTATTTTCAAATGGTATCAAAGCATCATGATTACTTTATTTTAAAAGTTTTTTAGTCTCAAAGATCCGAACTCTTTTAAAACTTATTTTAAATTAAAGACGAAAACGGTAGTTATGTATCCCCTCCTATGTTTGATGGTGCAAACTTTGGTTACTGGAATGTAGGAATGATTGTGCACATCCAACAATTAGGAGATAAGGTATGGAAAATGGTTGAAACTAGATTTTCTAGACCAACTAAATCAATCGGGTAATGTGATGCTCAGTAATTTAAAAGGAAACCTATTTTTTAATGGACCAAAGAGGTAAAACAAAATTCATAATATAACAATAAAGGAAAGAATTCCATTTTTCAACACAAGGGTGAGTATGAGTTTAAAAGAATCTCTGCCCGCAGTACATGTAAGACAACTTGGGACATTTTAATGTCTACCCATGAGGGTGACACTACATTTTAAAAACCTAAGTCACGACAGTTACTACATATGTATGACACTATGTTTATGAAAGACGATGAAAAATTTGAGGGTTTTTTTATCTATGACTACGAGACATAGTTGTTACATCTGACGCAAATGGTAGAGTTTATGCCAATTCTGGAATATGTTCAAAAGTACGTAAGTCTTTACCCCATACTTTTGATATGAATAAACATGCCATGGATTAAATGGATGACCCTAACATGACATCTCAATGGTTGAATAGTAAATTGAAAAATTTTGAATTAGAAACTGCTCAAAGACAATGTCAAAGTGGAAAGGAAAAACACACACTACATAACTTCACTAGTGTATAATCTTGGGTAAGGAATATTTCTTTTGGGCACCCCCCATGCATTCTATCGCCGGACGCCAACAAAATACGCCAGATGTGACAAAGTTAAATACCATCCTAGCATGTGACAGATATATGAGACATTTAAAAAAATTCTAAAAGATATCCTCAAATTTTCAACAAATATAACGGGTTATGAAATATTAAAATCTGTCGCCACGCTATGTCCAAAATAAATCCAACTCAAATTTCATAAAATAATGTCGAATAAATAATCCCACTACAAATCACTAACTGAAATCGATAAATAACTGTGGAACCGAATGGGCCACCAAAAATCCATAAATAACTATCTCAAAATAAAACAACGGAGTGGAAAGTAAATTTAAACTACTAAATAAGATTAAATAAATCCCTAGCTACAGTCCAAAGATCTCAAATACATCATATGCAGCTATTCTCACAACAATACCTGAAATGTTTGTCAACATAATGGGTCAGAGCCTATCGCATGAATACTAGCTACTCTTTCCAATTAGGGTCTGTAAACCCAGATAATAGCATTATACATGATAACTGTAAAAAGAGAGTATGTTAAATTAAATGAGAAATATATATATATATATATATATATATATATATATATATATATATATATATATATATATATATATATATATATATATATATATATATATATATATAATTCGAGTAAAATAAATCACCACTATATACCCATATAAGTAGGCCACCCCAATGTTCATGTCGGATTATGATATTACAAAATAATATTAGATACAATAATTTAATTTAAGTAATTAAATCCAATTAATTTCTCGGACATCAGTATACACAATTCACCCAATTTCAGGTCATGTACATACTCCTAGCCCGCTATAGTTCTACACCACACACATTCCCCTCACTATAACCAGTTCGACCAATTTCATAAGCAAAACACGTACTTGTGAGGTTCCATGCACGACATGTCACTATGGCCCGTTCATCCATATTCTGTCAGCCCTGCACATACTCGTGATGCAACACACCCATGCCTCTAAATCCAATCATCCCGTATTCTATCATTCATGCACATACTCGCAACACAAATTCATTTTCATAATCGCTTATCATATTAGGCATTAATTCTCAAATTTCCCAAGTTCTCATTACTTTATATTATCCCCACCCTTTTATTAAGCATATATCCTCAAACTACCCCTAGTTCCATACCTAGAGGTCTCTGTAACACCCCACCCGCTCGAGGAGAGCGAACGGAGCGCTACAATCGATAAACTAAATAATTCCACAAATCACAAGGTATAGAGCATCTAAAACCCACAATAAAAATAAGAGAATCTACTAATCTGAAATATCTTCAAATTATGTACAACCAAAAATCTCTCGAAATAAAATAAATCTCCAATGCTCTATACATCAAAAATAAAAACAATCTTCTCAACTTGTATTAAAAATCTTCCCAAAATAATCCAAGATAAAACCAATCTCCATAGCGCCCCAAAATCCGTGCTAACCTACCACTAAAAGAAAATACGGGGAAGTTCACAATACGACAGGAAAGATGCTCAACAAATATTAGCGATGAATAAAACGTCACAATACGAATACGAATATTCAAATCAAAAGCGAATCTCATAAGCAATTATATCAATATAATTTCTCAACAACACATTAACCGGGTCACCAGGCCTCACCATCGTACCGCGCCTATGGATTTTTAAGCATATCCGAAAAAAGGAATATTTGCGGGTGCCCAACCTCAGTGCCATATTAAAATCTCATGACATCATGCTCAACACCAAATATAATACCACATGAATCGAAATTTTATTCCAACAAATATTTCTAGATTTCCAAATGAATTTATCAATTCAAATATGAGTCAATAATCACAAGAAAACAACGAGAATAATACTCACGATATTTAGGAGCATATTGTGTAAAACCCCATACATCAAAATCATCACATAATTTGAGCCTCAAAATCTAATCACACCATCAGGTTCTTCTCACAAAAATAATCAAATCCCGTTCTAGCACAAACTCGAGAAAAGACCAAATAAGCCTTCTAATCTAAGGTTGAAATCTTGAATAAGTTTGGGGCTATGGTTTGTATATGAAAGGGATTAATTTTGTAGAGGTTTTCTGGTTGAAAAGTTTGAAAAAAAGTGATTTGAAAAGCCCATCCACGAAAATGTTGATATATAAAGGATTAAGAGTTTGATTAGGAAAAGAGTCCAAATCAGATACAAACACTAAAACATTTATTCCGGACGATTCGACCGTTGGAACTTGATGAAATTTTACAGAGAATTAGATGAAGATGAGAGAAAGCTACAGCAAAAAATTAAGCTCGATCGGACAATTAAATATTTTTAAATATTTTTTTTTGTTAGAGAGTTTTATGTTTTGAGGACTCTTAGAGAGTTTTATGTTTTGATGACTCTTCTATAAAATAAAAATTCAATTAAAACTCCATTTTATTTCTGATTTCAAAACCGTTTGAATTCTCGCCTTTAAAAATAATAACCAACATATTTGAGCAATAAAAATAATTTTATCTCAAAATTTATTTTTTCTCTTAATTTTGAAAATACCCCAAAAATTATGCGGGTTGTTACAGTCTCGAAACACAAGTATCTCCTAACTTATCATTTGGAAATAATACCTACAAATAACTAATACCTAGCCTCGTACTTAGGATAAAGATTCAATAGAAACGATGTACAATTCTGCCCCACCCCGGAATTATCCATCCATAAACCTACACCAACTTGTCCTATACCTAAAAAGTGTTACCAACAACTAAGCTGTAACAACATGTCCTTTTGGAGACAATTAAGTTCCATAATTAAGTATAAGTTGGAATTTGGAGAATTTCCCTAAATAGTAATTTTTGGGATTTTCGAGGATTTGAATGATTTTTGAAGGATGTTATGATTATTTTTGGGATTAAATATGTCGAGGTATTTTAATTATATGTCGTCGTTGAGTAAAGCGACACGAGGTGAGATTTAAATTGGAAAACTCGCATTAAGTTATATGGGTTAGAATAGTGATTTGCGGTCAAGTACCTCGGGTGGGAATTTTGACTGTGCCATGAATCTCGAAATGGCCGAGATAGTCGGAAAAGAGTGTCCGATTGTCAAAAATGAGTTTCGGGAAATTTTAGAGTTAAAAGTTACTCGTAATTGGGTAAACGAGTCGTTTTGGGGTTTTAAGGGTTAAAACCCTTTTTCTCCTGATAAAAGGAGGGAGAAAGGGAGAAAAAGAGAAGAGAAGATAGAAAAGAGAGAGAAGAGAGAGAGGAGGAAGAAAAAGAGGAGAAAATGGGAGATTCCGGCCAACCTCCGCGGGATTCGGCTCGAGGTCGTCGGATTATATCCACGAGGCAAGTGTTTACTTGATTTATTTACTTTTTGCAGAAATATCTCATACCGTAGTTTGGTATAAACAACCCCTAAAGATTTTGGGTTGGGTTTTCATGGATAAAACGGGTTTTCGGGAGTTAAAATGAACAAACCCCTAAAATTTGATAATTGGAGAAACTTAGGAATTAATTGAAAGAAATTGGTGGTTTAGGGTTCTACGATGCTTAGAACCCTTAATATATGTATATTTGTAGTTGGTTGAGGTTTTAGGACGTTGGGTGAGGCGACAAAAGCTTCGAAGAAGCTTTAATGGCCGAAACTGTCTCGGAGAAGATGATGAACAGCGACCTGCGTCCTTGACGAATCGATTCGTCCCTTGGCCAAAAAATAAAAATTATAGATATTTTCGATACAGTCGCGTGGGCGCCAACCGCGTATTTTTCTGATTTTTTTGGATTTATAGTGATTTTTCTACAGAAAACTGTCTGAGATCGAAATCGTTAGTTAGAAATCAAACCTGCTATTGGGAGAATTAAGGCTAGAATTGTTTGGAGATAAATATTAGGGGTTCCTAAATATAGAGTGGGGACCTCTAGATCACTATTTGAACGAAATGTAGTCCTTGGGTTTGTGGAAAGGAAAGCCACAACCTATTTAATTTAAGGGTATTCGGGGGAGAATAATCCCCGAGATATTTCGGTAGGGCATTTAGGCCTATATAATTATGCGCGTAGAAAAACATAATTATATTGATATTAGTTGAGAGAATCCTACAAGATTATTAGGATGGAATTGGGAATATATGTATTCACTTAGAGTGAGTCAGTATATTTGGAGATATCCGCTAAATCCTTATATGAGAATAAGGTATTTATTCTTCATAAAGTGAGGAAATACTTTGGGTATAGTATCATGCATATATGAATGCATGATTATGATTCTTTAAGAGAATCTTTGGGGTGATTTGTCATCGTAAGATGAGATTGGCAATTATGGCCATTTATATATATTCGAGGAGGAATATATTGTATATATATACTATGTGATTAAAGTATATATAAAATATGATACAAATGTGTATTCTATAGTATATTCCTTGTGTATGAGAACAAGGTAATATATATGTTTATGAGGATAAATGATTTTGAAAATAAAATGTGAATGTTTTCAAAATGGAAAAATGTAAATGATTTTCATAGTTAATGAATTATGATTACACACCTCCCTAAATCGCTATCATAAGGGAAGTTGCGTGCATATGGTGATGCCCCCTGGCTAATGAATGCAGGGTGGATATAGTCCTATAGGCCATATAAGCGATTATTGTTTACTGCGCTGGTTAGGAGATTCTGGGTGTGGTCTTGACTTTCCCGCAGGCATATGGCCGATTTCCGGCGTTGGTAGGTTCCCAGGTTGTCTTGTTTGATAGGCACTGGAAGATGATAGCCATTTAGGGGCGGTCTTAGATTTATTAAAGCAATTTATGATAATAAATTGGCTTTAATTTACATTTCCTGGATGGAAGAAGGGAAATGGGATAAAGGTTTTGGCTTCGGTAACACTCCCGGATGGAAGAAGGGATATGGAAGCATATGATATGATCAAAGCATTTGTATGATAATGAAAATGGATTTGAATACATTTCCTGAGTATAAAAAGGGAAATGGGATATTTTCAAACGGAAAAGCATTTTTATGATAATAAAACTGGCTTTTAAAAGTATATGATTTGTTAAAGCAATTCATGATAATGAATTGGCTTTTATATTTACATTTCCTAGATATAAGAAAGGAAATGGGAAGTTTTGAGAAAAATGAAAGTATTGATAAATACTTGATATATGAACGCTCAGTCCGGGAGATAGAACCGGATGTATATTGTAAAATATGTATATATGGATGAATCGAGTACCGAGGGTCTAATGCATCCCCATGATCGACCTTGCCGCATAGTAGTGTATCGGGGGGGGTTCCTTGTTTGTATTTGTCTTTGTGAGACACCCCACACACGAATATGGTAATGTGTTGAGACTGGGGAGAAGTTTAATCCTTAGTGCTGTTATATTATTAATTTTTATGGTATACATATCTATTTATATATATATTTTTGTATTGAGGGACTAGCGGATCTCGACGATCAACCGTGCCGCTTAGTAGTGTATTGGGGGGTTCCTTGTTTGGATTTCGCTTTGCGAGACACCCCACGCACGAACATGGCATAGCGTTGAAACTGGGGTGAAGTTTATCCCTTAGTACATTACTTGGACTATCTAGGGTTAATAGTGGTTGGGCGATAGACTAGTTTAGCAGGGTAGCTTGACTAGGTGGTTTAGAGGGATGCGTTAGGAGTTCACTGTTA
The DNA here is from genome assembly GCA_949130495.1 of Sambucus nigra. NCBI lineage: Eukaryota > Viridiplantae > Streptophyta > Magnoliopsida > Dipsacales > Adoxaceae > Sambucus > Sambucus nigra. The sequence goes on from OX422209.1 coordinate 40,678,120, forward strand.
GTGGAGAGGTGAGGGGTATCTCATGGGAGTGCGATACCAAACTTAAATATGAGATAAAACCTTTTTCTAAAAATAAGGCATTTATGCACTTGCTACATATTTTCCAAACTCGGGCTCTGACCCGTTTATCTAATTTTCCTCTCTTGCTATATATATATTATATAGGTGTCCAAACACAAGGATGCCTGGATGACACTTCCTTCGACTCAGACGTCAGCTGCAGCAGCTGTGGATGCGTGCAGGTTCTCGATAGCCGCTTCCATCTTTGTACTCTAGTTAGGATGTATTGTATAAACATTCGGGCCATTGGCCCAGCTGCATTTATTTATTCTTTCAGTACAGCATTCGATATGGTTGTATATTTTGACTGAGTGTTCGGTTATTTTATTTTATTTCATTTTTATTTCTGCAAAACTGTGTGGATGTTTTAATTTTATAGTTGTTTAAAAAGAGTAGTAAAGTAAAATTTTGACACAGGCCTAATAGGTTATTAGTAATTAAATTGATTTTCCACAGTGATGCTAAGAATGATCCATATGAGACTCCTGTTATAATTTGATATAGGAGTGATCGCCCGGTATTTTATTAGGCGGGGTGTCACATAAGCCTACCTACTAGTGTCATACCTAGCAAGAAACTTAAAATAATGTTAGAACAATAACAATACCAACAATTTTGTCGTCCCCGTTGTGTCGATTATTATTAAAATTAATAATCACATAAAGAATATTTTCGACCTACAACAATAATTCATCCAATTAAATTCAAAGATTTCCAATTTAACCAATATACATCATTTAATTTTAATTTTAATTAAATATTTTTTATTTTCAACAACTTATAAAATTTCAGTACACATGCATATTTCGGAGCATACTACAATAATTTTCTATTCTATAAGATACACATAAATAACATGATTTACGAGTAAAATTTATTTATAAAATTTAAATGATTTATTTTAACATGTCAACGTCAATATAATCTAATGAAAGCCCATCTTCTAACCTAAACATATATGGAATTTGAGTCTTCATTCGTGTTAAATATTTGAATAGAAACAGTCCTAACTTTAAATTTCATTCTCCCTAATTTGTGTCACTAATATATTTTAAGAAAACAATTATCATTAGTATTTAGGCAATATTTAAATCGCATAATACTAAAAAAAGGATAATAGAAGTATTCATGCCTATAAAGAAGTCGTCTTTCGAATATGATTACACGGTTGCATTCCTCTCACAAAAATAGTAAAAACACCTTCTTGGTTCCACTTGAGAAAACTTGGTTTAGACTTCAAAGCTTAGGTCGAAAGTTGTGTTTAGAGGGGTTTAGATTTTGTATATGATAGGAGATAATAATTTGAAGGATGCTCCTTTTTCTGAAAGGTTAAAAGTGTCCTAAAAAGTATATACCCATCCATTAAAAAGAGAATTCAAAGAAAGAGTCCTAATCAAACACAAACAGAAAAAAATACATAATGAATGATCGTAAAGTCAAAATTGGCTGAAATTTTGATATGTCGTAGCTGATGGAGAGAAGACACTTCTGTAAAAAAAAATTAGCGCAATCGGATGGTCGATTTTCTTATCCTCGTTAGGCCAGATTGTTACCTAATTGATTGTAATAAAAATTTATATTTTTCGAATTTTAATCTCGAATTAAATTTCACTTAAAACTTTATCTTTATATATATAAATCAATATTTTTACATACAAAAATTTAATAGATTCCAAAGAATTATTTTTCCAATTTTTTTAATTTAACAAAGATTTTAATGGCTAAAAAATTACGTGGTGTTGTACTTTGTTTCTTCACTATCAAATGTAGCTGACTCTTCTGTTTTTATTGAGTAATTAGATAAAGAAATTATCTTTCTATCTAAACACGTTAGGAAATTCGTTGAGTCATATTCAATGTAGATAGTGTAATGAATTTCGTCATTATGTCATTAGGTGTGATGTAAAACAAAACGAAAATATTCCAACAAGGCCCATTTATAGTTCTAATAGTGACAACAGTTACACCTTTTATCAAATTAAGTTTAACCCCCAACAACTCTAGAAAATAGACCTACACTCCTTTTAATTAATCACCCGTTAGGATCGATCGATTAAAATTTATGAAAATTTTAGAAAATAAATTTAGAGTTGAAATTCTGGTAATAATACCCCACTTAAGAATCCCCTATCTCTAGTTTGAATATAAAATGGGTATTACAACTAGAAGTTTAATTTTCTCTCAAAAATCATTTACCCTCTCTCGAGGAGTAAATTTAAGGGTGAGGGATCAAAATTAACATTCAAAGGGAATTTTCAAGTAATCAAACTAATTCAATTAAAATAACATCAAATAAGGGTTCCCCCCACCCCTTGAAAGGCAATTTAGCCTAACATGGTATGAAATTTGACAAATTAAAAATCAAAGGCATAAAATAAATGAGAAGAGAAGAGAACAATCAAACACAATCTCTTGAAGTGAAATTGAACTCTTATTTCCTTGAAATCAAGCACCATCCATCCAATATGAACATCCAAATATAATCAATTCAATATAATACTCAATTGAATTACTAAAAAATGATTCTCACAAATCTCTATAAAAATAATAATAAAAACTATTTACAAATTTTTTTCCTAATTTATTTTCTAATCTAACCTATCTCTCTACTTTTCTCTAGAATTTTCTCTCTCTATTTACATGCTTCCCAAATGGACTTGAGGTCTTCAATTTATATGCACATGGAGAAAAGGGGTATTGTTGGAAGAATTAAGGGGCAAGTGCATGGGGCTGTGTGCACATGGGGTTTGAGAGGTGTGAGGTCACAAAATCTGATTTGGGTGAGGGTATTTGTAACAACCCTCGCTTTTGGGAACCCATTTTATATTTATTTACTATGTTGAGTAGTTGCATATAGAAAATGCCGGATGTGGGTAAGTATTAATTTGATGAAATAAGTTAATATTTACTAATAAGTTGCATAAGTACAATGGGGGTAAGTGATTATTACCATGTGGTGTTCTATTTTGTCATGAAAATTATAATGGCAATTTGAATTAAAATGAAAACCGAAACTTAAAATGACTTATAAAATTTCCAAATGATAATTTGGAGGGTGTAGTTGGTTCCGGGAGGTGCGAGACAGTCGAAATGTGTGCCATATTGTATTTTGAGATTTTGGGCACTTTTGACTGGTTTTGGCATATCGCGTTTTAGAGATTATATTATTGTGGTATTGACATTTAAAATGAGAGACCTTTAATCTAAGGCCACGTTTTAGTCTTTCCCCAAGCCTTTCTTTTTCTCTTAATTGCCCTAAAAGTTCTAGCCCTAGAGTGAGAGTGAGAGTGGAAGAAACTTGTGGAGAAAGAGAGAGATATTGAAGATTAGTGGTTTGATCTTGCATTCTTCTTCAACCAAGTCTGAAATTGAAGCCCCAAGGCAAGTTTTCTACTTGCTATTATATGGTTTAAGATGAATAATTAGTATGGGTAGTTATGTATAGTTTTGATGTAATATAATTGTGGTTTTTGGTTGGATTTATGGGTATCAACATCTTTGGTAGAGATTGATTGTTGATTGAGGTAGAAAAATGTTGATGGGAGCATTTATGATCTTTTAGTATCATTAAATGTGTTGGATTATTTTGCTTGGTAATTGATTTTGGGTTTAGAAGGAATATAGGAGAAATAGGTCTAGGTCTGCAATGACCGGTCGACCGCGTTTCTCAGACCGATCGACCGGGCCTTCGGAGGAGGGCACACAGCTTTCTTCCAAAGGCATGAAATCAAGGGCGCGGTCGACCGCGAGTCCCCTACCGATCGACCGGCTCGTCCGAAATGAATATTCTGCTTTTCAGTATAGGCTAAGAATTTAGACGCGGTCGACCGCGGTCTTGGGACCGGTCGACCGGTTACCTGTTTTCTTACCCAGTTTCTTGGTTTTGTTTTTAATCCCTTTCTTCCATTAGGAACCTAGGACTCTTCTTGAATGAAGTAAACCTTGGCTTTTAGAGTCCTAGTTGTGTTGGTTGTCACCCTAGAGTTGAATGGGTTTCACTTGGGGTTAAGTCCGGGGGAGAGGTTGTCCTAAGTGATGTTAAGGCATCACTTTTCTTTGTGCATCCTAATAATGTGGATGGGAGTCGTAGGCCCATACTTGGAGACATTAGGGGCTTTAATTGAGGCACATAAGACCTTAAGCTCGGGAAATGAAAATAACCCCTTGGAGATTTATTCGAGGCATAACCTAGGATGAAAATAAATGAAATATCCCATGGTAATGGTTTCAAACAAATGAAACATATAAATGTTAATGAAAATGAAAAGTATGGTTTTTATAGTAAATTCCAATTTACTTAAACACACCTCTCTAAATGCTATCATAAGGGAAGCTCGCGCATGAGGTGATGTTCCTTGACTAGTGAATGCAGGGAGACTATAGTCCTCGACCATATGCAGGTTTATTATATGTATTTTATGCGCTAGTGAGGTAATTCCGAGTGTGGTTATGACTCACTCGCAGGCATATGGCCACTTCCTGACGTGCGTTAGGTACCCAGGTTGCCTTGTTTGATAGGCCCCTAGAAGATGATAGTCATTTAGGGGCGCGCCCAGTGGGGAAACTCGGAGGGGCGGTCTTAGAATCGTTATATGTATAGGAATATAACTTTTCTAAACTCAAGTGGGACTTGAGGATTCCATATTTCCACTGAATTGTATATGATAATTACATTCCTGCTAAGGAATAAGAATTGGAAAGAAATAAGAAAACGATGATATTGTATTCCTGTTAAGGAATTGAAACTGGATTAAAGTGGAAATTGGTGAATAGAAGCTTTTAATTTATTAACGCATCATTTCATTCTTTTGTATAGTTTTATCTTAGGCATGTCATTTTAATTGTCTCATTTATATTTCATGGTTAGGTTGCTAGATATATGATGCTCATTCATATGATTAACTGTTCATATCTAGCATGCTCTTTGTTTATCTGGGAACTATATAAAAATCGGATCCTGACCCGTTCATTTTCTTCTATGTTGTGCTTGTTATTACATCCGCCCAGGTGCTCCTCCACAAGGACTCCCGTGTTGATCTCTCTACTCTTTTGCTTTTACGAAGCTGTATGAAATTGCGGATATTACAGGATGTTTTGCTAGACGCCATCATTTTTTTTATATCTAGTTATGATCGGGTCTGTCACTCGGGCGAGTGGCCCAACTTGTAATTGTTTAATGAATGTAATACATAACATCTAACTGTTGTAATTACTTTTGTGTAGCTGTGGACCAACAACATATTCGATCCTCCCCTTGTACATAGTTGTTTTAGATGTATGTTATTTATGTTTCTTTGAATTCCACTATTTTTCTAGAATGGGTTGTTTAAATTGTTTTCTTAATTTAACTTTTAAATCACATAAATTGTTTTGACAACCCGTTTTCTGAATTAATGGGTGGTTTTCTCGGTTACTCTTACTATATTTTGTGGTGCTGAGAATGATTTTCGTCCATGATTACCGTATATGTCGGAGTATCGGGCTGGCCACCCCTCATTTCGGAGTGCGGGTTGTCACAGATGGTATCAGAGCACTGGGTTCTAGAATACTAGGATCTATGTGGACTTGTCACGATCTACCGTAGCGTTCTTTGATATAGAGCCTAATGATAAGACTGCTTTGTTTCTTATAATTGCGATCTTCTATGAAATAGATTGTTGTGAATAATATTCTAACACTATTGTCCCTTCATCTCAAATGCCGCCTAAGAGAGGTCGCCCCGCTAGACGTAATAGAGTTGTAGAAGAGGATGTTGGTCCTCCACCGCCCCAAGGAACTTTTAATGCTGCGGATGTAGCCAATATTGTGGCTCATGCAGTTAATGCTTCCATGACCACAGTAGCTCAACAGATGCCAACAGCTCAACAGCGGGCACAGGATGCTCAAGCACCTACGGTACCTTCTCCGTGGGAAAGAGTAAGGGAGTCCTTTTTAAAGGGCCATCCCCCAGAGTTTAACGGAGGCTCTGATGTTGTTCGAGCAAATCAATGGCAGAAGGATATGCAACACCATTTGCGAATGGTGGATTGTAGTGAGGAAAAGAAGCAAGTCCTTGCTACTTTCAAGTTGGTTGGGGCAGCGTTACATTGGTGGGAGTCGATGACTACGCCAGAACAGAGGGACACTATGTCGATTACTGATTTCTGGGTCTTTTACGACCAGAAATATTTTCCTCCCGCGATTAAGAGGGAGATGAGAAGGAGACTTCAAGATCTAGTTCAGGGAGAACGATCTGTTGCCGAATATGAGGAGGAGTTTACCCGGCTAGCTAGTTTTGTGCCGGAAGAGGTGACTCCGGAGGAAAGAAAGTCTCAAAATTCATGGGAGATCTAAACTGGAGAATCCGACAACATTTTCTGGGTAATCCAGCTTTACAAACTTTTGGTGAGGTAATGAATGCGGCATTGCTTCATTGTCAAGAGCATCGGTTGTTTATACAGAATAGCAAGAAAGCTACAGGAATGGGGCAAGTAGGGAAGCCCGGGGTGAATGGGAATGGAGGAGGAGCCTTTCCTTTGTCCCAACCTACGGGTAATAAGCAACGAGAAAGGGATCCCCAATAAGGGGACGGGTCGAAAAAGAAATGCTTTGGCGGGTTTAATGTTAGTGTAAATGCTAACTGGAAAGGTCAGGGTGCCGCATCACAGCAAGCGGGTCAGGGTGGCCAGGGAGGTAGAGGCCATCCGGGCCAAGGTTTTGGACAGTTCAGAAATAACAGAGGTCGAGGTTAGGAGAATATGGTGGGGAAATGTTTCCAATGTGGAGAAGCTGGTTATTATAAGAAAGATTGTCCTCAAGTGATTGGGGGACAACCTCCACGAGTTCCTCAGCAGCCTTATGTTCAGTTTCCTCCATAGGCACCAAATCCAGTTGTCCCTCCGCAGTAGGGTCAACTACAGTATGGGAGAGTTTACCACATTCAGGATGCTATGCTTCCTCCTATTCAGCCAGTGCCGCCAGCTATAGAGGGTAAGTTCCTTATTTAGGGACACATGGGTCGCATTTTATTTGATACGGGTGCGACTCATTCTTTTATTTCCAGAAGTTTTGCTCAGTCCACAGAGTTGATAAAATATGCTGAGAGCACCTTTACTAGTGTTGAGTCCTCTATGGGTGACGGTTCGCTTATTTTCTTTGTTTGCAAACGCATAGGGATCACTCTTGGAAATTTGTGTTTTGAGGCCGACTTACTCGTCCTAGACATGGTCGGGTATGACGTTATTTTGGGCATGGATTGGCTTGTTAAGTATCATGCTATGGTTAATTATTATGGGAAGAGTATAGTCTATGCCATTCCGGGACAAGATATGTTCATGGTGGTTATGCCTCGTTTAGAGGGAGATACTGGTACTTATTTATATTGTATTGCGAAAGATATTTCTCGGGATGTAGTTGTTCCCTTAGATTCTATTCCTGTTGTTCAAGATTTTGAGGACGTTTTTCGGGAGATACCGGGTTTGCCTCCTAGCCGAGAGATTGAGTTTGTGATTGACTTAGCACCGGGAACTCGACCGATTGCGCGAACTCCATATCATATGGCTCCTGTGGAAATGAGGGAGCTAAGAGATCAAATTCAGCAGTTGTTGGAGCAGGGGTTTATCAGGCGTAGCACATCGCCGTGGGGTGCTCCTGTGTTATTTGTGAAGAAAAGGGATGGTTCTCTCCTGTTGTGTGTGGACTATAGAGAGTTGAATAAGGTCACCATCCGGAATAAATACCCTTTGCCTCACATAGATGACTTGTTTGATCAACTGAGGGGAGCGACCTACTTCTCTAAGATAGATTTGAGAACGGGGTATCACCAGTTGAGGATACGGGAGCAAGATGTATCCAAGACTGCTTTTCTGACGAGGTACGGGTCTTATGAGTTTTTGGTTATGCCTTTTGGGCTAACCAATGCCCCTTCCGTATTCATAGATCTTATGAATAGGGTATTTCGGGACTTCTTGGACCAATTTGTTATCGTGTTTATCGATGACATCCTTGTGTATTCTCAAACAGAAGATGACCATGCTATTCATTTGGGGTTGGTCCTGCAAAGGTTAAGGGATCACCAATTGTACGCTAAGTTTGAGAAATGTGGTTTTTAGTTGCGGGAAGTGCAATTTTTGGGTCATATCGTGACTTCGCAAGGTATATCGGTGGACCCAAGTAAAGTTGTTGCGGTGAGGGAGTGGGGTCATCCCACGACACCTACCGAGATACGCAGTTTTCTGGGTTTGGCGGGTTATTACCGTCGATTCATCAAGGGATTTTCTATGATTGCTAGTCCTTTGATAAATTTGACCCGGAAAGGGGTTAGATTTGTTTGGGATGATGCCTGTCAAGCTGCGTTCGATGAGATCAAAGATAGATTGACTTCGGCTCTAGTCCTTGCTTTACCCAAGCTGGGGTTGGAATATTTAGTCTTTACCGATGCATATTTACAGGGTTTGGGAGGTGTGCTTCAGCAGGAGCGACAAGCTATTGCATATGCTTCCAGGAAGCTCAAGCCTCATGAAAGAAATTACCCCGTGCATGACTTAGAATTAGACGCAGTTGTTTTTGCCTTGAAGATTTGGAGGAACTATCTTCTTGGGGGAGAAGTTTAGTCTTTTCACGTACCATAAGTCATTGCAATATTTATTTTCTCAAAAAGATTTGAATATGCGGCAGCGAAGATGGTTGGAGTTCGTGAAAGATTACCAATTTGATATTCATTATCATCCGGCCAAGGCGAACGTGGTGGCGGATGCCTTGAGTAGGAAACCCGAGGGAGAACTGGCTGATGTGTGGAAAGCTAAATGGAAAGAACTCAGTCATGAGGATGCGGTTGCTAGGGCGTTTACGTCCGTGATGACCGTTACTCCGACGATTGTGGCAAAGGTTGTGGAAGCCCAGGGCAGGGATAAAGAATGTCAAGACCACATTCGCCAATTATTGACTGGGGAGCGGAGTCCTACTCGGTAAGTTCTGAGGGTGGATTGCGCTTTCATGGAAGGCTTATTGTTCCGGAGGATGGGGATTTGCGACGGGGTGTGATGGCGGAATCTCACGGCTCTAAATTTTTGGTGCATCTGAGAAACGATAAAATGTATCAAGATATGCGCCGTCAATATTGGTGGCCGGGTATGAAGCGAGATATTTCGGAGTTTGTATCTCGATGCACCACTTGTTAGTTGGTTAAGGTTGATCATCAGCTACCGGCAGGTTTGTTGCAACCGTTGGAAATTCCGATTTGGAAATGGGAGAGAATTTCAATGGATTTTATCACCGGCTTACCAACATCACAAAAGGGTCACGATTCTATATGGGTTATCGTGGCTCGCTTGACAAAGTCGGCGCACTTCCTTCCCGTCCGTATCGATTATAATACCGCTCATTACGCTCGGTTGTTCATTGATGAGATTGTTAGATTGCATGGGGTGCCCTTGAATATTGTTTCCGACAGAGACAAGATCTTTGTTATCAACTTTTGGCAAAGTTTCCAAGAGGCCATGGGAACCGAATTGAAATTAAGCACTTCCTATCATCCTCAAACAGATGGCAAGACCAAAAGGGTTAACTAAATGTTGAAGGATATGCTTCGTATGTGCATGCTTGATTTTAAGGGTAGTTGGGAACAATATCTCCCTTTGGTTGAATTTCCTTATAATAACTCATACCAGTTCACTATTGGGATGGCGCCCGATGAAGCCTTGTATGGTAGGCCTTGTAGATCCCCCACGTGTTGGTTAAAAATGGGAGATAACAAGTTTCTCGGACCTGAAATGATTCGGGATACTTCTTCTAAGATCGAGCTTATTCGAGATCGTATTCGGATAGCCCAAGATAGACAAAAGAGCTATGCCGATGCGGGAAGAAGACATGTGGAGTTGGAAGTTGGAGACCAAGTGTTGGTTCGAGTGTCGCCTATGAAGGGCGTTAAGTGTTTCGGAAAGAAAGGGAATCTTGCACCACGCTTTGTTGGACCTTTTCCTGTACTTGCTAAGGTAGGCCCAGTGGCGTATCAAATTTCCCTACCGAAACCTTTGCAACAAATTCATGATGTCTTCGACATCTCCTCTTTGAAGAAGTATAAGAGGTGTGATGGTGCCCTTTGGCACATTCCTTTCGAGGATGTAGATCTACAACCCGATGTTTCTTATGAAGAGCAACCGGTGGCCATATTGGAGCACGGGGAACGTAGATTGAGATCTCGAGTGGTGCCTTTGGTTAGAGTACAATGGAGTCATCACAGCGTCGAGGAATCTACTTGGGAGTGTGAGGATGATATGCGGGAAAAGTATCCGCATCTTTTTATCCAAGGCACGCTTGAATTTTGGGGGCAAAATTCCCTCATAAGGGGGGGAGTATGTAACAACCCTCGCTTTTGGGAACCCATTTTATATTTATTTACTATGTTGAGTAGTTGCATATATAAAATGCCGGATGTGGGTAAGTATTAATTTAATGAAATAAGTTAATATTTACTAATAAGTTGCATAAGTACCATGGGGGTAAGTGATTATTACCATGTGGTGTTCTATTTTGTCATGAAAATTATAATGGCAATTTGAATTAAAATGAAAACCGGAACTTAAAATGACTTATAAAATTTCCAAATGATAGTTTGGAGGGTGTAGTTGGTTTCGGGAGGTGCGAGACAGTCGAAATGTGTGCCATATTGTATTTTGAGATTTTGGGCACTTTTGACTGGTTTTGGCATATCGCGTATTAGAGATTATATTATTGCGGTATTGACATTTAAAATGAGAGATCTTTAATCTAAGGCCACGTTTTAGTCTTTCCCCAAGCCTTTCTTTTTCTCTTAATTGCCCTAAAAGTTCTAGCCCTAGAGTGAGAGTGAGAGTGGAAGAAACTTGTGGAGAAAGAGAGAGATATTGAAGATTTGTGGTTTGATCTTGCATTCTTCTTCAACCAAGTCTGAAATTGAAGCCCCAAGGCAAGTTTTCTACTTGCTATTATATGGTTTAAGATGAATAATTAGTATAGGTAGTTATGTATAGTTTTGATGTAATATAATTGTGGTTTTTGGTTGGATTTATGGGTATCAACATCTTTGGTAGAGATTGATTGTTGATTGAGGTAGAAAAATGTTGATGGGAGCATTTATGATCTTTTAGTATCATTAAATGTGTTGGATGATTTTGGTTGGTAATTGATTTTGGGTTTAGAAGGAAAATAGGAGAAATAGGTCTAGGTCTGCAATGACCGGTCGACCGCGTCTCTCAGACCGATCGACCAGGCCTTCGGAGGAGGGCACACTGCTTTCTTTCAAAGGCATGAAATCAAGGGCGCAGTCGACCGTGAGTCCCCTACCGATCGACCGGCTCATCCGAAATGAGTTTTCTGCTTTTCAGTATAGGCTAAGAATTTAGACGCGGTCGACCGCGGTCTTGGGACCAGTCGACCGGTCCCCTATTTTCTTACCCAGTTTCCTGCTTTTGTTTTTAATCCCTTTCTTCCATTAGGAACCTAGGACTCTTCTTGAATGAAGTAAACCTTGGCTTTTAGAGTCCTATTTGAGTTGGTTGTCACCCTAGAGTTGAATGGGTTTCACTTGGGGTTAAGTCCGGGGGAGAGGTTGTCCTAAGTGATGTTAAGGCATCACTTTTCTTTGTGCATCGTAATAATGTGGATGGGAGTCGTAGGCCCATACTTGGAGACATTAGGGGCTTTAATTGAGGCACATAAGACCTTAAGCTCGGGAAATGAAAATAACCCCATGGAGATTTATTCGAGGCATAACCTAGGATGAAAATAAATAAAATATTCCATGATAATGGTTTCAAACAAATGAAACATATAAATGTTAATGAAAATGAAAAGTATGGTTTTTATTGTAAATGCTAATTTACTTAAACACACCTCTCTAAATGCTATCATAAGGGAAGCTCGCGCATGAGGTGATGTTCCTTGACTAGTGAATGCAGGGAGACTATAGTCCTCGGCCATATGCGGGTTTATTATATGTATTTTATGCGCTAGTGAGGTAATTCCGAGTGTGGTTATGACTCACTCGCAGGCATATGGCCACTTCCCGACGTGCGTTAGGTACCCAGGCTGCCTTGTTTGATAGTCTCCTGGAAGATGATAGTCATTTAGGGGCGCGCCCAGTGGGGAAACTCGGAGCGGCGATCTTAGAATCGTTATATGTATAAGAATATAACTTTTCTAAACTCAAGTGGGACTTGAGGGTTCCATATTTCCACTGAATTGTATATGATAATTACATTCCTGCTAAGGAATAAGAATTGGAAAGAAATAAGAAAACGATGATATTGTAATCCTGTTAAGGAATTGAAACTAGATTAAAGTGGAAATTGGTTAATAGAAGCTTTTAATTTATTAACGCATCATTTCATTCTTTTGTATAGTTTTATCTTATGCATGTCATTTTAATTGTCTCATTTATATTTCATGGTTAGGTTGCTAGATATCTGATGCTCATTCATATGATTAACTGTTCATATCTAGCATGCTTTTTGTTTATCTGGGAACTATATAAAAACCGGGTCCTGACCCGTTCATTTTCTTCTATGTTGTGCTTGTTATTACATCCGCCCAGGTGCTCCTCCACAAGGACGCTCGTGTTGATCTCTCTACTCTTTTTCTTTTACGAAGCTGTATGAAATTGCGGATATTACAAGATGTTTTGCTAGACGCCATCATTTTTTTTATATCTAGTTATGATCGGGTCTGTCACTCGGGCGAGTGGCCCAACTTTTAATTGTTTAATGAATGTAATGCATAACATCTAACTGTTGTAATTACTTTTGTGTAGCTGTGGACCAACAACATATTCGATCCTCCCCTTGTACATAGTTGTTTTAGACGTATGTTATTTATGTGTCTTTGAATTCCACTATTTTTCTAGAATGGGTTGTTTAAATTGTTTTCTTAATTTAACTTTTAAATCACATAAATTGTTTTGACAACCCGTTTTCTGAATTAATGGGTGGTTTTCTCGGTTACTCTTACTATATTTTGTGGTGCTGAGAATGATTTTCGTCCATGATTATCGTATATGTCGGAGTATCGGGCTGGCCACCCCTCATTTCGGAGTGCGGGTTGTCACAGTATTTTGGGGAAAAGGGGATAAGTAGTTAGTTGGGGGTGCAATGGGTAAAGGGTTTTAAAGACATGCGGGAAAAGGCATGTGGGTATTTTATTTGGTTTGGGTTTTGGCTTTTCATTTGGGTTGGGTAAGTGGGTATTGAATTGGGTTGGAGGATGATGAGGCATGGGTAACAGTTATGGAGGATGGATATGACTCAACGAATATTCCAACGCTGCCATTTGATGAAGAAAATTTTCTGTGTATATTTTTTTTGTAGTTACTTGAAAAGCTCCTCTAGTCAAAATCCTCAAATACCTACAAAATAATATGAATCTAAAGTGTAGAGCGGTAAGTAAGGATGTCAATCTACATCAAGGGGGAAAGCTAGAGACAAACTCAATTGTAATTCAATTTTTCTTTTCTTTTTCAGATTTTTCTTTTCTATTTTTTTTAGCTTATTCAATATTAAAATAATTGGGTGAGGTGAGGTGAAATAACAGTAAACTAAATGGAAGATCAAATTACAAACTAAAAAGTGAATAAAATAAAAAATCAAGTCTAATAGAAAAATAAGAGATAACGTGAGTTAAATAATAGTGAGAGCAATCAAGGAGTGGGACTACACCACAAATTTTAGCTATTCTAACCAAGGTTCTAAAAAACGCGGGGCGTGATCGAGGCGTGGAGGCCAAGCCTAAACCTTAGAAGCTTAGGCGGGCCTTAGGCGTTAAAAGGCGTTAAAAGGCGTTTAGGCCTTCTTAATATATTTTAATATTTTTAAACCATAACAAGGCTATTAAAATACTAAAATTGTGCATATTATAAAAATATATCTGAATATATGCAAATTAAAATACATTTTTGATTATTTTGGATGAAATAATTTTTCAGTATGTAAAAAAATTCTTTAAAAGGCGATATTATTTCACTAAAGCATTGGTGTTTTTATAAAAAAGTGCTCATTAAGGGTTTTACCAAGAATAAGGCGTGAAAAGCTTAAGGCGGGGCGTTTTCCCCAAGCCTCAAGCCTAGGCGGGTTTTTTAGAACAGTGATTCTAACTAATTAATTAATTATTTGAATTCTCCCAAATTAATATCAAAATTACAAATCAACTCTCGTTGCAAGTGTAATTTTAATAGTAATCTTTTAGAAAATTAAGTTTAACCCCCCAAAACTCTAAAAAATAGATCTACAGTCCCTTTAATTAATCACCCGCTAGGATCGATTTATCAAAATTTACGTAAATCTAGAAAATGAAAATAGAGTTAAAATTCAAGTAATAATACCACACTTAAGAAACCCATATCTCTGGTTCGAATCTGAAATGGGTATTATAACTTAGAATTTCGATTTTCTCTCGAAAATCATTTACCCTCTCTCACGGAGTAAATTTAAGGGTGAGGGATCAAAATTAATTTTTAAAGGGAATTTTCAAGAAATCAAACTAATTAAGTTAAAATAATCATCAAATAAGGGTTCACCCCACCCTTTGAAAGGGAATTTAGCCAAACATAATATCAATCATGATAAATAAACCATTAATAGCTAATAAAATGAAATAGAAGAGAAGAACAATCAAACCAAGTCTCTTTGAGTGAAATTGGACTTCAATCCTTGAATTTGCACATCATCCATTCAATTAGAGCTTTCCACAATATTTAATTACATACAAACACTCATTTGAATCACTCAACAATTAATTTCTCACAATTCTCTAAAAAAAATAAAAACTATTTACAAAAATAATTTCCTAATTTATTTTCTAATCTAACCTCTCTCTCTCTATTTACATGGTTAGTCCTCAAAATGGGGTCTTCCATCTTCCTTAAATAGTATATGCATGACACACATGGGGCTAAGGGGGTCTAATTTTGGGGTAGTTCGGCCGGAGAGGTTGGTCGGCGCAGTTGGGTCGCGAGGTGGGGCAGCAGGTAGGTGGGTCTTCGCAGAACCCGAGTCGTGGCTGCTGGAGGGTTTTGAATCGAGTTGGTCGGGTAGGGGTTGAGAGGAGATGCATTGGATCTTGCCGGTGATGGGGCTGACTAAGGGGATTCCGGATCGGAGGTCGTCGAGAAGTAGTGGGGTCACGGCTACAAGGTGGAGTTTGGACAGGGGGCATCGGGGCTACGGGTTAGGGAGGATCGGGTTAAATCGGAGTCTGGTGTTTTATCTAGTTGTAAGAGGGGCATCGACGGGCAGCTGTCGGAATTATGGCTGGCCGGCGTGAAATAAACGGTTGGTGAATAGGTTTCGTTACCGGCTGGAGGAGGGGGTTGCGGGATGGATACCGGAGCATGGGTTCGGGTTAGTTAATGGATGGGTTTTGGAATTTGAAAGTATAGCATATGTGGATATTGGGTTTCGGAAGGAGAAGGTGAATAGTAAAAGGAGGTGGGTTTGTGTGTAGTGAGGGTGTATGGGGGAAAGGTGTGGGTGAGGGGTTAGGTTTAGGTGTATTAAGGTGTAGGTAAGAGTGTGTGGAATGGTGGGTTTAGTTTACGTGTGTGGGGGTATAGGTTATGGGCGTTAGTGTGTGTTTAATTTGGACCCTTAAAATAAAAACCAACTCGTTAAAAAAACAAATAAAATTAAAAATGGCAAAAAATATAATTATACTGTAAAAATAAAATAAAGACTCAATAAAAAAATGAAACTAAAAAAAAAGAAATATAAAAAATAAAAATCTATTAAACTAAAAACTAAAGTCCTAAAAAAAGTAAAATCTAATTAAACTAAAAAATAAATGAAATCCTAAAAATTCTAATCCTAATAAAAACTAATAACAATCAAAATAAAATAAAATTATACTAATAAAAATAAAATATAAAAATAAAAAATAAAATCTAGAAATTCTAAATAAATCTAAAATAAACCATAAACATAAAATGACTCAAACTAAAAATCTAAGAAAAATATAAAAAGGCTCAAACTAAACACACATGGGGTGCGGGGTAGGTTTAGGAATTGGTTTAGGCTCGAGTGAGGTTACGGGACAAGGGAATTAGCTCCATTTGACTGCAAATTGCCTTGAAATAATGTTTTTGACACCGCAACTGCAATCAAGCCCACACATTGAACATTTACGCGCATAAGACCATTATTGTCGAGAATTAGTAACTAAAATACGTTTATTCGGGGTATAAAATATACACTTTTGTGTACTTATCACACCCCCCCCCCCCCCCCCCCCAAACATAGCGTTGCTAGTCCTCCAGCAATAAGATAGAGAGAACGAGAAAGATAAGAAACCAAAAGTGTACCACTTTCGCGGGCATTTGCGATTGCACTTAGCATGTGAAACAAGCCTTTAAACCTATAGGTTGCCCTAGAGGACGAGTTGTGTCTCGTGAGGGTTTGCAAGGAATATACCCACAAAATTCTTTGTTTGCTATGACAGTCAATCTCTTATTAGACATAGAATAATAGCACAATCCATCACAAGATAAAATTTTGATAATACAATCTAGAAGTGCATAAAAAATTTAGCTATGTGAATACTCAAAGCACATCCTTCACATAACTCAACATGTGTAGTGTGAATCAGTCAAAATGGGTCTAGTATCATAAGAGTAATTCCTACATAGCCTCTTGGAATCAACACTTCAACTTCAAATCTCACTGGATATAGCTCTCTCAAACAAACTCTCGAGATTAGGGTTAGTGTATCGCTCTTGTGTGTGAGGAGGTGAGTAAATATAAGAAAGTTCAAACGTCTCACACACACATAAGAAAGAACGTACATTTTGAAAGAAAAATGACCTCATGAAAGAATGTTAATCACTATAGTGAGAATGTCGAGTTATTTACCACGTTGACATTCATTTGCTCGAGTATCTACGGGAATATATGGATGATTATGGGTGAGGGGGAAATGAAATGGGATATGTGGGTTGAGGTGAGGTAGGATAAGATGGATATGTGAAATGATGGATGCGAAATGGATGGATATGCGATGTGAGAGAGTGTATAGCCCCTTAAGGCACAAATGTCTTTATTTCAAAACTAACTACTAACTACAAACTCTCTTTCTTTTCTTTTCTCCTTTTTTTTCGATTTTTCTTTTCTCTTTTTTTTTCTACTTCTTTCTATTTTTGCTATTTTTCAATTTTTTTCTTTTTTTTTTCCTTTTCAAACCAACAATGAAGACACTTTACATTTCAAACAACATTCTTTTTCTCAAAAAATGATGGATGAAATATAAATGGAGATGATAGGTGAGGGTGTGGGGAATATGGGTGAATAGGGTAGAATATGGTAATGTAATGGGTGAAGTGAATGGTTGTAAATCTAGTGATCGGGACAAATTTCAAGACACGCATTTCTTAAAATTCAAAAAAGATGTCGTTCCAAGTTATCAACCAAAATTTTATGAAAAATAATGAGATCACACAACAATTTAAAGTGCGGACCCAAAAGAAGTCGAATTAACTTGTGACTCGGAGATTGCGTAAAACACTCTGAAAGGGTGAAAGGAACAAATCTCACATGATAAAGTCTCCACTAGTGATCCTTAAGGTTTTCTTAGGAACTGTAGTACTCTTCAACTCTAAACCGTAGTGACGTGATAAGTGCACAATTTTTGTTAAGTCTAGAAATTCATGTTGCAAAATGCATTGATACGTATCACATAAGCTATTTAGAAAAATAAATTCTCTAGCTTGATTCCTAGACATAAAAAGATGGATGATAGGAAATTCACATCAATGAGTGAGTTGAAAGAAACTGCACAAAATTTTAAAAATTAGGTTTAAAAATCAAAAATTTTCAAAAGAGGTACGATTTTGATAAAATTCCCCACCCCAAACAAAAAGGAACATCATCCTCAATGTTAATTAAAATGATTTTTAAAATTGAGAGCATAAGGTGGAAAGAGATTACCAGAAACAACCACCAATGAAATGGATAGAGGTAGCCAAGAGTAAACCTGAAAAAGTGATATGAGAAAAAAAAATCTATACATGTCTATAAACATGGGAAGCATAGTGTGATGTAAAACACCACCCCAAATAGGATGAGACTCATACAAGAATGCGGGCTACCTCCCGGTGGCCCTAAGTTTAATGTCTTCAGCCAGACCGAAGGGAACTCACCCTAAAGATAAGATCAAGGAACGCACGGGGTGGAAGAAAAATTGGGTGATGGTAATCACCCCCAAACAAGACTGAAGCATCAATCTTGTTGGATTGAGGCTAAAATGGGTCAATGCACTTGTATGGAAAAGTCCATCACACGATGCAAAGTATCGGTGGACCATGGGCGGGTGGGTATTAAGGTAAGGGTGAGGGTGGAAAGGGTGAAGAGGTATTGGCCCCGGTCCTTGTTGCGCTTAAGTGTGAGGGCAACTAGGGCCCTATAGGCATGATGCCCTAACTGGTGAGGAAGGAAAAATGGTGTGGAAATAGTGATGGGGTGGGGCTCAGAAAAATGACACGACCATTATATGAATGGGAGATGATAATGGTCGTGCCGTGACATGTCCGAGAGCTGTCTCGGGAAAAATTCAACACCACAAGAGAATGTAGGGCATGTGGTAACAAGCTCGGTGTCAAGAAAGTGGAGAGTAGGACCACAAACACT
The DNA here is from genome assembly GCA_949130495.1 of Sambucus nigra. Lineage (NCBI taxonomy): Eukaryota > Viridiplantae > Streptophyta > Magnoliopsida > Dipsacales > Adoxaceae > Sambucus > Sambucus nigra. Next base: position 40,696,800 of record OX422209.1, read on the forward strand.
CTCATGGGTGGGGGATGGTTTTAGGTTAGGATCTAAAAATGTGGTTGGGAATAGGCAAGGTGTAAAATCGAGATCCAAACTAGGTGGTGGGATCAAAGGGATAATGGGTGGGTCGGGTGGGATAAACGGTGGAGTAAAATGATCTAACTCAAGAGTGGGAGACACACACTCCTCATGATGAACGGAGTGATCATCAAGGGCAGTTACAGGAGGAAGTGTGGTATCTAAAGATGAAGGTGTCAGCTTCTCGACAATAATATCACTGATGAATGAGGTGGTTGGTTCAAACGAGGCACCAAGATCGGAGATAAAGGAATCACTAGAAATAATGGGCTCAAGATGAGCCAAGCATGGTGGAACAGGATACATATCCGGAGAGGTAGAAACCATCTCGGATTCAATCTCGAGAAAATGGTTAGCACTCGTAGCTAGAGCTATCCAAAAATAAAGTGGTCCCACGGGAACACATACGCTCGGGCATTTTGTTAGGTTCTATGGAAAAGTGAGTGGGGACCGCAAAGTGGGGTTCATATGGACATGGTGGGATTTCATCAGGCTCACTGTCGAAAGGTAAGTTAAGACAATTGTCGACTTGGGGCCCGGACCATGGAATGGTTTCAACTTTTAGATTCTCGGGGAGGTAGGGTTGGTCACACGCAAAACCCGTGTCATAAGAGGACACATCATCATCACACTCGGGTGCAATAATGGGTGGATGCATGGGAATGTTCGACTCTCTTGCACACTTAAATTCATTTAACCGTTGTTCAAGCCTTTAGAGAGATTGAGTTTGAATTTTAGTCTCTTTCTCTTGCTCGATGATAAATTTTTGCAAGAGTGCCTCGAGAGCAGAGGTGGATGATGGTGTTGAAGTGGTGGTGGGTGGCGACGGTGGTTGAGGTGGACACAACTCACTATGCACATGACTATACAGAGAATACTCAAATGAAGTGTGTGTAGTGGGGCCAAGTTCATCATAACGAAAGGATCGCCTTCGTGATGGACAAGTGATTGATACTCATGGGGTGCGTAGTGAGGAAACTGATTGTGAATGGGTGCACGAAGTTGCCATGACAACTGTTGGAATATGTGAGGATCCACAACATCGGGTTGGGATTCGTATTGCATGGAAGGGTGATCAGTCCTCCACGAATAACTAGGGTACTCACATAACTCAGGATTAGGTTGTGACACCCCGACTAATTAAATACCGGGTAGCTACTCCTTTATTAAATTAATTCAAAATGCCAAGTTGGTCCAGTTAATAGCATCACTATCGAAAACATTTTTATGATTACTAACCACCTAGTATTTAAAAAGTAAGTTGCCAAATTTTAATTTAAGTCTGATTAACATGCAACAAGTGTAATGAAGAATAATAACACCATTCACCATAAAGAAGTAAATAGAGTAACCATCACATAATGTAAGTAAAGTCTGGAGGAAAACTCCTCACTACAAAACCACAACTGAAATAACTAAACTGGATACTGAAACAATACATGCCAAAGTCTGAAAAACTGTAATGGAAAGATGACTCTAATAGAAATGGGCAACATGCCCTACAACTGATAGAATACTGAATACGGAATCCAAATGATAGAAGCGTCTAAAAGCAATTCCCTGTAGCTTCCACAAACAGCTACAGCTCGTCACCTGAATGAGTATCCTATGCATGGTGTCCTTGTGGCTGGGCACCTAAAATGGTTTTACAAGAAAAATAGATTTGAAAGCAAACGGGTCAGAGCCCGAATGTGGAGATATTTTAAAAACCTGCAAGTGCTTTAAAAACAATTAAAACATTAAATGCAAAGTATATGTTAGGACGTGCCCTCACATGATATTCTCACCTCTCGTCTAACTGTGCACTCCTAACGTAAGTACCCATCTAAAACGACACAAACCACTAGCTAAGTGACATCATAACTAGCTAGACTGTCATAGGTCCTACCCTTATTCCTCGGTTCCATTAACATTCTAACGATCTCAGTTAAGTAGGTACATAACGTAAATTCAGGTTCTCATACAAGAGTAATACAGCTCGTTATAAATTAACCCTCTATGTTATTCCATAGTTACACACAATACCATATGAAAGTTCCAGTTTATTAAGCGTATATTTTCCACAACATAAATATACAATATAAGCACCCCGAGACTAGGCTGCGGTGCACACATACTCTGCTATCCATCCCGGTACATCACGTAATTAAGGATCACACATTCTGAATCTCTCAGAAATAGTTCACAGATAACAACATCACAAATAATGGAGGCGAACACAGTCACATCACATGGGTCACGCACATACCTACGCTCCCACGATCAGCGGACTTATTAACATCCCAATAAGTCTTTCTCTGACCTATGTTCATCGAGGTAACCAGTCTAAATCCGGGCAACACAAGGATTAGAGGGCCCTAGGCGAACGCAAACCTCCCGTGATAGCAAGTATGGTAGGTATGTCATACACACAATTCATATACCAATACTAAGTAACCACACATCTTAGTAATCCCGTGTTTAATGGTAGTACTATTCTCATTCTAGTACCAATATATAATTTACACACTTTATACGATTCCGGTTTATAATCATACGCACCATAATCTATTCTAACGTCGTAGTGGACACTCACGTCTCAACCCACTTATCCCTTTAATTTAAATTGCTCGTAAATAATGTACTCCTCAAAATAACCCAAACGTCCCAATTTTATCAATACATCATCAAAGGAAGGTTATCTATATCCTCGAACAAGATTACGGGACTCCCAAAATCAAAACAAGCCAAAACGGCCTAAACTGCCAGCTCGTTAGAAGTCTCATTCGAACAAGGCTGTTCGAACGAGATTCCAGTTCGTTCGAACGAACTGTACCTTCTAACGACATCTCGTTCGAACGAATGTATCGAACGAAATACAGTTCATTCGAATGAAGGTATCGAACGAAGTCTCCCCTCGTTAGAAGCGACTGGTCAACTCGTTAGAAGCTCGTTCGAACGAGCTCGTTCGAACGACCTGGGAAGGTCTTCTAACGAGGGACCAGTTTCGGCCCAGAATTTCTTAGTTACGTTTTTTCATCAATTTTTACTCCTCAAATCTCCTCTAAACTTCGTCCCAACAATGTTTAAAGGTCTCTAATCACTCCTAAACATAACAAGGTTATAAACTAACGGATTTTACTGAGTTAATTCATCCCAATCATCATTAAATCATCAAGTCTCATCACTTTCCCCAAATTATTCAACAACACAAACCCTAAAATTTTAATTCATGAATTAACCCAATAAAAATCTGTTTTAATTTCACCCAATCACTAATATCCTCAGTATAATCATCCACCTATCATTCTACATGCAATTCTCCTCAAGATTTCAAGTTCTAAGTTCCAAAATACATGGGTTTTCATATTACACCAAGAACAAATCAATTTTATTAAATTTCTATACATGGAAAGAGCATTCTCTGAAATTAAATGATATTAAACCACTTGCCTCAATTGTCTCTGAATTTGGTGTTGATTTTGTAAAGATTTTCTGCAGAATTCCTTCTCCTTTCTCTCTCTCCAAGCTTTTCTCCAATGGCTATGGTGGCTAGGGTTTATTTTGGGGAAACTTAGAAAACCTAATTTAACAACCCCCGTAGCTTGTTGGGTTAATATGGGTTGGTTAGTGGCTTAGTGGGTCAATTCCCAATCAGATTAAAACTCCCAATTTTCGTCACTTTTAATTCTCCAAAAATACAAAATTACCAAAATACCCTTTTTGTTGTCGGTATGGCCTAAAAATATCCCGGGACCCAAACTACACCCCCGACTAGTGTTTTCTGACTATCTCGACCCTTCCGGACGCGTTGGCGCACTCAAAACGACCATACGGTTAATATAATTTAAAACCACTTTTATAAATAAAATAATTATATCCTGACGCGACTGTCACACGCGTCCCAATAAAATGACCAGATTGCCGTATATCAATCTCACGACAAATTTCATAATTCAATATTCATATAACATCGTATATACTCAATATAGTCAAATACCAACTAACATCTCGCTAGTATTTTATCCGGATTAATTCCCAATTAATTCACATTTAATTAATTAATCTCAAAAATAAATATAGCCAAAAATACGGGTATTACATACTTCCCCCCTAATAACTGAATTTCGTCCCGAAATTCGAAACTAGAAAGTACCTGCTAAAAAAAATCTGGATAAAGTTCGCGCATCTCATCCTCGCGCACCCATGTGGACTCCTCTACATTGTGATGTCTCCACTGAACACGCACTAACGGAACTATCTTTGACCGCAGCTTCCTCTCACTTCGATCCAAAATAGCAATCGGGCCCTCCTCGTATGAGCTATCCGGCTGGAGATCGATGTCCTCCGCAGCAATGTGAGAATGAGCCAAATTATCTCTAAGGTATTTCCTTAGCGAGGAAATATGGAACACATCGTGAATCCGATGCAAATGCTCCGGTAATCCAAGTCTATACGCAATCGGTCCGATCCGCTCAATAATAGGAAACGACCCCACATACCTCGGTGCCAATTTCCCCTTCTTCCCGAAACGCATAATCCCCTTCATAGGAGATACTCTGAGCAAAACCTGGTCCCCCACTTAGAACTCCCTGAAAAATCTCTTCGCATAAGCATAACTCTTATGCCTGTCTTGAGCTACCCGAATGTGACTCCGAATCAACTCAATCCTTGCCGAAGTATCCTGAATCACTTCCGGCCCAAGTAGTTTGTTGTCCCCCACCTCTAACCAACATGCTAGGGAACGACAAGGCCTATCGTACAATGCTTCAAACGGAGCCATGCCAATAGTGAACTGATAAGAGTTGTTGTAAGCAAACTCTACCAGTGGAAGATACTACTCCCATCCACCCCCAAAGTCAATAATGCACATGCGTAGCATGTCCTCCAACCTCTGATTTGTGCGCTCTATCTGCCGATCGGTCTGCGGATGATAAGCCGTACTCAACCGCAATTCCGTGCCCATGGCCTCCTGGAAACTCTCCCAAAATCGCGAAACAAATATCTTGACTCTGTCAGACACGATATTTAGGGGTACACCGTGAAGTCTCACAATCTCTGAAATGAAGAGCTAGGCATACTGTCCCGTAGTGTAGTCAGTCCTTACGGGTAAAAAATGAGCGACTTTGGACAACCTATCCACAATTACCCAAATGGAGTCGTGACCCCTCTGCGACGTAGGCAACCCCGTGATAAAGTCCATGGATATGCTCTCCCACATCCACACCGGGACCTCCAACGGCTGTAGCAGTCCTGCCGGTCTCTGATGATCCACTTTTGGAAGCTGACAAGTGGCGTATCTCGAAACAAACTCAGCGATATCTTTCTTCATACCGCTCCACCAATACTGCCGTCTCATGTCTTGGTACATTTTGTCCCCTCCGGGATGTACCGCGAACCGTGAGCCGTGCGACTCTGCCATCACCTCGTGTCGCAATTCCTCCCCTTCCGGAACCACCAATCTTCCATTGAAGCGTAATCCCCTGTCTGAGATAACGGTATAGGACTCGGCTCCCTCTGCTAGTAATCGAACTATCTTCTCCTGACAGAACGAGTCATTAGCTTGTGCCCGTACTACCTTCGTGACAATCTGCGGTGTAACAGTCATCACAGACATGAAAGATCGGGCCACTGCATCCTGGTGTCCCAACTCCTTCCACTTTGCCTTCCACACCTCTGCCACTTCATCTGCTGGCCTACGGCTCAACGCGTCTGCCACCACGTTAGCCTTACCCGGGTGATACTGGATATCGAACTGGTAGTCCTTCACAAACTCAAGCCACTTACGCTGCCGCATATTCAACTCCTTCTGCGTGAACAGGTACTGTAGGGACTTGTGGTCCGTGAACAATTGGAACTTCTCCCCCAAAAGATAGTGCCTCCAAATCCGTAGGGCAAATACCACTGCCGCCAACTCCAAATCATGCGTGGGGTAATTCTTCTCGTGAGGCTTTAGCTTACAGGAAGCATAAGCTATGGCCTGTCTCTCCTGCTGTAATACACCTCCAAGCCCTTGCAAAGACGTATTGGTGTAAACCAAATACTCAACTCCCGGTCTCGACAATGCTAACACAGGTGCTGAGGTCAATTTGTCCTTCAATTCATCGAATGCCAGCTGACAGGCATCACTCCAGATGTATGACACACCCTTGCGAGTCAGATGTGTCAAAGGACCTGCTATCTCTGAGAAACCCCGAATAAACCTCCTGTAGTATCCTGCTACACCCAAGAAACTACGAATCTCCGTTGGTGTCGTGGGCTGTCCCCACTCCCTCACCGCGGATACTTTCCCCGGATCAACAGATATCCCACGGTCGGAAATAATGTGTCCCCAAAACTAGACCTCCTTCAGCCAAAACCCACATTTCTCATATTTTGCATACAATTCGTTTTGACGAAGTGTCTGCAAAACCTGCCTCAAATGCTGGGCGTGCTCCTCCTCTGTCTAGGAGTAAACCAGAATGTCATTAATGAAGAGAATGACAAACTGATGTAGGAAATCCCTGAACACTCTGTTCATCAAGTCCATAAACACTGCTGGAGCGTTGGTCAAACCGAAAGGCATAACCCGAAACTCGTAAGAACCATATCTCGACAAGAACGCAGTCTTCGAGACATCCTCCTCCCTGATACGCAACTGATGGTATCCCGATCTTAAATCAATCTTCGAGAAGAAAGAAGCTCCTCTCAACTGGTCGAATAAGTCATCGATTCGAGGCAACGGATACTTATTCCGTATCGTGACCTTATTCAACTCTCGGTAGTCCACACACAATCTCAGTGAACCGTCCCTCTTCTTCACAAACAAAACTGGAGCGCCCCAAGGTGAGGTACTCCTGCGAATAAAACCCTGGCCTAACAGCTGCTCTATCTGATCTCGTAGCTCTCGCATCTCTGCCGGAGCCATACGGTACGGTGCGCATGCTATAGGCCTCGTATCTGGCAATAGGTCTATAACAAAATCTATCTCTCGACTGGGGGGTAGGCTTGGTATCTCATGAAACACATCCGAATACTCCCTGACAACCGGGATCGAATCTAAAGGAATCACAACCTCCTTAGAGGTATCCTCCTCTATGTAATACAGATGAGCGGTCGATCCTCCCTCTGGGCGAGGCATCGCCACTACAAACATCTCTTGCCCCGAAATGGCAAAAACAATGCTCCCGCTGAAGCAATCAATCATGGCCCTATAAGCTACGAGCCAATCCATACCGATAATCACATCGTGAACATGCATATCTAATACCAACATGTCTGCAGGTAATACCAAACCACCAATCTCTACCCCCACTCCCCGGCATATAAAGAAAATAAGTGACCCACTCCCCAATGGTGAGTCGACACACGTCACTGTGCTCTCTGCCGTAGCTAACAATCCTAAAGCTTTCGCGAAGTGTGTGGCTATAAAACAATGTGTAGCCCCCGTATCAAATAATACCCGTCCCATAGTGCCATGGATAGGAAACGTACCCTCAATCGCAGGCGGTGCCTGAGGAACTGCAGCCTGGTGAACGTTATAGACACGTCCATACTGTAGCTGCCCCTGCTGAACTGGGACTGCTGGAATGGGTGGCAATGCTGCCATCTGTGGCGGTGCGGGGAGAGCGGCGGGAAATATAGGCCTCTGCGGCTCCTGGCGAGCACCCTGCTGCTGCTGTTGTGGGGCCCTGCCCCTATCAGGACAATCCTGTCGCTTATGACCAGTCTTACCACAAACAAAACACTTCCCTGGGAAGTTCCCTCCTCTCTGCCCCTGCGGTCCCCGGCCCTGGTGGCCGTTACCGTTCCTCCCTTGGCCCTGCTGGCCCTGGTGAAACTGCTGCCCATTCTGCCCCTGTTGGCCCTGATGGCCGTTTGGACCCTGATGGCCCTGACGGAAACCTCCCTGTCCCTGTTTGTAGTTCCCTAATCAGAACCTCTTCTGATCCCCCTGCTCACCCTGTCTCTGCCCCTGAACAGATTGTGCCCCACCGGCACCATGTCCTCCTGTCCTGCCCTGATGGCTAGACTCTCCCGACCTCTTGCTCTCAGCCATATGAAAGCGGTGGCCAACGAAAGGTTCCCTAACAGATGCTGACGGATCCTCCATGTCAACCCGTCCGTGAACTTCTCAATCTTCTTCTTCTTCTCTATTGGTATCTCATCTGGAAAGATATTCAACAGATTCGTGAACTCGGCCTCATACTCAGCCACGGTCTTACCCTCTTGCCTCAGATTCATCAGTTTCCTCCTCATTTCCGTGTGAACAGCCGACGAAAAGTACTTGCGGTCAAACCGCGCCCAGAAGTCCTGAATAGTGAGAGTATCCCTCTCCTCCACGGTGGTAATAGACTCCCACCACTGTATCGCAGATCCAACTAGCTTGAAAGTAGCTAGCACCTGCTTCTGGATGTCCGTGCACTAATACATCCTTAAGTGCCTCTGCATATCCTTCCTCCACTGGCTCGAGACTACTACATCTGAGCTACCTGCAAACTCTAGCGGGTGCGCTTTCTGAGAAGCATCACGTACACCTTCCCAAGCAGATGGGAATGCATTTGCCTGTACTGGCGCGGCAACCGGCGCCTGAGGTGGTGCCTACTGAACAACGGCAATTGCGGCATTTACCGCTTGGGCTACTATAGCTGCAACCTCAGCGGCATTCATCATGTCCTGAACTGGAGCGGGCTGGGGTTCGGGCGTTGCATCCCTGGGAACTCGTCGTGCACGTCGTGGAGGCATCTGAAATATGAACAAAGTTTATAAGTTCGCTGTTATAAACTTAAAATAGCTGAAGAACGAAGCATACACAAAAAGAGTACAACAGTCCTAAAATATAGGGCTCTATATCAAAGAAACTTAGCGGAAACATAATAAGCCGTCAGATCCTAAAGGACACTAGAACCTGATGCTCTGATACCACCTGTGACACCCCGACTAATTAAATACCGGGTAGCTACTCCTTTATTAAATTAATTCAAAATGCCAAGTTGGTCCAGTTAATAGCATCACTATCGAAAACATTTTTATGATTACTAACCACCTAGTATTTAAAAAGTAAGTTGCCAAATTTTAATTTAAGTCTGATTAACATGCAACAAGTGTAATGAAGAATAATAACACCATTCACCATAAATAAGTAAATAGAGTAACCATCACATAATGAAAGTAAAGTCTGGAGGAAAACTCCTCACTACAAAACCACAACTGAAATAACTAAACTGGATACTGAAACAATACATGCCAAAGTCTGAAAAACTGTAATGGAAAGATGACTCTAATAGAAATGGGCAACATGCCCTACAACTGATGGAATACTGAATACAAAATCCAAATGATAGAAGCGTCTAAAAGCAATTCCCTGTAGCTTCCACAAACAGCTACAGCTCGTCACCTGAATGAGTATCCTATGCATGGTGTCCTTGCGGCTGGGCACCTAAAATGGTTTTACAAGAAAAATAGATTTGAAAGCCAACGGGTCAGAGCCCGAATGTGGAGATATTTTAAAAACCTGCAAGTGATTTAAAAACAATTAAAACATTAAATGCAAAGTACATGTTAGGACGTGCCCTCACATGATATTCTCACCTCTCGTCTAACTGTGCACTCCTAACGTAAGTACCCATCTAAAACGACACAAACCACTAGCTAAGTGACATCATAACTAGCTAGACTGTCATAGGTCCTACCCTTATTACTCGGTTCCATTAACATTCTAACGATCTCAGTTAAGTAGGTACATAACGTAAATTCAGGTTCTCATACAAGAGTAATACAGCTCGTTATAAATTAACCCTCTATGTTATTCCATAGTTACACACAATACCATATGAAAGTTCCAGTTTATTAAGCGTATATTTTCCACAACATAAATATACAATATAAGCACCCCGAGACTAGGCTGCGGTGCACACATACTCTGCTATCCATCCTGGTACATCACGTACATAAGGATCACATATTCCGAATCTCTCAGGAATAGTTCACAGATAACAACATCACAAATAATGGAGGCGAAAACAGTCACATCACATGGGTCACGCACATACCTACGCTCCCACGATCAGCGGACTTATTAACATCCCAATAAGTCTTTCTCAGACCTATGTTCATCGAGGTAACCAGTCTAAATCCGGGCAACACAAGGATTAGAGGGCCCTAAGCGAACGCAAACCTCCCGTGATAGCAAGTATGGTAGGTATGTCATACACACAATTCATATACCAATACTAAGTAAACATACATCTTAGTAATCCCGTAGTTTAATTGTAGTACTATTCTCATTCTAGTACCAATATATAATTTACACACTTTATACGATTCCAGTTTATAATCATACGCGCCATAATCTATTCTCACGTCGTAGTGGACACTCAGGTCTCAACCCACTTATCCCTTTAATTTAAATTGCTCGTAAATAATTTACTCCTCAAAATAACCCAAACGTCCCAATTCTATCAATACATCATCAAAGGAAGGTTATCTATATCCTCGAACAAGATTACGGGACTCCCAAAATCAAAACAAGCCAAAACGGCCTAAACTTCCAGCTCGTTAGAAGTCTCGTTCGAACAAGGAGGTTCGAACGAGATTCCAGTTCGTTCGAACGAACTGTACCTTCTAACGACATCTCGTTCGAACGAATGTATCGAACGAAATACAGTTCGTTCGAATGAAGGTATCGAACGAAGTCTCCCCTCGTTAGAAGCGACTGGTCAACTCGTTAGAAGCTCATTCGAACGAGCTCGTTCGAACGACCTGGGAAGGTCTTCTAACGAGGGACCAGTTTCGGCCCAGAATTTCTTAGTTACGTTTTTTCATCAATTTTTACTCCTCAAATCTCCTCTAAACTTCGTCCCAACAATGTTTAAAGGTCTCTAATCACTCCTAAACATAACAAGGTTATAAACTAACGGATTTTACTGAGTTAATTCATCCCAATCATCATTAAATCATCAAGTCTCATCACTTTCCCCAAATTATTCAACAACACAAACCCTAAAATTTTAATTCATGAATTAACCCAATAAAAATCTGTTTTAATTTCACCCAATCACTAATATCCTCAGTATAATCATCCACCTATCATTCTACATGCAATTCTCCTCAAGATTTCAAGTTCTAAGTTCCAAAATACATGGGTTTTCATATTACACCAAGAACAAATCAATTTTATTAAATTCCTATACTTGGAAACAGCATTCTCTGAAATTAAATGATATTAAACCACTTGCCTCGATTGTCTCTGAATTTGGTGTTGATTTTGTAAAGATTTTCTGCAGAATTCCTTCTCCTTTCTATCTCTCCAAGCTTTTCTCCAATGGCTATGGTGGCTAGGGTTTATTTTGGGGAAACTTAGAAAACCTAATTTAACAACCCCCGTAGCTTGTTGGGTTAATATGGGTTGGTTAGTTGCTTAGTGGGTCAATTCCCAATCAGATTAAAACTCCCAATTTTCGTCACTTTTAATTCTCCAAAAATACAAAATTACCAAAATACCCTTTATGTTGCCGGTATGGCCTAAAAATACCCCGGGACCCAAACTACACCCCCGGCTAGTGTTTTCTGACTATCTCGACCCTTCCGGACGCGTTGGCGCACTCAAAATGACCATACGGTTAATAGAATTTAAAATCACTTTTATAAATAAAATAATTATATCCTGACGCGACTGTCACACGCGTTCCAATAAAATGACCAGATTGCCGTATATCAATCTCACGACAAATTTCATAATTCAATATTCATATAACATCGTATATACTCAATATAGTCAAATAACAACTCACATCTCGCTAGTATTTTATCCGGATTAATTCCCAATTAATTCATATTTAATTAATTAATCCCAAAAATAAATATAGCCAAAAATACGGGGTATTACATAGGTATATAGGGATAATAGGCTGAGGTGGATTTCGGAATAGTGTCATATGGATACACATGTTCCACGGTGGGTTCGGATGGATATGAAGAGTATGGGCACTCATGGCACATGTGATCGGCATAAGAACAATGGGTGCACGAAAAGGTACGCGACACGTCGACACTTGAAACCGAGGGTGATGGAAAATGAGGTGCGTGCATGGACGGGTCAAGAGTACCTACGGTACTCATGAGAGAGGTGAAACCACTAAGAATATCATAAAGAAACGGCTCGGGATCACTCTGACACGTGTCGCGTGTCAATGGGAAATGACCAAAGTAGTCCCGTAAAGGATGTTCTTTGGCCATGAATAGAAAAATATTGTTTTGGAATGGTAAAGTTTTTCAAAAGGAAATAAAATATTTTTGGATTTTTCTAAAAATGAAGGAAGAAAATATTTTTGGATTTTTTTTGGAAAATAAAGGAAGAAAATGTTTTTGGATTTTTCTGAAATGAAAGAAAGAAATTATTTTTGGATTTTTTTTTTTTGTTGTTTTTATAAAAATGACGGAAAATATTTTTGGATTTTTTTGAAGAAAAGGTAGGGAAAAATATGGACTCTTGATTTTGGACGAACCAACTAAAACAGACTACCGAAAATGAAATGCACATAGGCAAGTTAGGGATAATACCTAACTAACACATAGCCAATATTTACCTTTGAATTTAGTGAAAGGGTAGTCAAATTTTAATTAAGTCTGCGGGAGATAAAAAATCACGGAATTAGTTGAGTGATCGCCTTTGCAAAAATATTCTCCTATTGGGCTACCTAGTTGATTGATTTTAAATTTAATGATGGCTAGGGTAGCACACAAGTGGTAAGCGAGTGAGTCGGGTGATGAAATCCATTCTCATGAGTGACCGGATGTAGGTCTTAGCAATTTAATTCATCACACCATTCAAAAATAAATGCGAGAATAAAATCACACAAGGGCATGTAATCACACACAAGAATTGAGTCGCAAACAGGAGAGGCGCGAGTGTTCAAGAGATGTACCTCCCACGGTTTTTACGCCGTGGGGTATCGAAAAATTTGAGTCGACCGGGGGTAGATCACGCCTATCTCAGTCGGCCCCGGGATTCCTACCGACCCAAGATAGAGAGGCTTCTTTTCCTCGACTTTGGATGCCCTCTCTACCTTGTTCAGTTTCCCTATCACACTTTTCTTCGTAATTAATTATTACAAATTAAAATGAAAAATAATTTGGTGTCTCTAAGCATCGCAATACAAGCCAAGAATGAAAATCCTAATACAGGCCTTCTAAAAATATAAAAATGGTACAATAAATAAATACAGTGCGAAAAATAAATGAACTACAAGTTGAAATTCGTTCCGAGTGCTTCACGCTCCCAAGAATGGCAACGGCACCATTTGATAAAGAAAGAACTTTTGCGTATATTTTTTTTCTTATTCTCTTATTTTAGTGTTAGACTTAGTTCATTATTTTTAGTCACTTTTTAGTTAATTGTTTAGATCTTTGATTTAGTTTAGTGTTATTTCACTTCTCACCAAAAATTATTTTAATATTTGAAAAGCTAAAAAAAATTAGAAAAGGAAAAATTCCAGAAAGAAAATAAAAATTGAATTACAATTGAGTTTTTCTCTAGCTTACCCCCTTGACGTGGATTGACATCCTTACTTACCGCTACTCATTAGTTTGTTATATATTTGCAGTTATTTTGAGGATTTTGACTAACTTGGCTTTCAACAACGACGACACACCAAAAAGCAAGTTATCAAATGGCATCGTTGCTATTCTTGGCAGCGTGAAACACTCGGAGTGGATTTCAACTTCTAGTTCATTTATTTTTCGCACTTTATTTATTTTTTTGTACCATTTTTATATTTTAAGAAGTCTTGAATTAGGATTTTCATTCTTAGCTTGTATTGCGGTGCTTAGAGACACCAAAATATTTTTTATTTTAATTTGTAATAATTCATTACGAAGAAAAGCGTGATAGGGAAACCAAATAAGGTAGAGAGAGGGATTCCAAAGGCGAGTAAAAGAAGCCTCTCTACCTTGGGTCGGTAGTACTCCTGGGGCCGACTGAGATAGGTGTGATCTCCCCCTAGTCGAATGAAAATTTTCAGCACCCCACGGCGTAAAAACCGTGGGAGGTACATCTCTTGAACACTCGCGCCTCTCCTGTTGGTGAGTCAATTCTTTTGTGTGATTACGTGCTCTTGTATGATTTTATTCTCACATTTATTTTTAAATGGTGTGATGAAATAAATTGCTAAGACCTACACGCGATCACTCACGAGTAGGGATTTCATCACCCGACTCACTCGCTTACCACTTGTGTGCTACCCTGGTTATCATTAAATTTAAAATCAATCAACTAGGTAGCCCAATAGGAGAATATTTTTGCAAAGGCGATCACTCAAATAATTTCGTGATTTTTTATCGCCCCCAGACTTAATTAAAATTTGACTACCCTTTCACTAAATCTAAAGATAAAAATTGTCTATGTGCTAGTTAGGAATTCTTCTTGACGTGTGTGTGTGTCCAATTTAATTTTTCGATAGTCGTATTTTAGTTAGTTCATCCATTCAAAGAGTCCACCTATTTTTCCCGCTATTTTCTTCAAAAAAAAAATCCAAAAATATTTTTTCCTTTATTTTTCACAAAACTCCAAAAATATTTTCTTTCCTTTTGAAAAAAATTTGAAAAATTCCAAAACATATTTCTCTCCACATGGCCGAAGAAAATCCCTTACGGGTCTACTTTGGTCATTTTCCATTGTCACGCGACACATGTGAGAGTGATCCTGAGCCGTCTCTTTATGATATCCTTAGTGGTCTCATCTCTCTCACGAGTACCGTAGATACTCTTGACCCGTCCATGCATGCACCTCATTTTCCATCACCCTCGGTGTCAAGTGTCGACGCATCGCATTCTTTGCCATGCACCCATTGTTCCTATGCCGATCACTTGTCCCACGAGTGTCCTTACTTGTCATATCCATATGAAGCCACAATGGAGCATGTGTATCCATATGACACTATTCTGGAACCCACCTCAACCTATTATCCCGTTGTATCTTATCCGGAGTTGTGTGAGTAGCCTAGTTATTCGTGGAGGTCTGATCACCCTTTCACGCAATACGAATCCCAACTCGATGTTGTGGATCCTCACACGTTCCAGCAGTCTTCATGGCAACCTTTTGCACCCATTCACGATCAGTACCCTCACTATGCACCCCATGATTATCAATCATTTGTCCATCATGAAAGTGATCCTTTCGTGTATAATGAGCTTATCCCCACTCCACACAGCTCATTTGAGTATTCTCCATTATAGTCATAATCATAGCGAGTTGTGTCCACCTCAACCACCGCCACCATCCATCACGCCACCACCACCATCCATATCCACTCTCGAAAGCCTCTTGCAAAAGTTCATACTCGAGTAAGGGAAAGCCAATCAATTTCAAAATGAATCCCTCCAACGACTTGAATAAAGATTAAATGAAATTAAGTGTGACCGAGAGTCGGATTTCATCCCAAGTTAACCCATTATTGCACCTGAGTGTGACGATGTTGCGTTGTCTTGTTCCACTGATTTTGAGTGTGACCAACCCTACCACCCCGAGAATCTCAAAGTTGAGACCATTCCATGGTCTAGGACCCAACCTGACAATTGTGTTGACTTACATTTCGTTAGTGAGACTGATCCAATCCCACAATGTCCAAAAGAGCCTACCATCGAGGTTCACCTTCCCACTCCCCCTGAATCAAAAAAAATGCCTGAGTCTAAACCTATTGAGCCCACCGCTTGTGTTCTCGAGGAACATATTTATCCTAGGTTAGCTCCGGCTACGAGTGCTCACCATTTTCCCAATATAGAATCCATAATAGTTCCTAAATATCCGGATATGGATGATGTCCCACCATGCATGGCTCCCTTTGAGCCCATTATTTCTAGTGATTCCTCTATCTTAGATCTTGGTGCCTCGTCTTACACACCCACCACATTCACTGATGCTACTCTTATGGAGAAGTTGATCATTCACTCGTTTATTTCCACACCTCGTCCTGCGAGTGCCCTTGAGGATCACTCTGAGCCTCATGAGGAGTGTGTATCTCCCACGCTTCAGTTGGATCATCTTCCTCCACCATTTCTCCCACCCGACCCACCCATTGTCCCTTTCACCCCACCACCTAGTTTGGATCTTGATTTTACGCATTTTAAGTTTCCATCTACATTTTTAGATCCTTACCTAAAACCACCCTCCACCATCCATGAGAGTATCTTTTGTGCTACTCTCCACCGTGACACCGAGCTTATTACTCTATGCTTGCCACTCTTTTGTGGTGTTGATATTTTCCCTTGACATCTCCCTGGTGTGTCACATCGCGACCATTATAAATACCCATTTATATAATGGTCGTGTGATTTTTATGAGTCCCATACCATTCCACTTACCAAACCATAGTGCCTCCCTCGCCATTTAGAGCACCATGCTTACAAGGCCCTAGTTACCCTCACCTTTAAGCTCAACAAGGCTCGTGGTTGATACCTCTTCAACCTTTCCACCCTCACCATTACCCTAATACCCACATGCCCATGGTCCAACGATGCTTTTCATCATGTGATGCACTTTGTCATACAAGTGCATTGACCATTTTAACCTTCATCCAACGAGACTGATGCTTCAGTCTTGTTTGGGGGTGATTATCATCCCCTAATTTTTTTGCCACCCCGTGCGGTCCTAGATCTTATCTTTAGGGTGAGATCCCTTCGGTCTGGCTGAAGACATTAAACTTAGCGCTACCGGGAGGCAGCCCACATTTCTTGAACTAGTCTCATCCTATTTGAGGGTGGTGTTTCATATCATCCTATGTTTTTCCATGTTTAAAGACTTGTACACATTTTGTTTTCGTATATCATTTATTCAGGTTCTTCTTGTATTCATCTCTCCACTTCATTAGCGGTTGATTCAGGTAATATCTTTCTTACCTTATGCTCTCAATTTTAAAAAATCATTTACTTAACATCGAGGACGATGCTCCTTTTTTCTTGGGGGTGGGAAATTTTATCAAAATCGTAACTCTTTTGAAAAATTTTGATTTTTAAACCCGATTTTTAAATTTTCGTGCAGTTTTTTTCATCTCAATCATTGACGTGAATTTTCTATCATCCATCTTTCAAAGTCTAGGAATCAAGATAGAGAATATTTTTTCTAAATAGCTTATGTAATACGTAGCAAGGCATGTTGCACCATGAATTTCTAGACTCAACAAAATTGTGCACTTATCACATCACTGCGGTTTAGAGTTGAAGAACTACTACAATTCTCAAGAGATCCTTAAGGATCAATAGTATTGTCTTTAGCTTGTGAGATTCGTGCCTTTCACCCTTTCAGAATGTCTTATGCAATCTCCGAGTCACAAGTTGATTCAACTTCCTTTAGATCTGCACTTAAATCGTTGTATGATCTCATTATTCTTCACTAATTTTTTGGCTTGAACACTGAGAACGACATTACTTTAGAGTTGTAAGAAACACGTGTCTTAAAATTTGTCCCAATCACTAGGTTTCACCTATTCATTTCACTCATTAAAATCCCATGCTTTTCCATATTCCCGACATCATATATTCCCCACTCCATCTATATATCATCCATCATATAGAAAAAAAAGAGTGTTGATTCCAAATGTTAAATGTCTTCAGTGTTGATTTGAAAAGAGAGAGAAATAAGAAAAAATAGCAAAAATAGAGAGAAACGAAAAAAAAAGATAAAAAAAGAAAAAGAAAAAAAAGAGTTTGTAGTTAGTTATTTTGAAATAAAGACATTTGTTCTTCAAGTATAAAATACTCTTCTATAGCATCCATCTTTTATCCATCACACATCCATCACTCGACCTCATATCACATCGTTCTCATTTCATTTCCCCCTCACCCATTATCATCCATATCTCCCCTAGGTGTTCGGGCAAGTAAAAGTCAATGTGGTGAATAACTCGACGTTCTCACTATAGTGATTAGTATTTCTTTCATGAGATTATTTTCTTTCTTAATGTACATTCTTTCTTATGTGTGTGTGAGACGTTTGAACTTGCTTACATTTACTCACCTCCTCACACACAAGAACGATACACTAACCCTAATCTCGAGAGTTCGTTTGAGAGAGCTATATTCGGTGAGATTTAAAGATGAAGCGTTGACTCCGAAGAGGTACTCTAGGACTTACTCTTGTGATACTCGACCCGTTTTGATTGATTCACACACACACGTTGAGTTATAAGAAGGATGTGCCTTGTGTATTTACTTAGGTAAAATTTTTATGCAATTCTAGATTGTATTTCTCAAATTATTTCTCTCATAGTGGATTGTGCGATTATTCTATGTCTAATAAGAGATTGACTGCCTTTCAATAAATCTTTTCAAATATAGAATTTTTTCGGTATATTCCCTGCAAACCCACACAAGACATAACTCGTCCTATAGAGCAACCTACAGGTTTAAAGGCTTGTTGCACATGCTAAGTGCAATCGCAAGTGCCCGCGAAAGTGGTACATTTTTGGTTTCTTATCTTTCTCTTTCTCTCTATCTTATTGCTCGAGGACTCGCAACGCTTTGTTTGGGGGTGGTATGATAAGCACCCAAAAGTGTACATTTTATACTCCGAATAGACATATTTTAGTTGCTAATTCTCGAAAATAATGGTCTTATGTGTGTAAATGTTCAATGTGCAGGCTTGATTGCAGTTGCGGTCGAGGGAATTTGTAGTCAAATGGAGCTAATTCCCCATTCCCATAACCTTATCCGAGCCTAGACCGACCCGAAACTCGTGTGTGCTTAGTGTGTGCCTTTTTAATATTTTTTAGATTTTTAGTTTGAGTCATTTTATTTTTAGGTTTTATTTTAGATTTATTAGAATTTTCTAGAATTTATTTTCTATTTTTCTATTTTATTTTTATTAGTATAATTTTATTTTATTTTGATTAGTTTTTATTTTATTTTATTAGGATTAGATTTTTTTTAGGATTTCATTTATTTTTTAGTTTTATTTGATTTTACATTTTTTTAAGATTTTAGTTTTTAGTTTAATAGATTTTTATTTTTATTTTTTTATTTCTTTTTAGTTTTTTGTATTTTAGTCTTTATTTTATTTATAGAATAGGATTTTATTTTTAGGTTTTTCATTTTATTAATTTTATTTTTTTTAGATACTGAGTATTATTTTTAGGTGTCCAAATTAAACACACACATAACCTATACCCTCATACACCTAAACACACTCACACCTAATTAAACATTCACACTTAAACTTAATCCCTCACCTAAACACACCCTCAACCTCACTTCATCTTCAACCTCACAAAACCCACCTCACTCTCTCTCCTCCATTAAAAACAAAACTAACCTCACACCTAAACCCACCACCATTAACACCTGCCTCAACCCACTGGTTCGGCACTAGACACCAGCCCTACCACCTACTTCCCACCTCCTACCGACGACAACCTCAAGCCCATACGAGCCCATCTCCGGCGCAACCATCTTTGTCGGTTGGAGCCAACCCTCAAACCCAAACCCGGTCGCGATTCCTGAGAACCCGCTAACCCTTAGACCCATCCTTTTGTCGGACTTAATTCAAACACAACTTCGACCGGTTTAACTCCGATCCGGACCTCCAACCTTCACCCGCCGGACAACCTGCCACTCCGGTGATACTATACCCGCCGGACCTTAACCATCCATCCAACATAACCCGATCGGAACACCCCTTAAACCAGCCTCTGCCCAACCAACCCATATACCCGATTCGATCCATCCCCCATAACTGTTACTCATGCCTCATCATCTTCCAACCCAATTCAATACCCACTTACCCATTTCTCTAAATCAAAATTATGTGCCACTTGCATAAAGCCAAATAAAAAGAAAAAAACCAAACCAAATAAAATACCCACATGCCTTTTCCCACATGTCTTTTAAACCCCTTGCCCATTGTATCCCCAACTAACTACTTATCCCCTTTTCCCCAAAATACCCTCACCTAAATTATATTTTTGTGACCTCACACCTCTCAAACCCAATGTGCACACACCCCATGCTCTTGCACCTTAATTCTTCCAATTATACCCCTTTGCTCCATGTGCATATAAATTGAAGACCTCAAGTCCATTTGGGAAGCATGTAAATAGAGAGGAAAAATTCTAGAGAAAAGTAGAGAGATAGGTTAGATTACAAGATAAATTAGGAAATTTTTTGGTAAATAGTTTTTATTGTTATTTTTTAGAGATTTGTGAGAATAAATTGTGAATAATTCAATTGAGTATTATATTGAATTGATTATTATTGGATATTCATATTGGATGGATGGTGCTTGATTTCAAGGAAATAAAAGTTCAATTTCACTTCAAGAGATTGGGTTTGATTGTTATCTTCTCTTCTCATTTATTTTATGCCTTTGATTATTAATTTGTCAAAATTCATACCATGATAGGCTAAATTCCCTTTCAAGGGGTGGGGGAACCCTTATTTGATGTTATTTGAATTTAATTAGTTTCATTACTTGAAAATTCCCTTTGAATGTTAATTTTGATCCCTCACCCTTAAATTTACGCCTCGAGAGAGGGTAAATGAGTTTCGAGAGAAAATTGAACTTCTAGTTGTAATAACCATTTTTGATTCGAACTAGAGATAGGGGTTTCTTAAGTGGGGTATTATTACTTATATTTTAACTCTAAATTTATTTTCTAAGATTTACATAAGTTTTAATCGATCGATCCAAGCGGGTGATTAATTAAAAGGAGTGTAGGTCTATTTTCTAGAATTGTCGGGTGTTAAACTTAATTTTCTAAAAGGTTAATATTAAAATTACATTTGCAACTAGAGTTGGTTTGTAATTTTGATATTAATTTGGAAGGATTCAAATAAGTAAATCAATTAGTTAGAATAGCTAAAATTTGTGGTGTAATCCCATTCCTTGATTGTTCTCACATTTCTTCCTCACTCATTCTCTTATTTTAGTGTTGGACTAAGTTCATTATTTTTAGTCACTTTTTAGTTAATTGTTAAGATCTTTGATTTAGTTTAGTGTTATTTCACTTCTTCTCACCATTTTTTTTTAATATTTGAAAAGCTAAAAAAAATTAGAAAAATAAAAATTCCAAAAAGAAAATAAAAATTGAATTACAATTGAGTTTGTCTCTAGCTTACCCCCTTGATGTGGATTGACATCCTTACTTACCGCTACACTTGAATTTGTTATATATTGGTAGGTATTTTGAGGATTTTGACTAACTTGGCTTTCAACAACGACGACACACCAAAAAACAAGTTATCAAAGAGTTATAATAAACTTATGATATTTTTCTATACATCTCTAAATATTTCTTATATTGATATTGATAATGGGTCTATTATATCCGATGATTCAGAATTATTCATACACAACTATGATTTACCTATTATAAACTACACTTTACCTATTAAGACTCATGTATATAGTAATACGATTGTTGTTATCTATAAAATACTTTATGATTTCAATTCTAACTGGAATAATAAAAATGACATGCTTAATGGACCATACTTTAAACCGAATATGTTGATAGTGAATGTGATGATGATAATCTACACCTTAAGAAACATTAGAATCCTACTCTGAACAAGTTTACACATTTAGGCAAAATCAATGTTAGGCTGTTATCTAAAATTAATGTTTGGAGTTATTAAACATTCCTAATTTCTAGAGTGTAAGGTTATGATTTTATAAATGTACGTCACAATTGAGTATTTCGTATACTGCTACAACCGTCGAAGAATGTTCAAGATCACATATGCAACAAGATGAATTTGAATATCAAGTTTCTTCAAAAATCAAGCCTCCGCGAGATAAATTTGGTAAAGGTTATGTTTTTATTCCTTAGCATTTAACTTAGAATATTGGGATATTTTTCATCAAAAATTTTCTAAGTGTTGGAGCGGAGTTTCTAATTTTTTCATCAAAATTATTTTTCAAAGTTTTAATTCACTACATTTTCTGGAAAAAGAAAAAAAAAATTAATGGATCGTTTGAACGATAGCCCCCGTCATTTAAACGACATCAGGTCTAGCGCGAAGCTCGTTGAGCGGCATGTGTAGCCATTCAAAAGAGATTTGATTTTCGTTCAAGAAACCTTCCACCTTAGATTTTCTATTTAAACGTGTAAACAATTCTGTTTTGCTTAAGAAGACCTTCGATTTTATGTTCATACGAAACCACTACTGCAGAAATATTTTTCTTCTCAAGTTTAGGTTTTTAAACCTTTTTGTTTTAAATTCACAAGATCCCAATGTTTATATGAATTGTTTTTGGAACCCAAGAACATACCTTGCTAATGTTCAACCTTTGTGGAGAACGCATTTAAGAAGGTTGGAAAGATGTTTCTCAATCCCATTTTGGGAATTGGTGAGATTTTAGGAAAAGGTCATGATGGTGCATCCCATTCCTTTATTGCACCTGAGTCGGGTCCCGCTTGAGTGATAAATTCGCATGGCTATCGACCCGACCCACCTAGGCATCTTATACACGTCAAGAGAGCGCATATGAGACGTTTTAATAGAGTTGTACCTAGGCCAGTTTATATCTGCACACACTGTAAGAAAAGAGGACACCTGAGAGAGTTTTTCTTTAAGTTAGGTTATGTGTCACATTTTTCTACTACGCATGTTCACACACAAGCAAACATACCTAACTATCTAGATGATTACACGAGAGAGTTTGCACATATTAGGGAGCAGGTACTATTTTTGGTCAAGATTTCACATGACATGACGAAGGTTTTCCGTAGGATCTCACAACCTTTGGAAAACTCCACTGCCCCTTCATTTGAGGTCTAGACTTATTTGCTAGCATAGGTTGATTTGCATGATGATATTTTTGCCTATTGCTAGTGTGTATCATTTTTCTAATTATGTTTTTTTTCTTTTTGATATATTTTTGAAAAAATACACAAAGTTTTTTTTTTAGAAATTTGAAAAAACCAAAATGATTTTATTTTGATAAAATCCTTAAAAAAATTATTTTTTTTAGCACCGTATATGAATGAAAATTTAGGATGATTGATTTACAACATCATTCCATATCCACGTTACTATTTGATAGTGTTTTGAGACAATATGTCGTGTCATCCATGTGCTTTACAATGTTTGGAGTCATTGAGATGTTATTAGTGGATACTTCCTTCATGTTTGACTCATTATTTCCTTTATTGCACATGTTCACAGATTTGTTTGATTATTGTTCGTGTCTATCACATGTTGCCCGAGTGTTTTAATCTCAATTCTATGCTTAAAACGAACCAAGTGCAATAACATGAGAGTAATAAAAGTAGTGCACGTAAAAACCATTACCCATGAGGATTTTTTTTTAAATTTGAAAAAATGATGAATGATACAGGAAAACTCTACAAGTGAATAATAATCACGTCGTGAAAGCCACCATTTGAAAAGTGCTGGCACAAAAAAATAAGGCAATAAAAAGATGAAATATGCCAAACTTTGGGCCATTATGTTTTCTCTAAGTTGAGAATTTAGTGATGTCCCTATATAGAGCACACCTAGGGTTTGCTTTTGGTGCTTTAGTGTAACACCTCGTATTTTTGGTACATTTATAATTTAATTAATTCGGATATTCTAAATTACTAGTGTGTTGTAATTTAATGAATTAATTATGATAGAATAATATATAAATATTAATCTGGGATTGAATGGTTAATATTTAGGGAAAATTTATTTACTAAGTGAATAGTAATAATGTAATTTCGTCGTTTCGAGTATTAATGACGAGGTATGTACTTATCACATTCGGAAGTCGGTATAGACTATATTGGGTGGGGATAAGTATTTTTATAAATTAATTCGGATGCAAATTCTGAGTGTACAGTTGAGTCCGAATGGGCCGAGATAGTCGGAAAAGTGTACCCGGGGGTAGTAAACGGGTCACGGGACGTTTTTAGACATAGTCGGGCCCACTCGGGGGCATTTTGGTCACTTGGGCTTTGCCCATTAGTCAAAAAGCGGGAATTGAATAATTAAACTAATAAAAAGAAATAAGGACATGGCTGAGCTTAATTAGAAAAAGGAATTAAAGGGTTAGGAAACCCTAGCAGCAGCCAAAGCCATTTTTGGGATCTCAAAGAACCAACAAGGTCATCTTCAACCTTGGAATCCATCGCAAATTCAGACACTACGAAACCTAAGGCAAGTGAATAACTTGCAATAGCATTAAATCTGTCTTTCAATTCATATTTGCGTAATGTAATGAATTAAAATTCATTTTGGGGTTTCATGGCATAAACATGGGGTTTTGAATATACAAAAGAAAACATGAATCTGATTTGCCCGAATTTATGAGGAGTTATGTAAAATATGATATTGGAATAATGATGTGTATCTGTTAGAATGATATCCAGATAAATTAGAACGAATTTGATGAAGAAATTTGGAGTAAAAATCTGTTTAAGGAAAAAGATGGATTTTTCCCCAAAATTATAAATCAGTAGTTTATGGACGAATTGATGATTGCTGTGGACTTTCTGGGGAATCCTAATAAGGTATCTAATATGTACTGGTGTTAAAAAGGCTTAAAATTCATGTTAGCAGAGATTAGGGTTTAAGAAATTCCGTCCATGGCTGCCCTGTCTTCGCGAAGAAGACGAAGACCTGTTCGATCGATCGATCGACGGTCTGGGGTCGATCGATCGACGGTCGCCAGATTTTGGCAGTTTCGCCAGTTAGTTATATAAGAGGGGAAAATCATATAAAAGTCTTATCTAATTAATTATTGAGAAATTAAATACATGAGAGTAAATCTAATTAATTGTAGATAAATTAATTAGGGTTTGAGGCTAATAAATTAGAGTCGGGAATTTTGACTCGGGTAAATTTATTTTGGGCTACGAGAGTAAGTCCAAATTTATGGTGGGGGCGACACCAAAAATAACTTAATTAATTAAGGTGAAATTTAATTAATATTTAGAGTTGGACCATAAACTCTTAATAATTTTAATAGGCTTATGTTACGGATTTAGCGAACGGTATAGCCGGGACTTTTATATTTATATATATACGGAGGAGATAGTATATATATATGGTGTGCACAATTAATATCAGTGATTAGATATTTTATACTATAGTGCTATAGGGGGAGGTTGCGCGTAGTGGATGAATCCCCTAGCTTGAGGAGTAGGGTGAGTATATTCCCGAGGTCATAGCGTCCATTATATGGGTGAGGGACATCTCACTTTCAGGGAAGGAATATGACCGCCTCCAATTATTTATTTTTATCAAGTTGGTGTGAAAATTTTGACTTGGGATATCTAGGCTATGTGATTGTACCTAGTGGGATAGCACTTTATAGAATTTACATTCCGGGAGTATTTTGCTCGGGAGGATGCAAGTTGTTATATATATTACAGTATGATTGTGAATGCTTAAATATGATTATAAGTATATAATTAGATAATTAATTATATACGGGTTATTAATGAAAAGTGAGTTATTTCACATGTATAACAAGTGTAGAAGTTATATGAATATAAAAAGGGAAATGATTTAGTTAAGTTGATGTTACTAATAACTTAAAAATCATAATCACTACATACTCAGTTAGAGTATGGTGGGTATAAAGGAACTTTGTTAATTATCTAGTCATGAGATGAATAACTAGGTAATTTAATTAAAGCGTTAGTAGTGTACATTAGAGGAAGGGTAAGGAAGTCCTCAAGAGAGTGCGATACTAACTAAAAATATGAAGAGCATGCATATTTATTTATTACTGCAAGTTAATCATTTGTTAAATGTTTTTCAAATGTTTTGGGTACTAACCCTTGCTATAAAAACTTTTAAAAACCCTTTTAGGTGTCCAACCACAGGGACACCAGCCTTGACTATATTCCAGGGATCCGTTGCTGCAGCATATGTGGATGTTGCGGGGTTTTGATAGACGCCTCATTCTTCATTCATAATGTAGAAGTTCATGATTAGTATTCGAGCATGTTGCTCACTTTCCATTTATTTGTATTAGACTTGTTGGGAGTTTATTCTTGTCTTTATGGGATTTATTACTTAGACCGTTGGTTTATTCGGTCAATTATATTTTTACTTGTGAATGATTAATTCAGTTATCTGTGTTTGTTATATAGTTTTATTTTCCGCATGGGTATTTTTATTTTATTTTTAAATAATGAAAGATATACAAATGGCACCAGTCTATTTTTCTCACTTAGGTGGTTAGAAATTTTATATGACGACAGTGATGCTAAGAATGGACCAAATGAGAATCCTGTTCTAACTTGATTTAGGTCTGATCACCCGGGATTAATTAGGTGGGGTGTCACATTTAGCTATATAGGACTTCATCTAGTTGGACTTGAATTTTGACAACATATATTTGTAATTTAGGATTGCGTGTCCCCATATCGATGCCAAGCTCTCTTTGTCCATCTACATCACATGAGCACTCGATTCAGACCGGCCTCTCAGAAAAGGTAATTCTCATTTTCTATGGCTCATAGGAATTTTTGTCACGTAAGACACGACACCACGTTACATTTTCATTTTTATCATATCTTATGATTATGTTTTATTTCGTCATAATAAAATTATTTTTGCGTTCAAAAATTTTAATTTGAAATTTTTATAAGAAAAATATTTCTTGGAAAATCAGTTTTGACACTAAAATTTTTTTTTAATAAAAGTTGCAGAGTTTTTTTTTGAAGTTAAAAATAAATTTAGTCTGTTATTAATATATATATGCGCGATATGTTATATTATATATATATATATATATATATATAGTATGTTATATCGAATATATTTATGTTGGTACGTATGCGTGGTAAGTTTTGTTTGTTTATCTCATTGCTGTTGCCAAGCCATTCTGACCGAGATTTGACCCATGATATTATATATATATATATATATATATATATATATATATGTTAGACTTTAGCTTTTGGCCCCCTAGCTGTTAAAGCATGCGTGTCTTATACATTAGATAATAATATGCTTGTGTGTCTTAATGCCTTTGTATGTTAAAAGGTTTTGATCCTTTTTGGCCTTACACGATTTGACCAATGCATGTATGTATGATATAATTTTTATATTTTAAATATCTATGTTTATATGTTGTCAGTAGACCAATACCATGCGCCTAATCTAGATTTCATAGCAAGTCTAAAAACTGTCCCCATGACAGTTGATGGACGTCTTGACCGCCCCTTGGTATTTTCAGCCCACGGTTTTCTTTTCAAAACCAAATCTGGGTTTCAATTTTGTGTGGCAAACGACGTCACTTCATTTTCATTGTTATCTATACGACGCCGTGTAATTTTTGTTATAACGTTAACATATTTTTTTGTACGTCACAGCTGGCTCCCATAACTGCCTCTTACCGCCCACAGTTTTTATACAAACCGTAACTGGTAGTTTTTCAAAACGGCACCGTGTGTCACTTTTGTTATAACGGTAATATTTTGTAGCGTTCTTGGTACGCAGTGTAGTATAACTGGAATATTTTTAAAACGACACAATTTTATATAACTAATTGTTTCTTGAATCTGTTAGTGTGTCACAGCTTGCACTATACGTGTCACATTTTTAACACTACACTTTGTGTTTCTTTGTGAACCCTCAGATCTGATTTTATCTACGGTTGTGTGTATTTCTTTGGTAATCCATGTGAACCTATTTTACACCAATCTTCACACACTTGTGCACTCTATAAATAGTACCCATTGTGTATCATTTTTAGAGAGCCGAGAAAATAATTTTTGTAGTTAAACTCTGTCAAAAATTTTTAGAAAGAGAGAGAGATTAAACCAGATTATTTTTGTGTCATCTTCAAGTATTGATTTCTGTCAAAACTAAAGTGAAGATTGGACTTCTCTCTTTGTAAATCTGCGCTTACGAATTTTCTAGAGTACATTATTTTTGTAAGTGAGTTCTCTCATCTGTGTGTATTATTTAGATCATTCTTTAGATCTAATATTTGTACACAACACACACTATTCATGAAATTATTTCTGTGTGAATATTCTGCTTGTGACATATTTGTGAGATCTTGAATGTTTATAAAACGTTTTGTTTTAAAACAGATTTTTCATAAATGTTTTTGGTAATATTCAGATTTGTATTGTTTGAGGTTTAGAAAGTTAAACCTATGATTTTTGAGATATGATTTGTGGAAGATTTAATATCTTGACTGAATATTATTTGCTTGTGTGTTTAAGACTATTTTGATTTAATCTGAAATATTTGTGAAAATAGTCTTGATTAGATTTTAGATTAAAATCTGATTTAATCTAATATTTGTTTTCTGAAAAACAAGACTGGGAATATTTGACTGTCTCTGAACTTATTGAATATATTTGAAGTCATTATTCTGTGAACATGATTACTTGATTGTTTAAGTGATATTCAGAAATTGTTTCATATCATATCACTTACATATAATCACTCACTTTGTATTCACGTAGACACATGTTTGTGTAATATCTGAACAAGTCTAGTGTTCCAGATTTAAAGAAAGAGAAAAGAAAGCTTTTCAAAAGTGTATTCAAAGTCAAGATGACTTGATTTGAATAACATAAGACTTGCAAAGATATAGGTGATATAGTCTGTTGCATCACACACTGTCACTTGACTAGAAAATAAATAATAGGCACTGAGCCCACCTCACTTAAAGAAGTTAGAGGGGAGGCTGAGAAGTGAAGAACACAAAAACAAGCAAGAACAGTTTAAACAGAGAACAGAATAAGCAACCAGGCTAGAGACTTGGTCGAGTGGGGTAATAGCTAGATCTTTCTTCTTTATTTGTTAATTTTGTTGTTTGTAAATCGTTCCTTTTGATTTATTGTTTTAGTGGAAGTAGATTAGGTAACTCCTAGAGGAGTTCGTCGTTTTTCTCGGGGAAGGGTTTTTGCGACGTAAAATAAATACTGTGTGTTGCACATTTTTGTTTATCACCTCACAGGAAAAAGTAGGCTTAACTAAATAGAAACTCGCCTAAAATTGAATTAGTTTTGGACTAATAATTAACTTTGAAAATCAAAATATTATTCCTAAAGTTAATCAAATTAAGTAAAAGTTTAATTTGGCCCCCTTTGCATCATTCATATAAACTCGTAGGTTAAAGGTGTTTACTCAACAATAAGTTTACTTCCGCATATAAAGTCCTTGCGCATCGCCCTAGTTGCCTGGGGTTCCCACAAGTGGTATCAGAGCTAGACTTTTAAAGATCGTTTTCAAAACTTTTGTTAAACACTTTTTACCTTATTTTAATGGATGATTCAAGTCAATTTCTTAGGCTTGGTAATTTTAGTAGACCTCCTATTTTTGATGGCTCAAACTTTTCATACTGGAAAATCAGAATGATTGCATTTATTCAAGGTACTTTAGGAGATGACGTGTGGGACTTGATTGAAAATGGTTATAGGCACCCCACTACTCCTATAGCAGAAGGTAGCACTGTCTTTAGAAAGCTGAAAATTAATGAATTAAGTGCTGATCAGAAAAAGATAAGCAAATTCAATAATAAAGGCAGAAATGCGATTTTCATGAGTGTGAGTGAAAATGAATTGAAACGTATATGTCATTGCACTACTAGTAAGGATGCTTGGGATACTTTAGTTATTGCACACGAGGGTGACGATAGAGTAAAGCAATCTAAAACACAAATGTTGGTTCAACAATATAATATGCTAGTCATGAACGATAATGAACCATTTGATGATTTTTATATGCGTTTGACTGATATCATTACCCAATTGCATGCGAATGGTATTGTATATTCTGATAATAATGTGTGTGCTAAAATTTTGAGATCTCTTGCAACTAGATTTGATTATAAACGTTATATCATTGAAGAAATGAATGATCCTTCTCTCACACCTGAATTGCTAAGCTCTAAATTGAGAACTGTGGAACTTGAATCAGCCTTTAGGAAGACTCTCACATCTTATGCTAAGAAAGAGTTGACCAATACTTCTAGATTTGCTTTTAAAACTGCCTATCTTATTAAAAATAAGTATAAGGTGGTTAAACAACAATCCTCATCCGATGATGATTCTGATGTGGAATAGGATGATCTTGATAAGATTGACAATCAACTTGCTGTTATGTCCTCTCAATTTAAGAAACTTTTAGAGCAAAGAAATGATATTGCTAAGAGACATACGCAAGTGAATAATCAATCTAGTCCGATCAGCCGACACCAAAGAAGAACATCAAAGGGAATTTCTGATTATGATAGTAGAAGTAGTAAGGTTGATAAATCTCAATTGGCTTATCACAATTGTGGGAAACTTGGTCACTTTATTACTGAGTGTTGGTCTAAGCCACGGTCCAAGCATTCTAAACAACACAAGGCACATATAACTAAAACATGGGATGCCTCTTCTGATTCTGAATCCAAAGGCAATCAAGGAAATTCTGAACCAAATTGCCTTGCATTTTTTGGGAAAGTTTATGACTGTTGCAGAGACGTGTACTTAGCAGGAATGACTTATTCTGATGATGATTCTCCTTCTGTTCCTGATTCTAACTCTGATGATGTACTTGATTTAATTGATGTTGCTAAATCTTTATTAGCTAGTCAGCCTTCTATGCTTGAAATAACTGCTCCGATTGATGCTAAACGTGCCTTATGTGATACTAAATCTCATGATAGCAACAATTCACAGAAGGACACTAATGAGCATGAAAATTTTGTTAGCTATGATGATTATGCTGAATTGTATGTGAGGACTTTGCAGAATAGACGAGAATTATCTAATTTGGTTAAAAGGCTTAGTGAGACCTTAGAGAATCAATATAAGATTGTTCAACAAAATTCCATTGAAATAAACAATGTCAAAATTGATTTTGAAAAACAATCACTTGATTTTAAATTTCATATTACGACTTTAAATGAAAAATTGTCTTCTTTTGAAGAAAAATATAATGAAGCACTTTTGCAAGTTGAAAAATCCAAACAAGTTTGTGAAACAGCTTTCAAAATGAGTCGTAGTCGTGATATAAAATGTTTTGACCTTGGCAAATTGCTTGATGAAAAAGGATATAAGGGTGATACTAGAGGATTGGGATATGATGGTCCTCTTGGAAATGTTGATCCAAGTAGACCAATCTTATTTGTAAAAGCCCAAGAAGAAATGGCTCTTCCGTTGGAAAGTAAGTTGTCTCAAAAGGATAAAGGAAAACAAGTCTTAATTGAAAGTGATTTTGAAAATGACATTGATACTTTCATTGAAAATTTTGTAGAACCATCTACATCCAAATATTGCCCTACGGCCAAGAGACTGTATAGACCTCCTAAATCATTTATTCGTAATGAATCTGTGAAGCATGTAAGGGAAAAACACTACCAATCTGATCTACCTACTTCTAGTAAATTTTGTACTAGGTGTGATGTTTTTTGTCACCAAATCTGGGAATGCCTTGGTAATCGCAAGAAAGGTACTCACTTTAAAAGTCATAACCCTAATGTGAAGCGATTTACAAATTTTCCTAGGCAGCGCACTAATACTAATTGGAATCATTCCTTCAATAAGTCTAGGCCTCATGTTAACAAGAACAGATTTTCGAAAAATAAATTTTATCCTAAATTTCAAAAGGCACAAAAACCTTTGAAAACTTTGCCTATTTGGATTAGGACTTGTGACTTGAGACCTCAAATGGATTTTCTAAATTCGAAGAAATGCCCAACTAATGTATGTTACGCTTGCGAGAGTAAGAAAATCATTAAGTCTTCTCACGAGAAGGTTAAGGACTTAAACACCACCACACCCTTAGATTTATTCAATTATGGGGGAGGTGAGTTTAATCAAAATGGAGTTTCCAAGTATTGTGACACTAAAGGATATTCGTACCAGTTTGATACTCCAAAATCTCATAAACAAATTAGGGTAGTTCCTTCTATTTCTTGCGATTTTCAACTTGTTGATATGCTGTCTATGCCTTATGATAAGTCTTGCTTACATGTAACTTCAACATTTGATTGGAAAGATTGTACTTTAATGCTTTGCTTGTGTTTAAACTGCATACTTTGATTACTAGATCTCCGAGGTTTTAAGATAAAGGTATCTACTAATAATGGTACTTATTTGAAGATTATGAACACTTAGTTTTTCTTCTTCTTACCATTGTCTAATTTAGTCAAAATGGGGGAGAATTGAGTACATATTCTAGTCTTGTGTTGTTGATGTTTTCCATACATATCCTGTCTTATAATTTTCAGCACTTTTAATTCTGTCATATTAATATTGTGGTAGAGCAAATGTTACTAACTTGATTTCTCGGCAGAAAGTATATTTATGTTTTGCAGGTTTTCTTAACCGTGCATCAAAGTTGTGTCTTTTCTTTTCTAGGCTGGGTGGGTAGATAGATATTTTTTGTATAGGATATATTAGGTATTATTTTTCCTTAGTATATCATTTGATGTACTCAAGGGTTTTGTCAAAATTAGTCTAATGGGGGAGATTGATGTCCCTATATAGAGCACACCTAGGGTTTGATTTTGGTGCTTTAGCTATATTGGACTTCCTCTAGTTGGACTTGAATTTTGACAAAATATATTTGTAATTTAGGATTGCGTGTCCCCATATCGACGCCAAGCTCTCTTTGTCCATCTATATCACATGAGCACTCGATTCAGACCGACCTCTTAGAAAAGGTAATTCTCATTTTCTATGGCTCATAGGAATTTTTGTCACGTAGGACACGACACCACGTTACATTTGCATTTTTATCATATCTTATGATTATGTTTTGTTTCGTCATAATAAAAATATTTTTGAGTTCAAAAATTTTAATTTCAAATTTTTATAAGAAAAATATTTCTTGGAAAATCAGTTTTGACACTAAATATTTTTTTAATAAAAGTTGCAGAGTTTTTTTTTTTGAAGTTAAAAATGAATTTAGTCTGTTATTAATATATATATGCGCGATATGTTATATTATATATTTATATATAGTATGTTATATCGTATATATTTATGTTGGTACGTATGCGTGGAAAGTTTTGTTTGTTTATCTCATTGTTGTTGCCAAGCAATTCTGACCGAGATTTGACCCATGCTATATTATATATATATATATATATATATATGTTAGACTTTAGCTTTTGTCCCCCTAGCTATTAAAGCATTCGTGTCTTATACATTAGATAATAATATGCTTGTGTGTCTTAATGCCTTTGTATGTTAAAAGGTTTTGATCCTTTTTGGCCTTACACGATTTGACCAATGCATGTATGTATGAGATAATTTTTATATTATAAATATCTATGTTTATATGTTGTCAGTAGACCAATACCATGTGCCTAATCTAGATTTCATAGCAAGTCTAAAAACTGTCCCCATGATAGTTGATGGACGTCTTGACCGCCCCTTGGTATTTTCAGCCCACGGTTTTCTTTTCAAAACCAAATCTCGGTTTCAATTTTGTGTGG
This sequence comes from Sambucus nigra, assembly GCA_949130495.1. Taxonomy (NCBI): domain Eukaryota; kingdom Viridiplantae; phylum Streptophyta; class Magnoliopsida; order Dipsacales; family Adoxaceae; genus Sambucus; species Sambucus nigra. Next base: position 40,730,200 of record OX422209.1, read on the forward strand.
CAAACGACGTCACTTCGTTTTCATTGTTATCTATACGACGTCGTGTAATTTTTGTTATAACGTTAACATATTTTTTTGTACACCACAGCTGGCTCCCATAACTGCCTCTTACCACCCACGGTTTTTATACAAACCGTAACTGGTATTTTTTCAAAACGGCACCGTGTGTCACTTTTGTTTTAACGGTAATATTTTGTAGCGTTCTTGGTACGCAGTGTAGTACAACTGGAATATTTTTAAAATGACACAGTTTTATATAACTAATTGTTTCTTGAATCTGTTAGTGTGTAACAGCTTGCACTATACGTGTCACATTTTTAACACTACACTTTGTGTTTCTTTGTGAACCCTCATATCTGATTTTATCTACGGTTGTGTGTATTTCTTTGGTAATCCATGTGAACCTATTTTACACCAATCTTCACACACTTGTGCACTCTATAAATAGTACCCATTGTGTATAATTTTTAGAGAGCTGAGAAAATAATTTTTGTAGTTAAACTCTGTCAAAAAAATTTAGAAAGAGAGAGAGATTAAACCAGATTATTTTTGTGTCATCTTCAAGTATTGATTTCTGTCAAAACTAAAGTGAAGATTGGACTTCTCTCTTTGTAAATCTGCACTTACGAATTTTGTAGAGTGCATTATTTTTGTAAGTCAGTTCTCTCATCTGTGTGTATTATTTAGATCAGTCTTTAGATCTAATATTTGTACACAACACACACTATTCATGAAATTATTTCTGTGTGAATATTCTGCTTGTGACATATTTGTGAGATCTTGAATGTTTATAAAACGTTTTGTTTTAAAACAAATTTTTCAGAATTTTTTTTTTGTAATATTCAGATTTGTATTGTTTGAGGTTTCGAAAGTTAAACCTAAGATTTTTGAGATCTTATTTGTGGAAGATTTAATATCTTGACTGAATATTATTTGCTTGTGTGTTTAAGACTGTTTTGATTTAATCTGAATTATTTGTGAAAATAGTCTTGATTAGATTTTAGATTAAAATCTGATTTAATCTAATATTTGTTTTCTGAAAAACAAGACTGGGAATATTTGACTGTCTCTGAATTTATTGAATATATTTGAAGTCATTATTTTGTGAACATGATTACTTGATTGTTTAAGTGATATTCAGAAATTGTTTCATATCATATCACTTACGTATAATCACTCACTTTGTATTCACGTAGAAACATGTTTGTGTAATATCTGAACAAGTCTAGTGTTCCAGATTTAAAGAAAGAGAAAAGAAAGCTTTTCAAAAGTGTATTCAAAGTCAAGATGACTTGATTTGAATAACATAAGACTTGCAAATATATAGGTGATATAGTCCGTTGCATCACACACTGTCACTTCACTAGAAAATAAATAATAGGCATTGAGCCAACTTGCGCTTAAAGAAGTTAGAGGGGAGGCTGAGAAGTGAAGAACACAAAAACAAGCAAGAACAGTTTAAAGAGAGAACAGAATAAGCAACCAGGCTAGAGACTTGGTCGAGTGGGGTAATAGCTAGATCTTTCTTATTTATTTGTTAATTTTGTTGTTTGTAAATCGTTCATGTTGATTTATTGTTTTAGTGGAAGTAGATTAGGTAACTCCTAGAGGAGTTCGTCGTTTTTCCCGGAGAAGGGTTTTTGCGACGTAAAATAAATACTGTGTGTTGTACATTTTTGTTTATCACCTCACAGGAAAAAGTAGTCTTAACTAAATAGAAACTCGCCTAAAACTGAATTAGTTTTGGACTAATAATTAACTTTGAAAATCAAAATATTTTTCCTAAAGTAAATCAAATTAAGTAAAAGTTTAATTTGGTCCCCTTTGCATCATTCATATAAACTCGTAGGTTAAAGGTGTTTACTCAACAATAAGTTTACTTCCGCATATAAAGTCCTTGCGCATCGCCCTAGTTTCCTGGGGTTCCCACATTTAGAACCTCATTAGAAAAATGAAAAGGTTATTATTTATGAGAGAGTTTTTGTTGGATATGTATCAATGGGTTTGCACGTCTTTTTAAAAGTTCTCGAAATGACACTAAATAGTTTTGGACACTATTGGTGTGAAAATCACTTAGGCTTTGACTTGGTGATTTGATTTAATCGATATCATCTAAATTAAACATTTTACACCTAAGGATATTTTTTATGATTCATTCGATAGGGGTACACTTATGCTTCGTGCACATATGCTTGATTGATTTTTGTTACCTATTGAATATGTTCAGACCCATTCATTCCGTTTCCATGATCTGGTTGTCTTAGTGTAAAATTCATGTTGTGATTTTTGCATTTTTGTAGGAAAAATTGAAAAATCAAAAATTGCTTATGGAATACGTTTGATTGCCTTGTTTATCGTGAAAACTCCATGCTTTATTTGTTTATTCATTTCCATGTCTATTTTAGTTAAATAAAAAGTGGAGAACAGATTATGGGGGGAATTTTTACATTATGGAGGAGATTTGATTATGATGATTGATGTATTTTTATCTCATTTCAAATTTGATGCGTCACAAGGTATTTGCTTTGTTTCATGTGTGTAGGTACAAAGTTGAAAATTGTTACATTAAGGGGGATATTTGATTATGATGATTGATGTATTTTTATATCATTATAAATTTGATGCATCATGAGGTATTTGCTCTGTCTCATGTGTGTAGGTACAAAGTTAAAATTTTTTGGATTGAGCACCCTAATGAGAAAAACTTGAATTCTTCAAGTTTTGGTGTTAAAGATTTTGAGGCAAAGTTTTGAGACCTACAATTTTAGTACCTTTTCATTTTTTGGGTTCATGAGGGTATTATATTTGTATTGGCATTTTATGTTTTCATAATTCGGTTGTTTTGCATAGGGGGAGATTTGTAAGGACATGATTTTATAAAATTCCATCACAATTGAGTATGTCGTATACTGATACAGCCATTAAAGAATGTTAAAGATCACATATGTAATAAGACGGATCCGAATATCAAGTTTCTTCAACAATCAATCCTCCCCGAGGTAAATTTGGTAATTTTTTTGTTTTTATTCCTTAGCATTTCACTTAGAATATTGGGACATTTTTCATCAAAAATTTTCTAAGTGTTGGAGCGGAGTTTTTAAGTTTTTCCTCAAAATTATTTTTTGAAGTTTTAAGGCACTGCACTTTCTGGGAGAAGAACAAAAGAAAAATACTAATCTAACGGGTCATTTGAACGACACCCCCTGTCGTTCAAACGACATCAGGTCTCGCATGAATCTCATCCGAGCGAGACATGTAGCCATTCGAACGAGATTTGATTTCTATCGAGCGACCTTCTACCTTAGATTTTTTATTTAAGCGTATTAAAAACTCCATTTTGCTTAAGAGGACCTGCAATTTTATATTCATATGAAACTGCTACTGCAGAAATATTTGTCTTCTCAACATTAGGTTTTTAAACATTTTTATTTTCAATTCATAAGATCCCGATGTTTATGTGAATTATATTTGGAACCCAAGAACATACGTTTCTATTTTCAACCTTTGTGGAGTTCATCTCTACACCTAAAGACCGAGGTCATTGAGGTTCGGTGCGTGTGGATTTTTGCTGAAGATTGGACTCCGGTTCATGTGGGTTCGCAGCATGGGATCCATTGCTCACTCTAGGCTGCACGTCTATGTAGGTTTGTTGAGGTAAACTTATTGCGGATTTCATTGTAATGCCTATAAATCATGATTTACAAATTATAGTAAAATAAAAGGTTTTTCCCTTTATGGATTTTTCCTGTAATCTGTGAGTTAGCATATTTGTGTTTATGATGGTTTGACACATCCACACATGTTTTTTTTAAGGGTCGATTTAATTTTATTTAAAAACTGATTCTAATTAAATATGTTTGTGGTTGGAATTTGTGCATTTATTTAAATCGTTATCACACACGAGATGTTTACAAATTGGTATCAGAGATTTATTAAAGTGAGTTCATACCCTTTCATAGAGAATCTTCTATGAAAGTAGAAGAGCTTAAGACTGAAACTTGATACTACAGAAAAATATTTCAAAATTAATAGAAAGAAATAATTTATTTGAGGGACATCACAAAGCTATCTTAAATGATTTTGAAAAATCACAATGTCAACTAAAAGAAAATTTGAACAAATTGAGTTCTTTTAACACTTCTAGCATCAAGGTCAAACAAATTTTTTTATTCTGGAAAGTCTTCCCCAATAGTTAAACAGGGAATTGGTTTTAAAAGAAATTTTGAAACTAAGTTTGTTTCCTCCATTATTCCACATTTTCGAAATCACAATCAGACTCAAGCTCACTACCCTTCTAAGAAGATTTATCATTATAATTCTTGTTGTAAAACTAGCCATCTTGAACAATTATGTTATGAATAATAAAATCTAAATTGAAAAAATGAAAATATTAATTGACTCGTGATACCTATTAAGGCTAAATCAATTAAGAAAATGTGATAGAAAAAAAATCACATGTAGGAGTCGCCAAACCATCACGATGCAAGCATAAAAATTAAAATGAGAGAAATAGATTTACATGGTCCAACCATTAATGGCGTCACTGAGATACTCTTCTTCGTATATGAAGTGTTGCTACCAATGTATTATGTTCGTCGCACATGAAGGGGCGGACCTATTTAGAGTTGCTTGATGAGGAAGGGTGTAGCAAGTCAGAGTTAGCCAGAAAGTTCATCAGAGTTCGCAGGTCAAAAACTTATTGGTTCTCGATCGAAGATATTAATGTTGGACATCGAATTATGATTCCACTAGCGATGAGTTAGGACACGAGCTAGTATTGATATGTAAAAGACAATAACAGTCTTAAATCTGAATATGATCCGTCAGAACACATAATATTGATTAGGTTTAAAAAAGAAACTTAAAAAGAGATCGCCAAACCACTTACACCAAAGGCCGCTAAAAATATTTCGCCGAAATAAAAATTGGGCCTTTCTTTTTCTTCTTTTTGAATCGATTTGATATATGTTGTATAATGTGGGTACCCAAAATTTAGAACCATGGGCCTGGACGAGTAGCCCAATCCTGGTGGCCCAAAATTCGGGCCCCTCATCTCTTATATTGATCCGGTCTCCCCAGGGTTCCCACAATTGGAAGTTATAGGGGAGATGGAAAACGTGGAGAAACCCATCACCTCCACTTACCTACATGTACATGTATATATTAAAACCTAGGTCCGGGGCAAAAGGACAAGTTGTGTTCTCTGTAATTACTCTCCGGAGTATATAGAAATAATATCGACTGCACCACCGTGGACGTAGGCACATCTTTGCTGAACCACGTACATCCTTTGTTGTGTGATTGGCATCATATATTCCTTGTTCTTCCTTAATAATAGCTTCTCTCGTATTTATTTGTGTTGCATAATAATCGTCACCACAATTGGCGCCGTCTGTGGGAAACATTCATCTTTCCCTGAGAATAGCCCACGATAAGAAAGGAGTTTCAGATGTCTGGTCACAGCAGCAATGCCCCTCAAGCAAGAGATATTCAAGAGCCACCTGCTCCTCGCAGGATTAGGTCTGAAGTCCGACGTTCAGATCAGAGAGCTCGCTTGGAAAGACCAGCCTCAGAAGAAAGTCAGGGACCAACGAGGTCCACGCAGATATACAAATTGATTGATGCGTACGAGGCAAGGCTCCACGAGCAGAGGGAGTCTTCTCACAGATACAAGGCTGAGAATGCTCACTTGAAAAGAAGACTGGAAAGACTGGAGAGGGAGCTTTATCCTGATAATAGGAGATGCCCATATCGCACTCCTAGCCCTCAGGCGAGAAAATCTTGCAGCCAAGGAAGGAGCCCTAGGTGAGAATCTCAAAAGGACGAAGGAGGCGAGTCAGACGACGACCTTCGCGAACAGCTGCGAAGAGCTCGCCGCTACCAGAGCCCTGCTCGCAGCGAGGATAACATATGAAACATGGTCCGTAGGGAGATGGACCAACATCCCGCTCACCACGGAACAAGATCAACCAGAGAACTCGCGAGGCGAGCTCTCAAAACCCAGATGAAGTCACCCTTCACAAGGGAAATCGAAGAGGAGGAAGCTCCCAAGAAATTTACCATTCCAAGGTTCAAGATTTATGACGAAAAAACTGATCCCATCGATCACATCAGGCAATACCGACAGGCCACGACTATCTGGAATCACCGAGATGCCCTGATGTGCCGCATTTTTCCCTTGAGCCTTCGTGATGTAGCACAGAAGTGGTTCGAAAGGCTCCCCCACCGGTCTATCAAGAATTTCAAATCCCTAGCCGGACTTTTTACGGCCCGATTCATTACCAGTAGCTCCCATCCCAAAAGGATGGATGCTCTGCTAATAATGAAGAAAACGCCTCAAGAGACCCTCCGAGATTACGCGAAGAGTTACTGGGAGTTATTCAATGAGATCGAGGACTGCGTGGAGGAAGTGTCAATGGACTCCTTCAAAATTGGGCTCCCTAGTTCTTACCTCCTCTACCAGTCCCTAACAAAGAAGGAAGCTATGACTATTGACGACCTAATGGCCCGAATCGAGAAATACGCAAAGGTGGAAGATGTCACCCGCCCTAATACAGGAGAAAACGGTCGAGCTAAGCTCACTATGAAGGGAGGTGAGAAAACTGAGAACCAGAAGAAAGGAGGAAAGAATGGAGGCAAAAATGGCTCCAAGAACAGAGGGAACCATGACGCGTCGAAAGTATTCCAGGAAGTCAACACCGTCTTCAATGAACCAATTTACAAAATTCTCGCGAAGATCAAAGATGATCCATTCATCAAGTGGCCCAGGAAAATAGGAGGAGATCCCTCGAAGAGGAACAATGCATTAAGATGCGGTTTCCACAAAGAGTGAGGACATAAGATCGAGCACTGCAAAGCTCTTAAGTCTCACCTCGAGGAGTTGATCCAGTTCGGGCATTTGAACGACTTTGTGGAAAAGAGACCAGAGAAAGTGGCTTCTAACAGAGAGGCGAGACCCGACAACGTGCTGGAGGATGATGCTGGACATGAGTTCGCAGTAATCCATGAAGTATCTGACGTCAAACAGATACAAGGGAACTCAACTCGAATGGAAATGAAAAAACTTACAGCGGTAATGCAGGCTTTTCAAATCGATCTAGCAAAGTCACAGTCAGGAAATCGTCGACGAGCAGAGGACGTCAACTATAACAAGCATATTGTTTTCACGGATGAAGATTTGGTGGGAGTAAGGACCCCACATCATGATGCACTGGTCATTACACTTCGGATAGACAACTTTGATATCGACAAGCTGCTCGTCGATCAAGGAAGTTCATCCGAAGTAATGTACCTCGACCTATTTAGGAAATTGAAGTTGAGCGTCGCCGACCTAAATGAAGCTACTGTTCCTTTGGTCGGCTTCGCTGGAAAAATAACCATGCCCCTGGGCAAGATAATGCTGCCAGTTTGTGCTGGGAACGTCTCCAAGATGATTGAGTTTTTCGTAGTTGACATTGAATCACCGTACCAGGCCATCCTCGGCAAAGGATGGCTTCATACGATGAAGGCGGTCTCCTCGACCTACCATCAGAAGCTCAAGTATGTAACCGAGCAAGGAGTAATGGAGATCCACGGTGACCAAGCGATGGCGAGGAAGTGCTTCATAGCAGCCATCCGACCAAAGCCAAAGAAGAAGGCCGGTTAACCCAGCGAGAAAATTGAAGAGGGTGTGATACCTTCCAAGTAGCAATTAAAGTATGGAAGACCTGGAGTAGAGGAGACCAGGCTCCTCCCCTCCGAGCGTGTCGTCGAGGACCTGGTAGAAGTTATAGCTGAAGTTGGTGATAGTAGCAGAGTCTTCTTGATTGGAGCATCTCTCACCGACCAAGAACAGAAGGAGTTGACGACCTTGCTGAGACACAATGTAGATGTTTTTGCATGGGAACCATACGAGCTACCTCGAATCGATCCTAGTATGGTCTGTCATCAGCTGAACGTCGACCCCACATTTAAGCCTGTCACGCAGAAGGCACGGAGAACTGCACCCGAGAAGGCTAAAGCGGTCGAAAAGGAAGTCGAAAAACTACTGGATGCAGGATCCATACGGGAAGTGTAATTCCCCAAGTGGTTGTCCAACCCAGTAGTAGTTTCGAAGAATAATGGGAAGTGGAGAGTTTGCATCGACTTCACTGACCTCAACAAAGCATGCCCTAAGGATAGTTTCCCCCTATCGAAGATAAACCAACTAGTAGATGCCACTGCGAATGAGTTTCCTGGACGCATACTCAGGATATCATCAGATCCCCTTGTATGCCCCAGACCAGGAGAAAACGGCGTTCATCACGACAGTTGGGTTATATTGCTACAAGGTCATGCCATTGGGCCCAAGAATGCAGGGGCAACCTATCAGCGGCTGGTCACCAAAATGTTCAGGGATCAAATGGGAGACACAATGGAGGTCTGCATCGATGACATGCTCGTTAAGAGCAAGAAGAAGGAAAATCACCTCTCAGACCTGTCAAAGACCTTCGAAATCCTCAGGAAGTACTGAATGAAACTTAATGCGAGCAAATGTTCCTTCGGTGTCCAGTCAGAAAAATTTCTTGGGTACTTGGTCAGTAAGAGAGGCATAGAAGCTAATCCAGACTAAATCGATGCAATCAACAGGGTACAACCCCCTCAAATAATTCAGGACGTGCAGAAGCTCACTGGAATGCTCGCCGCCTTAAATAGCTTCATCTCCAAATCCTCCGAGAAGTGCAAACCTTTTTTCCAGCTTCTAAAGGGGAGTAAACTGATAGAGTGGAGCCCAGACTGCTCGCGAGCTTTAGACGAGCTCAAGTCCTACTTAAGATCTCCACTGTTGCTTATCATACCACAGCAAATGGATTCTTTGTACCTGTACCTCTCGGTATCCAATCACACTGTCAGCTCTGCGTTAATATGCGAGGTTGCAGGAATCCAACACCCCGTTTACTACGCGAGCAAGACCTTATTAGACGCCGAGCAAAGGTACCAGCCATTGGAGAAGCTCGCCTTTGCACTTGTAATAGCCTCGAGGAAGCTGAAGAACTATTTCGAAGCTCATACTATCATCGTCCTTACATCGCATCCCCTTAAGGAGGTCCTAAGGAAAGCGGACTTGTCGGGCAGACTGTCTAAGTGGTCAGTCGAGCTCAGCTGGTTTGACATCCAATTTTAACCAAGGACATCTATCAAGGGTCAAATCCTTGCTGATTTCATAGATAAATTCACGAGCGAGGAACTCTCCGACCAACCTCAACCAACAAGGCAAAAGAAGAACCAAGCAACAAAGAGAACCTCGAGACTTTTTGTTGATGGAGCCTCCAATTCAAAGGGGGCAGGGGTAGGCATTGTCCTCATCACTCCAGAAAACATAATCCTCGAATAAGGAATCAGGTTTGTATTTTTAGCCTCCAACAACGAAGCAGAGTACGAAGCCCTAATAGCCGATCTCCAAAAGGCACAAACTCTACGAGCAAAATGTTTACAGGTATTCGGCGAATCTCAACTAGTCTCCAATCAGATAAGTGGAGATTACAATGCAAAGGATGAAAGAATGGCAGCCTACCTCGCCTTAGTGAGAGAATTAATGTCGAGCTTTGAAGAGATCAACATCCAGCAGTTTCCCAAGGGGAAAAATAGTCATGCTGATGCCTTAGCAGCCTTAAGTTCGACAGTTGACTCTGACCTTAAGAGGGTCATCCCCATCGATTTCCTCATTTGTTCGAGCATTAACCACAATAGTAAGTTACCAACGTGGAACAAGTACTCCAGGTAGGTTCAGCCCCCAGCTGGATGGACCCCTTAAGGGACTATTTAAAGGATGGCACGCTCCCAGATGACAAGAAAACTGCCCACCAGATAAGAGTCAAAGCTGCTCGCTTTCACTTATCCACAGGAGGCGACTTGTATAAGAAATCCTTCTCCGGTCCCTACCTTAGATGCGTCCACCCAGGTGATGTCGAGCAAGTGCTACACGATCTTCACGAAGGAATCTGTGGAAGTCATATCGGAGGAAGGTCTCTAGCCTTTCGAGCAATAAAGGAAGGCTATTGGTGGCCATACATGTAAAAGGACTCCGCAGTATATGTTCGTAAATGCCTGAAATGCCAATTCCATGCTCCTATGTCCCACCAACCCACCAGCGATCTGAAGTCCCTGTTCAGCCCATGGCCCTTCGCCCAATGGGGAATGGACATCGTGGGACCGCTGCCTACTGCCATCGGCAATAGCAAATACCTGTTAGTTGCGACTGACTACTTCACCAAATGGATCGAGGCTGAATCCTTGGCGAACATCCGAGATGCTGATATGATAAGGTTCATATGGAGAAATATAATCACTCGGTTTGGAATCCCCAGAACCATCATCACTGATAATGGAACGCATTTCGAAAGTGGCCCTTTTCAGAACTTCTGTAACGAACACGGGATCAGACACCACTTCAGCTCGGTGGCCTACCCTCAGAGCAATGGCCAAGCTGAAGCTTCCAATAAAATTGTGATCGATGGATTAAAGAAGCGATTAGAGCGAGCCAAAGGCGTATGGGTAACAGAGCTACCCCATGTTCTATGGGTGTACCGAACCACTCCTCGGCGAGCAACAGGAGAAACCCCATTTTCGCTGACATATGGCACGGAAGAAGTCATCCCACTAGAAGCAAGTTTGCCAATAATGAGATCCAACCTAGGTGACCAAGGCCTGAATGATGAATCATTGCTCGCCAAACTCGACCTAGCCGACGAGCGTAGAGAGTTGGCCCTGGTGAAGCTAGCGAACTATCAGCAACATCTCACGAAGCATTACAACAAAAGGGTTAGCCCGAGGACATTCCAAGTTGGGGACTATGTTCTAAGGAAGGTCCTGGGCATCACAGTGAAGTCGTCAGACGGCAAGATAGGCCCAAACTGGGAAGGACCCTTTAAAGTAACTAAAGACGATCTGTAAGGTGCCTATCACTTGGAAACGATGGAGTGTAGAGAAATACCACGAGCATGGAACGCAGCTAATCTCAAGATATTCTATTTTTAGATCTTTTTCTTGTATTTCTTTTGTTATGAAAATAGAAGTTCATTTTCCTTATTACTAATCAAAGTTACTTAGATGGTTACACTCTGATTGGTGACAGTTGCATTCATCGTACATCTTTTCCAAATAGCAAGCACCTTGATCACTACAGCAAGGGAATACCCCTCCTCAGGTCATCGTCATGAAACACGAGAGACCTCTTAGCATTGCCCCTGGCAATATATAAAGCCCCACAGAGGATTCTTAGGCAATACGACCAAATCTTATACTGGTCATCAAACCTACTTCGGTTGAACAAAATCCTGATCGGATGAAGACATCCAACACCAGGTGTGTTCTCGCCAATTGCCCTACTTAGGCCTAAGGAAGTGTGACGACACAACCTAAAAGGTAAGGTGGGGTACAATGGTACTTTGATATTATACTGGACTAGGGGGACACTTGCATGACAAAACAGAAGAGATCATAAAGCAGCAAGGATATGAAGAGTAGGATATACACGTTTAGTTGGCAAAATCGCCCAAAAACACAAACTTTTCATTAATCCATTTTACTTACAACAATGATAATACATGTTTAGTCGACGAGCTCGTCCAAAGCATTTACATTATCAAAAATAAAAAAATAGCGACTGGTAAAATCTCAAGGGGTGGAAGCCTCCGAGCAAGATAATCATCCAATCGAGCTCTTCGTCCGTCATCTGGAGCAGGAGAAAACTCTTCCACAACCTCATTCGCATCCGACTCTAATAATTGTCGAGGAATAGCATCGATGGGGATCCATCGATCGTCCCTCCTGAATGGATTGGGCACCATAGTGGAGGAAGACATCTCATGACGATACCATAGCACCGAGTTCCTCGGGACTTACAGCTCCTTCAAGGCACTTAGTCATCCCCTGATGAAAGAAAGCTCCTCGAACTCAGATAGCCTTATTGGAGCATCCGACCAGCCTTGATCATAACCGTCAGCCCACGCTTGCCGAGGACCTTTCTTGAACAAGAGCCGCAACCGGGTGACGTCCCTTTGAAGCCCAACAGGAATTACATATGCTCGTCGAAAATCATTGCGGAGTTCTTCCATCTCCTTATCATGAAGTTTTAATGCTTCCCTATTTCTGCCCCTGGTGCTACTACCAGCTTGCGGAGGGGGAGGGCGAGTAGAGCCTCGCAGCACATGACCAGATCTTGCTCGCGATGATGAGGAGCCTTACAGAACTGCCGGAACAGTGCTCGGTGCATGCTCCCTAAGTTGTAAGACTTCCCTCCTTAGGTCTTCATTCTCCTGCTGAAGGAACTCCCCAACTTGGTTGACCTCGGTGGCCTCTAGGAGTCTTGTTCTCAGCACATTGACTTCCTCTTGCACTGAGGCACCAATGTACTCCATCTCCCGGAGCCTGTCTTTCAGCTTAGCCACTAGCTCGGATTGCTCCTTATACTTCTGATTTCTATACCCGAGGGACTTGCAAAGCTTAATAAAAGCCTGGCGAACTTCAGGGCTCGCATTGGGACCAAGGGTCCTACCCAACTGGGAAGTAGCAGGGATGTAATCATCCACATCAACTAACTACAAGCGAAAGAAATATAAAGGAGAGAAAGAGATCAGCAGAAGTAGAAATCAAGCTTTTTCATTAATAAAAATTGAAGTTACATCAGACTGAAGTAAGAAAATTTACAGATTAGAAAACACAAAAATACAAAAACCCTATCAATTAGCAACCTCAGGAGTCCCATAGGTGGATGGCCCCTTCTCCTTATCAGCATCAGCAGGAGCACTGTCCTCGGCAAGGCTGACCTCTATCCCCTCCACAAAAGAAACATCACCAGGAGTCGCCTGAGGGACAGAATCAGGGCCTTCAACAGCTGAGGTAGGGTCCTCGTCTACGACTGGGCTCAGCCCTGGGTCATGCTCGTCGAAGAGTGGGGATGCTACATCCACCCCAGTAGCTACGAGAGCCTTGTTCCATCCTTTCTTGAAGTTCAGACGGCTGATATAGCCTATCTGAACTTCAGCATCTTATTATGCCGCAGCCCAACCAGAATTGTAAGAGTCCTCCTTGGCAGTGACAGCCTCGGACTCCTTCTTCTTCAGCTCTTCAGAAAGCACCCTTTTCTCCTCCAGCACAACAATTTTGCTCGAGAAAACTAGGTCTTAGGTGTGCCTCAGCTCCCTTAGATCTATGATCTCCGCATCCTTCTCCTTGCTCGCAGTGGCAAGAGCCAAGTCGAATGAGATCCGAGCAGCGTCAACAGCCTTAAAATTGGCCTCAAGCTCCTTAACTTTCAGCTTCAGGGCAGAGTTTTCTTGCTCCAGTTCACTGTTCTTCTTCACCAGCTCATCGCGTGAACGATACAGCACGACAAAGTTAGTAACAAACTGCAAAAAAGAGAAGATATTAGAAGAGGAAAATGAGAGAAGTCGGAAAAATGCAAGAGAAAAATAAACCTTACCAGATCAAGCCTCTGACTAGACTGAAGGCCCAGGTGCTCTGAACCTACTGCCCTTTGACGATCAGCCGGGAGGACAGCTCTCTCGAGCGGAGCCAGGGCTAGCTGAGGAGAAATTGCCATCGAGGCCCCTTCAGGCAGAGCAGATACTGGGACTAAGGCCTGCCCAACCTTCGTCCTCGCCTCACCCTCCTTTTCTCCATCTCCTTCTCGCTCTCCCTCTTCTTCCTCTCCTCCGCTCTCCTCTTATCTTCCAAATTCTTCCTCTCTTCTTCCTTTTTCCTCTCTCTCTCTCTCTCTCTCTCTCTCTCTCACCTTCTCCTCTTCCTTCCTTCTCCTCTCCTGCTCCTGAGCGGAGGACTGGGAACTAGTAGCCACGGCCCCAGAAGTGGCTTTTTATTTCTTTGACCTCTGTGCAAGGAGCACGTGGTCCTCATCATCATCATCCCTAATCAAGTTCTTCCTCATGGGAACCATATCTTCACTTGAACTGCTAGAAGTGCTCGACGAACTGCTACTATCAAAGCTCCCTCCACCCAAATTACTCACGGCTCCTGCAAAGTCACTTTCAGAGCTGCTCTCCTCCTTATCCAGTTGGATAGGCTCTGCAGCAGTATCTTCTAAGGAGTCAAACTCTGGTATACTATCCACAGGACTCGCTATGAAGCTAGAGCCAACGTTCTTGTCCTCGAGCAGGAAGGCAGCAGATCTGGGGTACTCGCCGTCACCTAAGGGCTCCCTAATTTTCCAAGCCTTTACCAATTCTGAAAGACGGACCTCGTTGAGTGCAGGTTCCAAGTTCTTTGACTTCGCTGCGCAAGAAAAAGCAAAGAAGAGTTAGAAAGGTCACAAATCAGTAAAAGTTGAAACAACAGTACAATGTCTACCTATATATTCCACCACGTAAAAAGGAACAGAGAACCTCTCAGACCTCGACCCTTCAAATTGGGGAGGGAACTGCCAATTCCTAATAAGGAAACCTTCTTGCCATTAGTCCTTATGGGAATCAGGTAGATTTACTACCAATACCCTGTCAGGGCTCCTAGCTTTGAGGTATAGGACACACAGCTAGTTTGAGAAAAGGAGTAACAAAAACAGACCTCGGTAAGTCCTAACCTAGTACCATACAATTGATTTATCCTATGGACGCCATTTACTATTTTCCACACATTAGGCGAGCATTGTGCAGGAACAATATTAAAATAGCCAAAGAAATGCAGGAACAAATCATTGGGAGGAAAAGTGAGTCCCCCTAGGGAAAGCAACGGATAATGGATCTAGTGAGCATCATCTATATCCCTAACATTCCTAGGAAGGGAGGCACAACACTCAATATCTACCCACTCAGGAATGTTGTAAAACTTCCTAAATTCATAGATTGACCTATTCCCAATCTTCCCCATTGGAAGACCCGAGAAAAGCTACAAACCAAAGAGAAAGTACAAGGAAAGGGCACAGGAAACTTACAAAATAGACAATCAGCCCAAGTAATGAGAAGTACAAGCTCAGACAATCAGTCCAAGTGATGAATAAGCACGAGCTCAGAAAACTATGACACTATGGAAATGGAAATTGAGAGAAGAAGGTACGAGGCGCTAGAGTTCTTAGAAGATAGAAGAGTACTGGAAAGGCTGAAGCAACGGGAGAGAAAGTGGCTATTCCAACAAGCCTTTAAATTATAATCATAGCGCACAATAAGCGAAGCGGGTGCTGCCAAATCAACTTCACAGCTTTCGAGGAATCGAAAATCAGCCATAATGGCTGATCATTTAAATCCATTGAGCCCATAAACATGGCCCAACAAATTTAGGGGAAATTGTGGGTACCCGAATTTAGAACCATGGGCCTGGACTAGTAGCCCAGTCCTGGCGGCCCAAAATTCGGGCCCCTCATCTCTTATATTGATCCGGTCTCCCCCACGTTCCCACAATTGGAAGTTATAGGGGAGATGAAAAATGTAGAGAAACCCATCACCTCCACTTACCTACATGTACATGTATATATTAAACCCTAGGTCCGGGGCAAAAGGACAAGTTGTGTTCTCTGTAATTACTCTCCGAAGTATATAAAAATAATATCGACTGCACCATCGTGGGCGTAGGCACGTCTTTGCTGAACCACATTCATCTTTTGTTGTGTGATTGGCATCTTATATTCCTTGTTCATCCTTGATAATAGCTTCTCTCGTATTTATTTGTGTTGCATAATAATCGTCACCACATATAACCACCATTTTTTTTGTAATGAATAAAACAAATGGGAATTTTCTAATAAATATTTGGAGGATCTAAGTGAATCGATATCCCTATGTTAGAGCCTCAAATATATGTTTGTAGAGAGAAAACTTTTGAGAGAGAGATGTGTTGTAGTCTTATCACCTCCTAAAATTGTCAAGAAATAGATTCGTCTTGAAAACTATTGTTATAGTCAATATTTTCAAGAACTCATACAAAACTTAAGATTATGAAATCCAGTGTTATGTAGACTCTCAAATAATAATTGAACACAAAGTTTACGAATATAAACATATGAAAATCATGTTTCAAAAAAACCAAAAACAAAAATTGATAAATCTAAACTATAGAAAGAAACTTAGATTTTGAATATTGTGTGTATGAACCATTGCAAGGAAAAGTAAATCTGCGTGTCATTAACAAGAAGGGAAGACTTTTTATGTTGTTTACCACAAATGACACCAATTGCGGCAGAAAAAATCACTAGGAAGGAGTGACAAATCGTTATGATGCAATTATAAAAATAAATGAGCGAAGGAGATTTATGTGGTTCTAATTTTATTGATCTACATCCACGTGGATTTAATAGTGTTTGACTATAATAATGAGAGAATTTACATGAGAGTTTTTCTCTTGCCCCTGAGCCCCCCTTTCACATCAAGGGTGTCCTCCGTATATAGAGATACGGGTTACAATTGGATAATTCCTCTCCTCATAGAGTTTGAGTTGCAATCAAATAATTCTTCTTACTCTTATACATTATTTAGGACTCTTGGCCATCCTTATATTTTTGGAGCATAAGAAGTTCGTCATCTTAATCGGTGTGCTCACCACGTGTCACACTATTAATGAAGGTGTACTTTCCATCAACAAATAGCCCCACAAGTGGCATTTAAACTAATTTGATTTTAAGATGAGCTGGGAGGTAGTTTGTAATCTATTCACATGCATGTAGTTGTCGACATGAATCGTGCTAGCATTTTTTTAATTTTTGTTCAACTTTTAAGACTTTTTTCTTTGCTTGAGTTGAGAGACGTTCAATCGATATGATAACTAGACTCGAGCATGTCGAGATGTCTACATTTTCTCATGCAATCAGGTCGATCGTAGTTCATTATTCTATTTTATCACATGGTTCAATTGGAGAGGCTAATCGCGGGACTGTGAAAAACTCATGTGTTGAGACTCACTTAGGCATGTACCTTGTCTAGGGTATCAGTCTGTATTAGGGATTTCATATGGTCCAACTGAATAGGCAAACCATAGGCCTGTGACACACTCATGCCCCAAGACTTGTTCTGAAGTGAACTTAGTCTGAGGTATCTCCCTATATTAATATTTTCACATGGTCAAATTGGGTATTCCAACCATAGGCCTGTTAAGCACTCATGCGCCAATTCTTGCACGAGCGTGCACCTAGCTTAGGGTATCTCCTGTATTAAGATTTTCACATAGTCCAATTGGGGAGGCAGACCATATGCCTATTAATCAATCATGCACCAAGGCTTGCTCGCATGCATCTAGTCTAGAGTATCCCCCGTATTAGGATTTTCACATGGTCTAATTGGAAAGGCTGACGATAGGCTTACGAAGAACTTATGCATTGAGTATTGCTCGGGAGTGCACTTAGTTCAGGGTATCTCCCTGTATTAGGATTTTTATAAGGTACAATTAAAGAGGCCGACCATAGGCCTATTAAGCACTTCTTAGACGAGGCTTTCTCGAATGTCTTTTATTAGTCAAAAGTTTTCAAAACCCAATCATCATGGAAGTCAATCTTACGATTTTTCACTTTGATGTCGAATTTGCTTTCTTGCTTGACTAATGTTGCAGTGAATTCATTCTCTGGTCATCATTATACGAAGACCCCAGTTGGGTTTATGAAGATAAGACTGAATAATAATAATAATAATAATAATAATAATAATAATAATAATAATAATAATAATAATAATAATAATAATAATAATAATAATAATAATAATAATGCTTGAACATCCATCGAGACTTTGTTGCGAGCCATATTGACCATTTGTCGGGTGCTGAAATAATATGATCTAATGCCTAACCATCCATCAGTACTAAGATAAGAAGATAATATAAGGGTGATGCCCAACCATCCATCGGGACTACATTGAAATATAATATCGATTGTATAGAGCAACTGAAATGATAGGATCAGATAATAATCATGCCCGAGCACTCAAACAGAATCGCAATAGTAAATATAAACCTTATAAATGAATGAACATGTAGTCATTATCCGGGTTTAAATAAACTAATAATGATAATGTCCAACAGTCCATTATGGCTAAATTGTGATGATGACGTAATATAAATTGTATCGACTATTGACAATTTGACGGGGCATTTTGAAGAAAATAAATCATGCCTAAGCATCCGTCGAGGCAAGAATTTTAAAGGACCAAGTAGATATTACTAATGATCTGACATTGTTAACATATAATTCCAAAGCATTCATTAGGGTTGAATAACAATAATGAATGTAATGTCAAATATTAATCGATTATGTAGTGTAATACCCCGTATTTTTATGCTATTTAATTATGAGATTAATTAAATTAAATTCGGATAAATTAATTTGATATTAATCCAGATTTTAAAATAAATATTTACTTGCATGACAAGAGTTAGTAATTATTGGTAAGAATTATATTGAATATTACTAGATGAGTAAGGTAATATATGAGATTGAATTTATCAAAAAATTTCACGAGTGAATAACACGACAATTATATAAATTAAGTCAGGATGCATGGGTATCATGTTGGGACTAAATCAATGGAATAAAAAATAAATAAATTGTAAGTCTCCCGCATGGTCATTTGAGTGCGTCAATCTGTCTGAAAGGGTCGAGATAGTCAGAAAAGTGTACCCGGAGGTTTAGTTTGGGTCTCAGGACGTTTTCAGGCTCAACCGATGACCCGGGAGGGCATTTTGGTAATTTCCAAATTTAGGCCTTAATTAGGGATGGAAATTAAAGGGTTATATCTGATGGGAGGGTTGGAAAATTTGGAGTTGCATAGAGGCTAAGGAAGAGATAAGAGGGAAGGCTTCGAGGAGGAGAGCCACCAACCCTACACCACTCTCACCAATTCCACGACCAATGCATAGATCGGGGAATGAGGAGGGGGATCATAACCATCATTCTCTATGATTCAGACTTTGATTTCCATGCAAGTATCTAACTTTCTATTCTTTAGTTGGTAACATGTCCATGCTAGTAAAGGAGTTAATTAAATCATGTCTTCATGAAAAAAATAATGTTGTTGGGAGATTATTATTGAAATTTTGGAGTACATACCATGCTAGGATGAATATCTTGTTATATGTTGAATTTTATCCACAAAATTTGATGCCCAATAGAGATAGAAATCTGAAAATTAAATGAATTCTTGAGAAAATTTTATGAACTAGGGTTAAATGATATTTTGTTAAATTAACCCATTTGATGAAGAATCTTGAGGAATTAATGAATGGTTTAGGATGGAAATCATCCATATTGGTTAATATGACGTTCATGATGTTTGGTTGGGAGTTTGGGACATGTTAATGGAGTTTTGATGATTTAAGTTTGAAGAAACCCGTAGGCTTAATATGCAGAATTGTTGGCAAGACCTGCTTGGTCGATCAATAGACTCAGGAAAGTTGATCAATCGATTGGATCGATCGATCGACCCACTTTCATCAATCAATCGACTCCTCCTAGAAATGGAAATTTATTCCCCTTTTAAACGTTAATCCAATCCCAAATGTGTAAGGACCCTTGGGAATTATTTAAATATGATGATGGAACTTGAGGAGGAACAGTAGGGTATATGTAGGGTCCGGGGAGGATGATTTTATATGATATTTAACCATGGGATTTCGTTGGCATAAATTGAATGGGAAATCGTGCGTACGTTAAATTAGGTCTTGCGAGAATTAAGAAGGACGTAGACCAGTAGGGTAGGGATTGTACATCTACTGGTGTTATATTTATCAAGACGGTACACTTCGAGAGTCGAGAAGTACTTAACGATTTGCGGTAACTAAGAAAATAAAAAGAATAATTTAATGATATGTAGAACTCGGGCGTTATGTGCCACGCATGGTTTGCATATATTATGCATCGTGGTTGTACCTAGATGAATAATGTGAATATATATATATATATATATATATATATATTTATATAATGTTGTATATTTGTGTGTAATCATACCCATGCTACTTGCTATCACGGAGGTTCCGCGCTGGTACAATCCTATTTCGATTGGACCTTTATGGGGGATATTGACTTGTTCCCTAGAACATAGCGTCCTTGGTACAAGCTATTCGACAATGATAGTCAGATGGTCCTAAGAGACGTGAGGGTATGTGTTGACCTCTCAGTGACTTGGAACTATGTTTCGCCTCCAATATGTGTGTTTTGTGTTAATACAGTTCAAGAGTGATTACGAACTAGTATTTCCTTTTGTAAGAGTGATACGGGGACCTGATAGCAGAGTATGCCAACACCATAGACTTATGTGGGGTGCCCTACTAGTATATATATTATGGGTGATAAATATATGTACTAGTGATTAATCTATTGTGCTTGTAAGTAGATAAAATTGAGTAGTTAATATTAAATGAGTTAAGTGGTTGAGAACTAAATTGAGATAAATATAACTGGCTTGGAAAATTCATAAGAAAAAGGTTATTAAATATAAACTATAGTCATGCAATCACTTGGATTAGGCTTGGTGAATGAAAATTGGGTTAGACTGGGTAACTGGGTTGGATTTAACTAGGTTAATTCGGTTGTACATTAGGCATTCACACTAGTTGAGAGGTGAGAATTCGCAAGTGAGTGTCGAAGTACTAATAGGTATGTAATATCAACTGGTAAGCATTTTATATACTTGCTAAATTATTTTTAAATTTGTTTTACACAGGGCCTCCAACCCGTTTCCTGTTCCTTCTCTTGTATATATATATATATATATATATATATATATATAATAAAGGAGGAGAGTTTTTTTGTCTCTCCTAACTGACGATTCAAATTAAATTTGAAGAATTTGATCTTTATTAACGGGTGGCTGAGATTAAATGGAAGGGTTTTGAATCCAATGACTTAAAAACTAAAATTTTGTATCTAACGGTTCATAATGGACTTTTTCTCACCAATTGATTTACATTTATTATATTATACCATTATTCAAATCTTCTGTCCCAAGAATTTATGATACTGCCGAAAGTAACACAAGCAAACACCCAATCCTCTTTCTCTCTCAAAAACCAATATCCAACAAACCCATCCCTACACTCAATCTTCAACACTTTCATTTTCTCTCTCCGAACAAAAACAACCCATCCCTACGCTCAATACAACAAACCCACCTAAACCTCCCTCACCCTCCACTTTTCCCCCTTTCACTCTCCCTCATCCGCTCCCCCACACTAAACCTCCGACGGCCACCAATTTCATCCACCTAAACCTGCGTTGTCACCATCACTGTTACTGCCTACTCTTCATCTCGGCCTCCATAAAAGAAGACACCACCATTTTCGCCTACTCTTCATCCACCTAAACCCACCACCATGTTGCCCATTATCACAGCCACGGTGTCTTTTACAGGAGGTCTGAAACTTATGCGGAGGTCTAGAAACATATGCTTCAGGAGGGTCCGATTTCGGTTGCTGAGGTTCTGTACGTGTTTTTTCTTTTTGAGATCTACACTTTTTGCATTTTTTTTATATTTGGTTCCTCCAGTGGTTCTTAATATTTGCGATCTATACTGTTCGTTTCTTAACTTTGGTTCCGATATTTCGGTTGCTGAGGTTTTGTACCTGTTTTTTCTTTTTGACATCTACACTTTTTGACTTTTTTTTATATTTGGTTCCTCCTTTGGTTCTTAATATTTTTTATCTACACTGTTCGTTTCTTAACTTTGGTTCCGATTACAAGTATGTTTCAATTACAGGTATATTCTTTTTTTTGTTTTGATTACCGATTACAACTTTGAAGTAGCGTTTCAAATGGGTGAGTTCATTTATCTACTTTTTCCAACAACTTTAGTGAGTTCGTTTCTCAACTCGAAAAAAAACATACTCGAAAAACCATTTTTTGAGTTCGTTTCTTAACTTCGGTGAGTTCGTCCATTTTTTGCAGTAGCTCTGTTTTTATTGTCTTATAATGGGTCCTTTGGTTGGAGTATATCTCTACAGATACACTTCAATCCTCTTCAGTTTCTAAGGGTTGAAATTGTTGGTGTATTTTCCTGTTTCTTTATCTACAAGACTATTAAACTGTCGTTTGAGACACTTAGTTATTTATTGACCCATTTGTTTATTATTTTCTTTGATCGCTTATTTCACATATTGCAGATCTCACAAATAAAGGAATGAAGGTGTTTGTTGAAATACCGCAAGAAACCCAGACTACTTATTAAAGGTAGTGTTTACCGAAAAACCCAATATTACTGAATGAAGTGGTTGGTTAGAGTGAAACCTTGCATATATTTTATTTATTATGATTCTGGTACAAAATTATTTATTGTAGAAGATGTTGTATATCTACAGATTTTGTTTAATGTTCATTACACTAATATAATTTTTTTATTGTTTTAATTTTTTTTATCGAGGGTCTTTATTGTATGAGTTAATTGAGTAGTGATATGCGTACAAAACACCACCACCACAAAGTCTTCCCCAAAAGTTATAATTTTTTTTTACCCAGTAGGGCTCCACATCACAAGATAATGTTTAATTGGTAGGTGAGAGAATATGTGGTATCCCAACAGATTTGGGGGAGGTTTTGGAGGATTTTTTATTCTCATATCATTATTCGAGTTAATTAGGTATACCTTTCGATTTTTAATTTTTCTGATATGTGATGTTTAGATGTTGAAAATTAGAGAATATTGAAGACAACGATGCGTTGAAAGAGTGAATATTTGTATATGCATACCAAATGTTTGAAAAATATCCACATGAGGTCCTTGATTTGGTGTCTTACTTATGTTCTTAGAATTTATGGTAAAAATTTGTATGTTTCTTTGGTTGAAATGGAATGTGAGCTATTGTGTTTTCTTTACCGTGGTCTAAGCATTGGTTTCCTTCAAGTCACTCAGAACTCTTGCCATATCCCATTTTTTAATTCCCAAAGCCCCGAATTGGCTGTATATTTGAAATTCAAATTTTGAATATCATATAGGATCAATTTTGAAAAAGTCCTTTTAAAAAAAGAAATGTTTTAAAACGACTTTTTTTAAAAAATAACGTCCGTTTTTTTAATAACGAACAAAACGGATTTTAAATTTGTTTTCAAATAATGTACAGAATAATTTGTACAATATATTTTTATATTTTTTAACATTTTTTTTCAATACTTTAGTTTTTTTTTTTATATATGACAATTAAAACGAAAAGATTTTTTTTAAAATTAAAATAGTTTTAAACTCTATAGTTGAAAAAAATCTTAATAGTGTAAATTAAAAAAAACTAAATACAATAACGGCAGGATAAAATAATCGCCCAAGGCAATACCGAAGTCTAAGAATAAAGAATTAAAAAGGCTAGGATATAGTAACATGTCTATCTCTTTATATAAATTTTTTAATATAGGATATACTGGCATGTCAATCTCTCTATATAAAGGCTAGGAAATGAATTGGTAAATTTAGGCCATTTATTCAATGCATAAGGTACCTAAGGAACAAACCAAGCCATAGATATCATACATTCCATAGAGTAGGCGTGTGAATAAGGACATGTGCGTTCATTGTGTGAAATATGGAAATAAACTTAACTCATTATTAAAAGACATATGCGATGTGGGGTAAAATGCAATAGAGTTAAATTATTTTTAATTTGACTTTTTATTTCATTGTGCCGTCGACACGGGTACATATTTATCACGGGAACAAATTTATCGCCTTGCCATTAACACGGTTAGAAAATATCACGGGAATAAATTGTTGTCGTGCCATCGGCACGGGTACATCCTAGTATATATATATATATATATATATATATATATAAGGAGTAGAAGTTTGTTTACTATTCTATAAGATGATAAGCTAAGTAGAGGCTAGGATTAAACCAACAATGCAAGAATCCACGGGTTGAGATTATTTTATTGCATTTTCCTCCTTTGTCCCTCTAATTTTTGGTTTCCCCCTCTTTTCCTTCACTTCTATTTGGTTTACCTCTCTTAGTTTAATTCAAAATAAGGGTTAAATGAGTATTTTTTATTTCTCTACTAGAAAGTACACACTTCCCTCTTTTGACATATATTTCTCTCTCTCCATTTTTCAGTTCATTTTTCTTGGCTCGAAAGTATCATCTCTATCTCCATATTCATCTCCGTCTTACTCGAAAACCCTTCCACAAAATAAACCCGACCTCACCTCCATGCAGATGTCGCCCTTACCTTCTTGATGCCTCCCTCCTCAGCTCCACGATTCCTCCCTCATCTTTACGTTGTCACCCTCTCCTACACACGCAACTATGAAATTAGGGTTTTGATTTCCAAATTAGGTGGGGGGAAATTAAGACCGATGAGTTTTTTATATGTTACAGATTATTAGGGTTAGATGGGCTTTATTAGTGTACTTTTATCTTCATTTTTGTTTTGGGCTTATGATTTAAAAAAAAATTATGCTCTGTTTTGCAGATTGACCCTCAACTCACAATCAAATTTGAAAATGAGCTATACCCTTTTGTTATTTCATATTTTTTATTCTTAAATACTTTATTTCAGTACATCGATCCTCAACTCACAATGTAGTTTTAAAGCTTTTGGCATTTTTAGGTTATAATTTGCTTGAAAAGAGTAACTTTCATAAACACATGTATGTTTGCAGTGTCAATTATAAAATTAGGGTTTCGAATTTCAAAAAAACTCATGTATGTTGGTTATTCTAAAATATGCATTTCGATCTAACTCTTTCCCTTCCTTATGTCCGTGTTTGTTTTCCTACGAGAATAGTGTGTAAATGTTTACATGTTCAAGTATTTGTTTCCTTTCCCCATAACATTTGGTTTTGGATATCCGCAAAAATTAGTCTTTTATGTCCATATATATAGTGAATGTTTTTTTAATTCTAAACTCTGGTTGTGCGCATATCTTTTGTTCTACAACTCTAATCTTATGAAGGAAATATCTCACCCTTTTGGTAATATCTTGCTGTCATCCATCTTTCTCTAAACTTTAAACATTGATCTTTGATCTTTTTTGTTATAATTTAGACACTTTTATTTTTATCATTGTGTAGTTAATATGGTAAAAAAAAATAGTTGGGTACTATCTTACATTTGGTGTCCAATGGCTGGCATACATGCTCTATTATTGTGATGCTGATGAATGTTTTGCCCGAGGAATAAAATTCAAATTGGGTATGGTTTGAAAATAGGGAATATTGGATTTTCCCTTTTCTGGAGGTTTTATTTTGCAGAGTTAATTATTTCATGTTGGTATTACATTGCAAAATTGGGGATCTTTGGTTTTTGTGTTAATTATTTTCTTTTGCAGTGTTAATTATTTGTTTCCGTATTTCTAGTCTGCTCCTTACTGACTTGGCTAACTTCTAACTGAAAATTAGGAGAAGAGCAATGTTAAGTACAAATTATTTGAAATTTCTTTTTTTTCAGGAACTTAGATCACTCGTATATGCTTCTTTGATTGCCGGAGGATTGGGAGATGTGTTGTGGGATATAGAACAATGATGTTTTATTCTACTAGTCTCCCAACAGTGATGCATTATGGTATTTGAAACGAAGCTTAGTTTTCTGGCTTTATAACATCAGTTTTGATGTGACGGTTGGAATTTCTCTATAATATTAATGTTAAGTCAGTAAGTCTGAAATTATATAAACGATGAGTAATATTAATCACATATTTGGTCTCTTTTCGGTTGTCGGTGGCGATAATAATAACAGAATGTCACTAAACACTGGAGACATATAACGAGTCTATTTGCTTTGAATAGGTGCTAGAGAAACATACCAAAATGTTAATCTCTATTTTATCTCCCATTGATTATTGTGTCTCACATTTTTACAGTGGCCCTTTTTTCCTTATTTCAAGTAGTCTAAACTGATTTTGTAACTTTTAAAAGTGTTCTAATTTTTAAGCTTTGTTCTTTTGTGTTCGTTTTCTTTGCTTAATATTGAAAGTTTCATGGCGTCTACTTTTATAAAATTATCACAAGGAATACCAAATGCATGATTAAATATAGGATAAATGAGAGTTTTGACAACTTTTTTAAAGCATTGACCCTCTATTTTTTTACGAAATAATAATTTTCACATTTGTTGTAAGGTTTGATTCCGTGATTACATTGGCTAATATATGTTTAAAATTATTTTTGTAGTTCTACTTCAAGCTGTATGCTCACACTAGTATGCAGGAACATGAACATTTGTTCTACTTCAGGTTCAAAAGAGGGGTTTATCAACTTCTCTCTACATCTGTTTGTCATGCTCGCTCGCTCTCTATTTGTCTATTTGAGTTTGATATTGTTTGGGCATTTAATTTATATATTATTTTAATTAACAATATTTTTGTTATTTGATATTATTTGGGTTTTCATTTATATGTTCTTTTAGTTGACATTAGTTGTTTTTAAATAAGGTATGCGGGACTATGTTTGGTAGTTGATTTGGGTCTTTGTTTGGGGTTTTTATTATGTTTTTAGGGGATTATGATATTTGTTATTCTATTTATTTTATTCACACTTTACTTGGTTGAGTATAGCAAGGGCTTATCAATTGAGTTTGTGGTGTTTTATACTGAGGTTGTAAACTGATTTTAATGTTTCTACAAAGGTTCTTATGTTTTATTCCGAGTTTATACTGAGATTGTGATAAACAAGTGTTTAAATACCATAAGAGACTTATCATAGCTATGGATGCTGCAATATTTTTTATGTTGCAGTTTATTGATTCTGCTTATTTTTGGCAGATCAATACAAAAGGTTAGAAACCAAGATTGCCATGTGACACCCCAACTAATTAAATACCGGGTAGCTACTCCTTTATTAAATTAATACAAAATGCCAAGTTGGTTCAGTTCATATCATCACTGTCGAAAATATTTTAACAATTACTAACCACCTAATATTTAAAAAGTGAGTTGTCAATTTTAATTAAATCCGATTAACATGCAAGTAGACAAGAAATGCGAACATAACTACCACAATGAAATGACAATAGTATAACCATACAGTAATAATGAAACTGGAGGAATACTCCTCACAACAAATCCAAACACCAGAATAACAAATAATAAGTTTGAATCATAATTTATTACAACCCGAAATCTGAAATAAACTAAATAGATAAAATGTTTCTAAAAGAAAAGAGGCGACATGCCCAACTGATGAGGAGATCTACTAATAGATTCAAGATCGAAAGTGGAGGCGTCTAATGACAAGATCTGTAACTTCCACAGCAGCTACAGTACGTCACCTGAATGGAACTCCTATGCTTGGTGTCCTTGTGGCTGGGCACCTAAAAGGTTTTTACAAGAAAATATATTTGAAAGCAAACGGGTCAGAGCCCGATTGTGGAAAAATAGTTTAAAAAAATAGCAAGTGTTTTAATGACAATAAAACAATGAATGCAAAATACATGTTAGGACGTGATCTCTCATGAAATACTCACCTCTCGACTATTTGTGCACTCCTAACGTACCTGTACCCATTCTAGTACTTACCATATCTAACTAGTCCAAAATAAATTCTAACCTTTCTATACGATTCACACTTTAATTCCAACATCATCAATTAATTAAAGAGCTTTACATTTATTCTCGGTTTCCCATTATTAGCAATACTAATATACTTGAGATCATCCCATTTATCTTTACAGATCGTTGCTATAATTATACTCACAATTAAACATGACAGTTCATTTCAATGAACCTTATATTATTCTCATCGTAAATATACATTACTAGCACCCGGAGACTAAGCTGCGGTGCACACATACTCTGCTATCAAATCCTGGTACATCACGGACATAAGGACCACGAATTCCGAATCTCTCAGGAATCGTTCTCAAATAATAGCAATCACAAATAATGGAGGCGAACATATTTCACATCACATGGGTCACGCATATACCTACGCTCCCATGATCAGCAGACTTATTAACTTCTCAATAAGTCCTTCTCTGACCTATGTCCTCGAGGTACCAATCTACATCCCCCCATAGGCACACAAAGATTAGATGTCCCTAATCGAACGCAAACCTCCCATGATAGCAAGTATGGTAGGTATGTTATACACATAAAACCACATATACTCAGCATTAGTACATCTTAGATATCTCGTATTATTAATATAGGTATACATCTCGTTCTTATACCATCATTTAATGTTATACGATTACGAGCCCCCGATTTTTATATTAACATTATCAACCCTTCTCACGTCGTAATTAGGTATTCGTTTCTTACTCCCCAATTGACATCTGATTTTATTATAAGGTTCTAAGTTCTACTCCTTAACGTGCCCCAATTCTCACAATTATACCCAGTAATCAATAAGGGAAGGTCAATACTCCAATTAAATAAGTCTACGGAACGTTTGAAATGAAATCAGGCAAAAAAGGCCATTCTGTCAACTCGTTAGAAGTCTCGTTTGAACGAGGTTGTTCGAATGAAGGGATTCGAATGAAATACCAACTCGTTAGAAGGGATACTGTCATCTCGTTAGAAGCTCGTTCGAACGAGGTCATTTGAACGACATGGGCAGGTCTTCTAACGAGATGGCAGTTTGAAACCATAAATTTTCTACTTCATTTTTCTCTTCTCTAAACGCATCCTAAGATGTTCTTAAACTTCACTACACCCTCTTAGGTCGTTTCTTAACATATTTTTGGGGTCAAATCTTCCTAAACAACATATATTATCATAAATCCCCAAATTTTACCCCAAACCCTATGAATATGAACCCATAATTTAATCTCTATAATTTCGCCTTATAAATCCATTTTTTTACATCATCAAAAGTTGTATTTTGTATATGACATTCACCCAATAACATTCTACATGCAATCCTCATATCATTTTATGAATTTTACCTCCAATTTCATGGATTTTCATCAAACTTCCAATATAAGGAATTTATTCAATTCTAATCATGGAAGAAACATTCGCTTGAAATTAATGTAATTAAACCACTTGCCTTATGTTCTGACTCGATGTTGAAGGATTGAAAGTTGATTCTCTTCTTCCTCTCTACAGAATTTCTCCTAAGGATGGTGATGGCTTAGTTTTTGCTTTTGTAACTTCTCTCCAACTTCTCTCAAAACTCCCATATCCCACTCTCTTAACTTTTGATGGTAATGGCCTTAGTGTCCCCTTTAAAATTATAAATATAAACTCTAATTTTCGTGGGTTTTAATTCCCTTATTTTTAAATTACCAAACTACCCTTTTGGGTTGCGAGTATGGCCTAAAAATGCCCCGGGATCCAAACAAAACTCCTGGCTAGTGTTTTTTGACTATTTCGACCCTTCCGGACACGTTGACGCACTCAAAATGACCATTCGGGAGATAAAAATAAAATTCACTTTTTACTTCAATTAATTACGTTCCTAACGCGACTGACACGCATGTCCCAACTAAATTTCCCAAATTAATTTAAATATCATCAATACTCATGTATTGCCATACATACTCGGAAATAATAAATTTTAACATCATAATCAAATACCAACTCACATCTCGTTAGTATTTATATCCGGATAAATTACCAATTAATTCCCATTTAATTCAATTAATCCCTTAAATAAATATCGATAAAATTACAGGGTATTACACGCCATAAGAGACTTATCATAGCAGTGTGTTGACGTGGTGTTGTGGTAACCTTCTATTGTCCTTGGTTTCTTATGTATCGATTTGCTATTACTGTATGTATTTGTTATTACTGTGAAAAGGCTGTGGTTTTAGTATGTTTTGCAACTTTGGTTTTAGGTTAAACTCATATTTACATATATCTCACAATGGTATACCCTTAATTAGGATGCGTTTTTGTTCATTTTATTAAACAATCATCTAATATATATCTCACAGTGGTTTTAGTATGTGTGTTACTCACCATTTGAATTTTTAAATCATGTACAACAATAATCAGTGATACAAATTTGAGTTTAGTGCCTATATCTTTAGAGTCACATTGATGCAGAAGGATTAACCCCCTTCTTTGGTGATGTAGGTCTACAACCAGTCATATATTTTTATTGGGTACATTATATTTAGGTACATACAAATCAGGTACATTATTTTCTGTTTAGGATTGTTTTGAAGATATTGGCAGTGAATTGGTTTGACCTATGATTAAACATTACCCCATACACATTGTACACTATACAATACTTTAGTTTGCAGTTGTCGCAAAGAATCCATGTTGCTATAGTTACACATTGGTACTGTTTAAGGGGTAAAATTTGACATCAAAATCAATAAACTTAAATATGCAAGTGCCGCTATATTTTTTGGTTGAAGTAGAGTGTTGTGGGATTCAAATTTGTACAAGAATATAGCAACACTAGTTCAGGCGTGCTTCAGGCATATAGTAGCACTGCTTTAGGAATGCTTCAAGCATATAGCAGCACTGCTTCATGCATATCTTAATTTGAGTATTGTTATGTACTGGTATATGCTTGAGAATATTTATGATTGTGATGTGGGTTATATTTAATTTTAAATCAATTTGTTCATTTTGTAGAGTTTGCATAAAATTAATTTGAGGTTGTTGCGTTAAGAAGTACTTTGTTTTTTCTTCAAAAGCATTTCTCTCGCTCACGCATTGTATTTTTTCATTATTTCAATCAAATACTTTGTTATGTTATGTTTTATTTTCTTTTGTGGTATGATAAGATTTTGTTCAGGAAAGGCTTGAGCCGTCTTTCATATGGAAATTGCTCAGGAAAGGCTGGAGCGGGAGTACAATTTGACACTAATAGCTACTGCTCCAAGTGTTGTTTACTCGGTGCACTCACTAAATGGTGATTATGTTTAATGTTTAAGTCCATATTTAATTCTTAAATCTGGAAAAAGGAGGTCAATTTAGGAGCCTGTTGTGAAGATTAAGATGCTCACTCCCAAAGATTATATTGGTCCACTAATGGATGTTGCTCAAGATCGAAGAGAATGAATGGAAGAAGATAATGAAGTCCATTGGAAGTTGGAACTGTATACCTCAAGAAGCATTCATGACTATTTTGAAACATGAAAACACAACAAAAAAAAGTTACTTTTAAGACCCTATTTTTTGAGACAGAGAAAATGTAGTCTTTAAAACATACTTTTTTATACGGATATAATTAGCCGTCTCAAAAACTATTATTTTTTTAGACTGTTAATTATATCCATCTCAAAAAGTGTCACTTTTTGATATGGTTAATTATATCCATCTAAAAAAATGTCATTTTTTGATACGATTAATTATATCCCTCTTATAAAGTAAATCAAATGAGACGGTAAATACTTCTTGTATCAAAAGATAAACCAAATAAGACGGCTAAAAAAATTGGTTCCCACCACTAATTATTTTCATCTCCCGCTCATGACTAACCTAACCTATTACCTAAAAAAACAAAAAACAAAAACCCACTCCACCACACCCAATCGGAACCCACTCCCCCCCCCCCCCCCCTCGCGGTGCTTCTTCTCCTCCGCCGGTCCCCCCTACCGCCGTTCTTCTCCTCCCAGCAACGTTCTCTCCCCCCAGCGAACTTCTCCTACTATCCAGCTATTTTTTCCTTGTTTTTCTTTTCATGGTAACTTTTCATCTTTACTTTTTTTTTTGAGGAAAACAACAAAGAAATTATTGTTTCAGATATTTTGGTTGCAGTCTTGTTCCCACAGAATTGTTAGTGTACGATCCCATAATCTTTTTTTGTTGTTTGAAGTCCCATTTTTTAAGTTGATTGGTTTGTAAATGCTCCGTATAAAATGGGTATGACAGTTTTCGCAATGTCATTTTGGGTAAAATGACATTAACCCTTACCCACAAAGTTGTTAACTTGGGACTAACACCAAATGTGAAAATACATGGGATCGACCACTAATTAATCTCACATTTTAGGACTAAATCCCTGAGTTCCCTTGTTGTTATTTATTTATTATTTTTCTTCAAAATATGCTACTGTAATAGTTAGTTGCACAATAGTAACAATGGGTGTTCAAAAATTATTCTTTAGACATAATTAATGATGCCATATTCATAAAGTGTAAATACATAACCATATGCATAATACTTATATAAAATTTAAATAAAGAGTGGATGCTTATTTGTTGATTTTTTTTTGTAGCTTTCAATGTGACCTAATAAGAAGATCTATAATAGTCTATTTATTTTGTTTGGTGTTATATAGCATTATGGTTCATGTTGGCTCAATGATTCTATAATAGTTTTTTATTTAAATTTTAAAGAAATTCTTAGATGCATGAACCAATTATTCAAAGATCCAAAAATTATTCTTCTCCCAAACCATTAATGTTTTTTTTATGTATTTGAGATTTGTAGAACGATTGATTAGGTTTTTTTATGTAAAGTTGTGATTGGTAGATCTTCTCTCTTTTTTTATGTATTTCTAACAATGAAGTTAAATGATATTAGGTCTTAATACTACAAAGATAAATGCAAGGATACAAATGCTTTAGGGATCGTTTGGTTCGAGGTTTAGAAAAGGGATGGGAATCCTTGATTCGAGGAATTCTAAGTTCCTGGGATCTTAAATTCCTTTCCATTGTTGGGTTCGAACGGGATTTTTTTTCCGGCACCTCAATTATTTTCCCATATTAGGAATAAATATCATTTAATTAAAATACCCTTCTACTTGATTTGAGTGTGTGCGCGCGAGTGTGTGATGAGTGTGTGTGTGTGTGTGTGTGTGTGTGTGTGTGTGTGTACGAGAGAGAGAGTATATGTGTGTGAGTTAGAGATAGTGTGTGGGTGTGTGTGAGAGAAAGAGAGAGTGTATATGTGTGTATGCATGTGTCTGTGTGAGAGAGAGCGTGTGTATGTGTATGTGTGTGTGTGTGTGAGAGAGAGAGCATGTGTGTGTGTGATAGATAAAGAGATTATGTGTGTGTGTGTTCGTGTGAGAGAGAGAGTGTGTGTATGTGTATGACAGAGAGAGAGAGAGAGAGAGAGAGAGAGAGAGAGAGAGAGAGAGAGTGTGTAAGAGAGAGAGAATGTATGTGTGAGAGTTTATGTGAGGTGGTATTTTTGTCTCACCACAAAAGTAAACTAGAATAGCCGGGAATATAGGATTCCACCATTTTAGAGGGGAAATGAGAATTCCAATTCTGTGGGAATTCTAAATTTCAGTAATTTTAAGTTCCTCCCAAATTTCTAACCAAACATTGTAATTCTAGAGAGGGAAATTCTAAATTCCAGGATTCCTAAATTCCCTTTCGAAACCTCGAACCAAATAAGTCATTAAAATTCTACAACTACTTTGAGAGCAAGTATAGAAATGAAATTAACATGTTAAAGATGTAGTTTGAGTCTCATTCCCTCTTTAATTAAATATCTTTTCTCAGAAAAAGTTTGTGTCAATGGTGGAGTGCCAGAAAGAAAAGAGGAAGAGAATCGAAGAGAATAGAGCAAAATTGAAGGAATTGGGAATACATAAATTGTATTCGGCAATTCAAAACAAAGATAAAAATAAAAAAGGTGGTTCAAAGAGTAAAAAAATCATTGGTGATGATGACGAGTTTGTGCCACGTGAAGAAGAAAATGAGCATATGGATTCAAACGAGGATGAAAATGGGTATGTGCCTTGTGAGTTTTTGAATGTGTAAATGTTTAGTGATGTAGATGTTAATTAATTGATTGTGTGAATTTTTGTTTGATATTTTCCATTATCATGCGTGCATTAATACTTCAATATTTCAAATTTGAATTGCTCAGTTTAGTTAGCCATAATAATACTTAAATTGATGTGATGAATTATATTCTTATTTATATAGTTTGTTCTCCCTTTATGTGCTAATCTTTTTAGGAATTCATGTTTGCCATTATTAATCTTTTTAGCTTTTCATCATCTTGTGAAAACACTATTAATCTCTTTATCTTTACATTATGAAATATAAATTTACTGGCATTTTTTTTAAATTCATAGAAGGGAACCATGGATAAGAGTTGGATTGATTTTCGCAACCCGTGTTCAAAAGAATACATTAATGGGATTGAAGGGTTTCTTAACTATGCATATGCAAATAAAAACATTGAGACAACAAAAATCTATTGCCCCTGTAAGAGATGTGTAAATAGAGTGTACCACGCCGGACAAAATGTGAGATATCACCTTGAGATGCATGGTTTTGACAAGACATATAAGGTTTGGATTTTTCACGGAGAAACTTTTGGTGGTGTAATCAGCGATATAAATACTCCACAGGATGATAGGTTAGTTCATGATATACCTATTCCTGTTGAACTGAGTGCTCGAGATAACATTGTTATAATGGTTCAAGAGGAAGTAGGTATTTCCCACGTGCATGACAATATGTGTGAGGAGGAATATAACACCGAAGATGTCTTCAAATCCGACGGAGATGTTCCCCAATACTATACTCTTATGAAAAAGGCTCAACGTGACTTCTATGAAAATAGTCTGCCTAGGATTACCGAATTGTCATTTGTCGTTGAACTCTTGCAAATGAAGAAAATTCATGGTTAGACAAATTGTTCTCTCACGGCTTTATTGAAATTTTTGGGGAGGATGTTTCCCCATGCTAGAATTACCAGGTCTTACTACCAAGCCAACAAGCTAAAAAAATACTTGGGATGAATGCCAAAATAACTGTATGTTGTTTCGTAATGAAATTGAGGGTCTTGAAAGTGTGGCATATGCGGATCTTCTCGATATATAGATGAGGACTCAAGTATTGATGGTGTCCATGGTGTCCGAAGGTAGCCGTGAAGAAAATGAGATACTTCCCTTTGAAATCGAGATTGCAGAAATTATTTTGGTTATCATATTCAGCTCCTCTAATGAAATGGCATGCGGAAGAAAGGATCGACGATGGTGTAATAATACATCCCACTAACTTTCCTGCTTGGAAAACTGTTAATGAGAAAAACCCTTCTTTTGCGACGGAGATTAGCAATGTTAGACTTGGGTTAGCTGCTGATGGATTTAATCCATTTGGTAATATGAGCATTAAGCACAGTACATGTCCAGTTATCCTCATTATTTATAACTTACCTCCGTGGTTGTGTATGAAGCAACCTAAACTGATTTTGCTATTCTTATAGATGGACCAAAAGGACCCGGAGATAAGATCGATGTATTTTTACATCCATTGATTGATGAGTTGATTGATTTATGGGTTGATGGTGTAGGCACTTACGATGCATCCAGTAAGGATTTATTTCAGTTTCATGCATCGTTGTTGTGGACCATTAATGATTTTCTCACTTGTGCGATCTTATCGGGATGGAGCACAAAAGGTACATTTGTTTGTCCTTGCTGTAATGAACACCACCAGTCAATGCGATTAGATAATGGTAAGAAATTATCTTATTGAGGTCATCGTCGATTCTTAGACTCGTGACATAGGATTCATAGGCAGAAGGCACCATTTAATGGGAGGGTAGAATTATGTCCAGCGCCAGTTAAACTTTCAGGCTTACAAGTATTGCAATAGTTGAATGATCTTGACGTTCAATGTGAATATATGATGGAAGATGTCTTTAGAAGGAGGGAAAGAGAGGCGTTAGAAAAAAGTAAACAGGGAGTTCCAAAATGTAGATTTAGCTGGAAAAAGAAGAGCATATTTTATGAATTGTCATACTGGAAGGATAATCTTATTCGCCATAATCTTGATGTCATGCATATTGAGAAAAAAGTATATGATAATGTCCTATTTACATTATTGGGTACTAAAGGGAAGACAAAAGACAATTTATAGGCTCGAAAAGATCTCAAAATTTTGCGTATTAGATCAGAGCTTCATCCTCAACTACGAGGGTCAAATCTACAGTACATTCCCCCTGCAAAGTACGTGATGAGTAACAAAGAGAAGTAGATTTTTTTTAAAGTGTTGTAGAATGTCAAAGTTCGTGATGACTACTCTTCGAACATTTTACGGTGTGTGAACATGCAAGAATTGGGATTAAAGACCCGTGATAATCATTTTTAATGCAACAATTACTTCCAATAGCAGCGCGAAGGGTATTGTCCAATCATATTGTCAAATCCTTGAATGAATTAAGCAATTGATTTGTGATATTGTGCTCAAAAGCAGTTACCGCAGCTGATTTGGAAAAGTTTGAAGATCGAATGGACCTTACACTTTCTAGCCTTGAGAAGATATTCCCTCCAAGTTTCTTTGATGTGATGGAACGCTTGCCTATACATTTACCGGATGAACTCTAAATTGTTGGTTGTGTCTTTTAATATTAGATGTATCCGATTGAAAGTTACCTTAACACTTTAAAAGGCTATGTTGGTAATCGGGCACATCCTCAGGCCTCGATTGCCAACTGTGTTATTCATCAGGAATGCATGACTTTTTGTTGCCAGTATGTGGATGTGGAAACTAAATCTAACATACCGGCTAGAAATGATGATTGGGGGCATATAAATGGTTGTGAAATTGGGAAAAAAGTTCAATTTGAACTTGGTTCTGTAATATATATGCAAGCTCATCGGCACGTTCTTACCAACACCGAGGCAATGATGCCATTTGTTGAGTGAGTTTTATTAAAAGTATTTGGTGTTTTTGAAAATCATTTTTATATTTTTTGTGTAATTGACATATGGCTATTTGTGTACTTGTAGAAAGCATCTCGCAGAACTTTTATCAAAGTATCCTCAAGATTCACAAAATCATTGTGTTAGTCGTCTTCATAACGATGAGTTCCAAAAATGGTTTAAGGGTTATGTAAGCAAAAATATCATAACTAATAGTTGAATTATGAATAAATATATACTTTTATATTGACATATACTTTAATATACTATCGGTTAATAAATTGGGACATGATGGTGTGCAAATATCCGACGAAATCAAATGCTTGTCTTTAGGTCCTCTTAAGGATGGGGTCAGATTCAACACTTATATTGTTAGCGCTTTTAGATTTCGAACAAAGAGACTTGATAGGGGAAAGAAAACTCAAAATAGAGGAGTTGTTATAAAATCCAAACAAATGAGTTATTCTAGCCGGAAGGATAAAAACCCCATTGTGGGTGATATTACATACTATGGGGAACTAACGAACATTATTGAAGTTTAGTATCTTAATGGCATGAAGTTTGTGTTATTCAAGTGTGATTGGGTTGAAAATCGTATGGGTACAAAAGTTGACAAGTTTAACTATATGCTAGTGAATTTCAAACATTTGAAATATAAGGATGATCGAGAGAGTAACGAACCTTTCATACTAGCATCCCAAGAAGAACAAGTATTTTATGTGCAGGACCCTATCGATATAGATTGGCATGTTGTTGTTCCCATGACACCAAGAGACCAATTTGATAGGTAGACGACAGTTCAAGAAGATGGAGAAGAATTGTTGCTTACTGGAGATAAGCCGTTTCTCATGCAAAATTTGAATGATGATCAAAACTTATGGTGGGTGAGGGATGGAGATGGATTAGTAGTTGACACTAGTGTGGTTCAAGCTAATGATCATGAATATGTAAATGAAGATGAAGACAAAGATGGAGATTTAATTTAGAGGGACAATTCTTGAGGGAGATATAGTCCTATACTAGTTATTTTTGTTTTTGAACTGGAGCATTTGTAGTTTGGTTTTGTATTGATAGTTAATGGTATTTTATTCAAAACTAATCACCATTATCATCTTTTATCCAAAACTAGTTATGGATTTTTGAACTTGGAGCATTTTTTTTGTGTACTTCTTTATGTGTGATTTATATTGTCAATATATGGCTTTCATCTTCTCTGCTTAAACTCACCCTGCCCCCAATGTTTTAGCCATATGAATGGAAGTCTTGCGTTGGTCCTCTGACTCTTTTCTTGGAAGATGAACCTATTAAATTGCACATATAATGAAAATATCAACCAACAGAAGAATTTCACTGATACAAGACATTATATGCAGAAAATACCAAGAAAGATACACAACTGAGGCATACATTTTATATTGCAAATACCAATTCATTCATAAAAATTATATACATCAAGTATTGAGGAGAGCTAAAAACTATATCCAACAAGTTATATGCAACAAATACAAGTCCATAACTTGGGCGGAACATGCCACACGATGTGAATACACAAATGCCTGAGAATCTTTGCATTCAAATCAGTTAAGAGCAGTTAATCTCAACTCAGTGCATTCAAATCAGTTAATACTAGTTAATACACAAATGCCTGAGTAATCTTTAAAAACACAAATGCCCAAGGAATAAGCTAATAGATAATACTAAAACACAAAACAAAAACAAGCTAAAAATAAGTTGTATGTGTATGCAGTAACTACCGTGAACTGATGGCATCAAGTCATAAAGTTGTTCCATAGCAATGCTACAATAAGGCTGCAACTGCCACTCAATACTCAAATATGTGTCCCATATTTGATTAAAAAAAGTGATGGCCCCTCTCAACCTCATGATCAGAATCTTAGCACAAATGATATTTATAATCCAATAACCCCTAGCCCTAACCAATTGCCCCTCAAAGCTGGTCTTAATAAAGCTTAGCCAGACGTTGTTGAAAATAACAAAGCCTCTCTCTCTATAGTACAAGTAACCCCCAGTCCAAATAAATTAATTCCAAATGCTTATCATAGGGAATTCCACTCAGGTGAAAATATCTTTTCCACAAATATGACAAATATAAATGATTAAGGGAGTTACTTATATCAAATTGCTCAATCTAAAAGTATTTCTCCTAGAGGCCATATATCCAACCTTACGATGAGTACAGCGGACTTAATTCGGTTTTCCCACACTATTGCTTCTAGGATCCAAACCTCTGCCATCTCAGACCCATGGGATAAAGTTTTATGCTGCAACACCTATTTATTTCCTTTAAGTCTGTGTTCACTGAGATTTATTTCCTGGTTAAGTGGTATCCCCCCCCCCCCTCTCTCTTATGGTTCGTTGAAGTTAAACAATGATGGCAGCTCTATTGGCAATCCAGGCCATGTGGGTGGTGGTGGATTAATTAGAGATCACAAAGGTATATTTTTTCATCCTTCTCTTACTATTATTTCCATGTCTCTAATAATTTTGCGGAATTCAATGCTCTAGTTAATGGCATTCATATGGTCAAGAATCTAAGATGCACTCATTTTATTACGGAATTCAATGTGATATTGTATCTATCTAACTTTGGTTTCTTCTTGGGGCTTGAGTCTTTATAATAATTTTCATTTGGATATTCTAATAATTCTCATTCTTCTTTATCTACTTCTGTGTGACCTTGATCAGCATAATTCAATTGATCATCTTCTACTTCTTGATGGTGTACCACTGCCATATTACTGATGTCTTCTTGATCCAAGTTTATGGCCTTCTTTTCAGTTGTTGAATTCTCATTCATCAATTGATTTTTTTGCCTAGTAATTGGTCTTGGATCACTACAATGTCATTTTCTTCTTGAACAAGATCTCGGGATTTCTGAGCTATTTGATGATTGTCCTTAACCACATATTTGGCAGTGTTTTTTTGTTTATCACGAGTTATGGAGGCTTAAATATGCATGAATATTCATCATGACCCTTCTTGAGGCAACTTCTACAGTATTTAGGCTTAGACTCAACTAAGACTTCATGCCAAAATCCCTTGGAACCATAACCAATCCAAACCCTTTCCAAAATAGTTTTTGTGAGATCCACCTCGACCCAAACCCTTACAATACTTGGTCTATTGATCTTTATTGTTGAGGCATTGTAACAACCCAGGTTTTCAAGCGACTATTTTATATTATTTTGCCTGATGGGCTAATTTTATAAAATAAGGAATATTGGAGTAAATATTATTTCCCGTAAGATTTAGGGATAATATTTACTATGTTCTGACTATTTACCGTTATGAGAAGGTAAATAGTGTTATATTGTGTATTTTGCGTCGTAATATGTAAAACGACGGTTATGACCTATATTTAAATTTAGGTATAATTAATGAATTAAAATGGAATTGGAACGTAATAATAGTTCACACTTTCCCGAATGTCAAAATAGGGGGTGCGGTAGTTTTTAGAATAGTCGAGATAGTCGAAATAAGTGCCCAGTTGCAATTTTTGAGACTTAGGCATTTTTGAGGGGTTATGACTCAATTAAGTAGTTACGAGTCATTTTAGTGGTGTATTAACGATTAAAAGTGGGGATTCATGTTTTGAGACCCGTATAAGTCCCCCACCCCTTTTTCTTTCTTCATTTGTGTTAGAAGCCCAAGGAGAGAGGGAGAGAAGAGAGAGTTGGTAGAAATGGAGAGAAAGAGAGAGAAATGAAGATTTGGACCGGATTTCCGTTGCTACCGGAAGAGGATCAGAGACTACGAACCCCGAGGTAAGTTTCTTACTTGCTAGATATTGATTTAGTGTGATAAATTGCATGTGTAGTAAGTTTTGGGAGATTTAAACCATAAATGGGTTTTTGTAGGTTTTGGTGTTTAATCCATTAATCTTAGTTTTAATTTGATTTGAGGATCAATTATTAGTTGTAAATGGTGTAGGAATGAATTGGTAGAATTAGATGTTGTTGATGTTGGGCAAAAGCAAAGATCTGGGGTTTTGGGATTTTAGGGTTTATGTAACCCGTCCCCCAAACTGGGCAAAATCCCAGGACCGAATCGATTCGGACCTATGGGCTAATCGATTCGAATAAGGAGAGGGATACAGGTCTTGCAGACCGCATCGATTCGGATTTAAAGCGAATCGATTCGGCAATTGCAGAAAGCCAGTTTTTTCTCACCGAATCGATTCGGCTGTTTAGCGAATCGATTCGCAAGGACGAATCGATTCGGCCCAAGGGGCGAATCGATTCGGTTCCCCTGTTTTTTTGTGAGATTTTCTCATTTTGATTTTTAGCCCTTTTTCTTTTAGGTCCAAGGTTTAGTAACCTTCCTTTGGGAAGTAATTAAGAGTCCTAGAGGGTGGTTTTGGGTAGACTAATGCCCTAAGATGATAATGGGATATTTAGGCTTACCGAGGGCTAAGTGGCGTAGGTTGATATCCGAATGATTTAGGAGATTAACCTAGAAATCAAATTTGGAAGTTAAATTATTAAGGTTGAGCTTTTGAGAGACACTCCATTATGGAGACTCATTTTGAGGGTTTATGAATTATATAAACTATTCGAGGTTATTTTGAGGTTAGTGGCACTTTGGGTTTTAGGTCATTAATAATATATGACTAAATAAGAATATAATGCACCTTCTAAAGCTAGTGCTTAATGGCTAAATGGATGACTTTTGGAAATATAAAATATGAGTTTTCAAAAATGGAAAAAGTAATGTTTTTTCATAAATGATAATTTATGGATACACACCTCTCTAAATCGCTATCATAAGGGAAGTCGCGCGCGTTGTGGTGAAGCCCCCTGGCTAATGATGCAGGGTGGATATAGTCCCTAGGCCATGGGAGCGCTTATGGTTGTATATTTTCTGCGGGGGTAGGGAGATTTCGGGTGTGGTCTTGGCTACCACACAGGCTCATGGCTGCTTCCCGACGTTTCGATAGGATCCCAGGTTGTCTTGGAGGCCCTGGAAGATGATAGCCATTTAGGGGCGCGCACAGTGGGGAAACCCGGACGGGCGGTCTTAGAATCGTTATGTATATATGTATGAAAATACTATTCTAAATGAAGTTGGACTTGATGATTGATGAGTGCCATAAAGAGCACGATGTAAGGCCATAAAGAGCCTATGATGATGATCATATTCCTGATAAGGAAGATATTTTTACAAAGTGAACAATGGTGATAAATGCCAATAGAGCATGAAAAGTATGATTATATTTCCTAATAAGGAACAAATTCATGAAATGAATTAGTTTACGATGAAAGTAATGTGGTAAACATTTGATAAAGTGTTGTACCATATATATGTATACTCCTAAAGAAAGAAATTAGAAATTGTGCCATTAGATGATGGATGAGTTTTATTTCTTTTTCTTTGTGTAGTTGTAGATGTGATTTCCCACACATATGCACACACATGTAATTATTTATTATTTCGTGCTTAGGGTCAATCTATCTCGACGATCAACCTTGCCTAAGTAGTAGTGTATCGGGGGGGTTCCTTGTTTGGATTTCGCTTTGCGAGACACCCCACGCACGAATAGGGCATAGTGTTGAGACTGGGGAGAAGTTAACCTTTAGTACTTAAATTATTAGGACAGGGTCTAATGTATCTCGACGATCAACCTTGCCTAAGTAGTAGTGTATCGGGGGGTTCCTTGTTTGGATTTCGCTTTGCGAGACACCCCACGCACGAATAGGGCATAGTGTTGAGACTGGGGAGAATTTAGCCTTCTGTTCTTTCTATAACCTGAGCATCATTCACATTGCGCTAGGTTGCTGCTAGATTGAGAGGTGAGGAATACTATTGTTACCTGCGAGTGATTACGCACTTACCTGCCATGCATTTTAGTCACATGGTAATCATATCAAACCCGGCCCTGACCGGTTTCTATATTTCTTTGTGCTGCATATTCCTTGCCGTTACAGGTGCTCCTCCGCATGGACACCCGTATTTACATATTCCTTTCCAGTTGTCATGGAGCTACAGCACATTGCGGATGTTGTAGGATACTTGTAGTAGACGCTCCTCTCTATTGTACTCTAGCTATGTTCAGTACTTTTATTCGGGCGTGTTTGCCCAAGGTTTTGCACTCATTTATAATATTGTAAATATTGATTGTAATACTTAACATATCACTTGTATTGGTCTGTGCACCGACAGCTTATTCGGTGATTATTTGTTGCATTGTTATACTTTATTCATCGATTTTTGATACCCACCGTTTTTACAAATGGGATTGTCTAAGTGTTTCTCTTTTACCTTTAAATTTTTTTTGTAAATGACAATCCATTTTCTAAAATGATTGGTGGTTATCTCATACTATTATTTTAATCGACAGTGATGCTAAGAATGGACCATCTATGATTCCTGTAATTATTGGAGTATTGGGCTGGCCACCTATTATTTTAGTAGGCAGGGTGTCACAGATGGTATCAGAGCATTAGGTTCTAGAGTCCTTAGGAATCTGTGCGGATGTTTTACGTCTTCTGCGTTTCTCTCTGTTTGATGTAGAGCCTTAGAAATAAGGTCGTTGAATTCTCTTGTGAGATTTCGTTCTCCTGCTATGGTATGAGAACCCCGAAGATCTTTTGCGCGATCGTGTGAGGCTTGTAAGTCGTTAGATGAAGGGCGTTGAGGAAGGCCATTGTGAAGGCGTCATAGGATGGGATTACTATAAACTGTAGGCTGTGGTCGGGAATAAGGACCGATTTGGAGGTCTCTCCCTTTGCAGCATTATTTTATATTGCCGCCGTGACTACTAAACACAGTGAAAATAGTTTTCCCAAGTACCGCTGCCGGTAGAGAGTGGTACTATGCTTGGGACTCCGAGCAATGTCAATTTGGAGTTGAGAGGTTCTTTGTTAGGACCACAAGTTGAAGTTCGGTTGGTTAGAGGAAGTGTAACCTCGTTCGGTGAGAACGTAAGGCCCGAGAGTTTTGGCCTAGAGTTGGGTATAGGAGTGCTCAGGTGTGAGGAATTGAGGAAAACCTTTCACCCTTAGGAGTAAGGTTAAAGTGGCGGGTATGAAAGTCGCCTCTTTATGTGGGGCAGAATGTTTTGCCCATAAGAGAGAGCCTTTCAGTTGAAATACTAGGCTCGTAAGTAAGTGTTGGAAACACTTTTGGAGAAGCAGTGTTCATGAGACCCCATTGGTGGACATCCACCTGGGGAAGGCTCGTGGAGCTAAGGTCGGGGAGGCTGGCGGAATGTTCTCCTTGCTGAAGAAGTCAAGGGAACTATGCGTTCGGATCTTGTCGATTGAAGATAACCGGCAAGAATATGACTCCTAGTTGAGTCATTGATGGAGTAGTATGGTGTTAGCCCTAGATTCGGGTGCGTATATTGAGCTTGTGATGGTATCGGTACATATTTTTTTTGATATATAGTAAGTATATTTATATGGCTTCCATGATAGGGGAGTTCTGTATTTTCCTTCTCACTCGTTATGGGGCGAGTGGTGATATATGTGGTACGTGCTACTTGTATTATATATTATACGAGTAGAGATATTCTTAGATTAGTTGGGGTGATAGCAAGCGAAAATATCGCGAGGCTATCCTAGTTCTCGTTCTAGGAGGAGGACTAGTTGTTCTATAACATCTCTCCTGGATACGGGTTGAGACTTTATGGAGGTGGTTTACGGTGTGTAGATAGTTTCCTTTATTTTTATTTTTTTTATATTTTTATTTTATTCTCTTTGCTTGCTTTGTTTGCCTTGCTTGTGTATGCTATTGCCTTATCTCCATGACCGGCTAGTTAAGGTGACTGTGTGGAGGGGTTACTTGTTTGGATTTCGCTTCGGCGAGACTCTCCACGCATGAACCTTAACGACGTTGGGAGTGGAGAGATGTGCATTTTCTTTTCTGTTCTTTTCTTCTTTCTTTTCTTTTCTGTTGGTTAAGTGTTGGGTTGGAAGGTTTAGCCAAGAATCACGTATATGAGTGATTAAGGGCTAAGTTCATGTGCGATATATGAGCACGATGATGGTTTTCCTCTAGATCGACGTGGGAGAAGACTAAGATTATGGATGTCCGATAGGGACTTATGGTTATGCCTTAATGAGAAGGCCATTTGTTTAGAGATATATGTGTCTCTTGGGGTAGAGTATTGGTGGCATCTTACTGAAAGTAAATGCCTCAGTCGATTGTTATGATATGACTTAGACGTATATATGTAGTAATAGAGTTTCGAGTTAGGATTCCGTCGATCCCGATCATGTGTCTTCGACTGTTACTTCTCGACGACTGACAATGCGAGGTAGTAGTGTAACGGGAGGGTTCCTTGTTTGGATTTCGCTTCGGCGAGACGTCCCACGCATGAAACCGAGCTAATGTCAGAAGTCGGGAAAGGTCTTGGACACTAGGGATATTTAGTATTATACTTATACGACTAGGTTAGGATAGATAGATTGACCTTAGGATTCTTAGGATGCTAGGCCCTTAGGGCATGCGGCGTTAGTTTAGGAAGATGGTTGGGAGTTGACCACAATAAGTTGTGGGTTAACTCTAAGTAGGATTTGGTCCCTA
Source organism: Sambucus nigra (assembly GCA_949130495.1). NCBI lineage: Eukaryota > Viridiplantae > Streptophyta > Magnoliopsida > Dipsacales > Adoxaceae > Sambucus > Sambucus nigra. The sequence goes on from OX422209.1 coordinate 40,775,133, forward strand.
GACGACAAGTATGGGATTTTGAGCTCGTTAGGATGTTTCCTTTCGCTAAGGCAATGCGGATGGGAGTAGTATAGGCGCCTAGTAGATACCGTCTTAGAGTTTATTCGTGGCATAGAATGCCAAGTGGAGTGAGCTTCACCGAGACGAGACATTCATGTCAAGGTATAGGTAAAGTCTCCAGGAAGAATGGAAACCGTTGGGGATATGGGGTATATCCTACCACCCGTAAGTGGAAGGGTGGATTTGATTTAAGGTGAGATCGGAGTAGAAATTCTATGGATCGAATTTCCTTGCAATAGTTCGGATCGTCTTCGATAAACGTTAGGCCGTGTATAGCCTAGTGTAGATGGCAATATGCCTTGTCTACTCGTTGGAATGGAAACAGCGAATAGTATATTCCTGGGACTAGGAGTGGTCCGGGAACCTTCCTTTAGATTGGGCTCAGTAAGCAAGTAGACTTTTGAGGGTTACGCCAACGCGAATAGAAGTTAGTAGTGTTGGGATTAGCGATTGTAAGTTAGTGTAGTTATTCCCTAGTAGTGGTATAACGTGTTGCGGAAAGTAAGGCAATTAGTGCCGAGCTTGTGCGGGTATCTCCTCCCGTAGTAGAAGGGTAGGATCGATAGTTTCTGAGATCGATAGCGATGACCTTAGTCTGAGTCCTATGGGGACGTCTCTATTCGGGGGTTTGTCAGTATGATAGCATGGTTTTTATTATAGTATACCCTTTATATGGTTATGGGTTACGCCTGAATTTTGAGGGCAAAATTCCCCTTTAAGGGGGGAGTATGTAACAACCCAGGTTTTCAAGCGACTATTTTATACTATTTTGCCTGATGGGCTAATTTTATAAAATAGGGAATATTGGAGTAAATATTATTTCCCGTAAGATTTAGGGATAATATTTACTATGTTCTGACTATTTACCGTTATGAGAAGGTAAATAGTGTTATATTGTGTATTTTGCGTCGTAATATGTAAAACGACGGTTATGACCTATATTTAAATTTGGGTATAATTAATGAATTAAAATGGAATTGGAACGTAATAATAGTTCACACTTTCCCGAATGTCAAAATAGGGGGTGCGGTAGTTTTTAGAATAGTCGAGATAGTCGAAATAAGTGCCCAGTTGTAATTTTTGAGACTTAGGCATTTTGAGGGGTTATGACTCAATTAAGTAGTTACGAGTCATTTTAGTGGTGTATTAACGATTAAAAGTGGGGATTCATGTTTTGAGACCCGTATAAGTCCCCCACCCCTTTTTCTTTCTTCATTTGTGTTAGAAGCCCAAGGAGAGAGGGAGAGAAGAGAGAGTTGGGAGAAATGGAGAGAAAGAGAGAGAAATGAAGATTTGGACCGGATTTCCGTTGCTACCGGAAGAGGATCAGAGAATACGAACCCCGAGGCAAGTTTATTACTTGCTAGATATTGATTTAGTGTGATAAATTGCATGTGTAGTAAGTTTTGGGAGATTTAAACCATAAATGGGTTTTTGTAGGTTTTGGTGTTTAATCCATTAATCTTAGTTTTAATTTGATTTGAGGATCAATTATTAGTTGTAAATGGTGTAGGAATGAATTGGTAGAATTAGATGTTGTTGATGTTGGGCAAAAGCAAAGATTTGGGGTTTTGGGATTTTAGGGTTTATGTAACCCGTCGCCCAAACTGGGAAAAATCCCAGGACCGAATCGATTCGGCCCTATGGGAGAATCGATTCGGATAAGGAGAGGGTTACAGGTCTTGCAGACCGAATCGATTCGGATTTAAAGCGAATCGATTCGGCAATTGCAGAAAGCCAGTTTTTGCTCACCGAATCGATTCGGCTGTTTAGCGAATCGATTTGCAAGGGCGAATCGATTCGGCCCAAGGGGCGAATCGATTCGGTTCCCCTGTTTTTGTGAGATTTTCTCATTTTGATTTTTAGGCCTTTTTCTTTTAGGTCCAAGGTTTAGGAACCTTCCTTTGGGAAGTAATTAAGAGTCCTAGAGGGTGGTTTTGGGTAGACTAATGCCCTAAGATGATAATGGGATATTTAGGCTTACCGAGGGCTAAGTGGCGTAGGTTGATATCCGAATGATTTAGGAGATTAACCTAGAAATGAAATTTGGAAGTTAAATTATTAAGGTTGAGCTTTTGAGAGACACTCCATTATGGAGACTCATTTTGAGGGTTTATGAATTATATAAACTATTCGAGGTTATTTTGAGGTTAGTGGCACTTTGGGTTTTAGGTCATTAATAATATATGACTAAATAAGAATATAATGCACCTTCTAAAGCTGGTGCTTAATGGCTAAATGGATGATTTTTGGAAATATGAAATATGAGTTTTCAAAAATGGAAAAAGTAATGTTTTTTCATAAATGATAATTTATGGATACACACCTCTCTAAATCGCTATCATAAGGGAAGTCGCGAGCGTTGTGGTGAAGCCCCCTGGCTAATGATGCAGGGTGGATATAGTCCCTAGGCCATGGGAGCGCTTATGGTTGTATATTTTCTGCGGGGGTAGGGAGATTTCGGGTGTGGTCTTGGCTACCACGCAGGCTCATGGCCGCTTCCCGACGTTTCGATAGGATCCCAGGTTGTCTTGGAGGCCCTGGAAGATGATAGCCATTTAGGGGCACGCACAGTGGGGAAACCCGGACGGGTGGTCTTAGAATTGTTATGTATATATGTATGAAAATACTATTCTAAATCAAGTTGGACTTGATAATTGATGAGTGCCATAAAGAGCACGATGTAAGGCCATAAAGAGCCTATGATGATGATCATATTCCTGATAAGGAAGATATTTTTACAAAGTGAACAATGGTGATAAATGCCAATAGAGCATGAAAAGTATGATTATATTTCCTAATAAGGAACAAATTCATGAAATGAATTAGTTTACGATGAAAGTAATGTGGTAAACATTTGATAAAGTGTTGTACCATATATATGTATACTCCTAAAGAAAGAAATTAGAAATTGTGCCATTAGATGATGGATGAGTTTTATTTCTTTTTCTTTGTGTAGTTGTAGATGTGATTTCCCACACTTATGCACACACATGTAATTATTTATTATTTCGTGCTTAGGGTCAATGTATCTCGACGATCAACCTTGCCTAAGTAGTAGTGTATCGGGGGGGTTCCTTGTTTGTATTTCGCTTTGCGAGACACCCCACGCACGAATAGGGCATAGTGTTGAGACTGGGGAGAAGTTAACCTTTAGTACTTAAATTATTAGGACAGGGTCTAATGTATCTCGACGATCAACCTTGCCTAAGTAGTAGTGTATCGGGGGGGTTCCTTGTTTGGATTTCGCTTTGCGAGACACCCCACGCACGAATAGGGCATAGTGTTGAGACTGGGGAGAAGTTAGCCTTCTGTTCTTTCTATAACATGAGCATCATTCACATTGCGCTAGGTTGCTGCTAGATTGAGAGGTGAGGAATATTATTGTTACCTGCGAGAGATTACGCACTTACCTGCCATGCATTTTAGTCACATGGTAATCATATCAAACCCGGCCCTGATCGGTTTCTATATTTCTTTGTGCTGCATATTCCTTGCCGTTACAGGTGCTCCTCCGCATGGACACCCGTATTTACATATTCCTTTCCAGTTGTCATGGAGCTACAACACATTGCGGATGTTGTAGGATACTTGTAGTAGACGCTCCTCTCTATTGTACTCTAGCTATGTTCAGTACTTTTATTCGGGCGTGTTTGCCCAAGGTTTTGCACTCATTTATAATATTGTAAATATTGATTGTAATACTTAACATATCACTTGTATTGGTCTGTGCACCGACAGCTTATTCGGTGATTATTTGTTGCATTGTTATACTTTATTCATCGATTTTTGATACCCACCGTTTTTACAAATGGGATTGTCTAAGTGTTTCTCTTTTACCTTTAAATTTTTTTTGTAAATGACAATCCGTTTTCTAAAATGATTGGTGGTTATCTCATACTATTATTTTAATCGACAGTGATGCTAAGAATGGACCATCTATGATTCCTGTAATTATTGGAGTATTGGGCTGGCCACCTATTATTTTAGTAGGCGGGGTGTCACAGGCATCTAGTTTGATAGGTTTATCGATTAATTAGGCAATAGAGTATAGAGAAGATTTAGAAAAAAAATGAATAGGAAGGTGAGGAAAGGAAATCCAAATAAGGGAGAGGCTATTTTCAACATCAGGGAAAAAATTAGTAGTCCCCTTACAAATTCTCAATGGAAATATTCCAATGAACCATGTGTCTTTCATCCACATACGAGAGAAATCCTCTTCAGAATTTAGCCTTATCAAAACGTGTTTATGATTAATAAGACCCACGTTAAAGGCTATTTTGAGCGAGAATGTTTTAAATACCTGCCTTATGACTTCCATGGATGAAAGACACATACAGTAGCCCATAGTTTGCCAGTAGAGAGGCTTTTTCTCTATGGTTCTTAATAAATTAATTAATTCGTTGAGAAAAAAATAAAAAATAAAAAAACTATTGATCTACTTCAATTCTGATTTGTCATTTTTTTTATTTTTTTGTTTTTCTGATCTAAAAAAGCTATTATATGTGTTAGGATTGCATTAAATGATTATGTAACTATTTTTCTTTCAATTTGTCTCAAATAATTTTATGGATTGTTATATGGTCGATGCCTATTCCAGTTATGATCATCCTATCCAAGATTTTCTTTGTAGGTTAGTTTTGAGGCACTAGTTAGATTTACTGCATTAGTAGTTCTAATAATAACTTCTTTGTGTTCGCCTTTTCTTGTTTCGTATTTAAAAATGAAAAAAGTAACTTTTGTGGGGTGTAATTGGCACGTGTGTCTTTGTTTGCATCCTTGGGGTTTCTTATTTATGGAGGAAGGTAATTTTCACACTCATGTTATCGATCATAAATTATTGTCAAGATTATGATAGGGTCTATCAAGGTCCCTTGGAACCTGTCTTATTTAAAAAATGAAGTCTCGGCGATTTTTTTGTTTGATCAATAATAATCTCCACTACTACATTGAATCTACAGAACAACCAGTTTTTACCACTGACATTATTTTTATAGCCTTCAAATCCCCATTTAAATTTGTACTAAGAAATATTTACAGCTTTAACCATAGGCTCTAAGAGAGACAAAAAGGGATCTTATGCATATTACTCAACATTTGGTCCTCCTAGATGATGACTTTTTGCTGCTCCTCTTATATTCCACACTATGAGGTTTATCATCAAGAAAAAGAGAGATGAGAGTGGGTGATACCTTTGGTTCTAGATCTTTTGAGTCTTCTGAAAAGAGGACCTTGCATTCTCAATTATTGTTTACGGCTTAACTTATTATCAGCGGGAACATATTTCCCCTTTTCCTTTTTCTTTTTGGCATTAAAATACTTGAGCTTCCTATCAAGGCACTTAGAAAATAGTTGCAATTATTCAAAGAAAGGGGGATAATGTCCTGATTTCTCCTCATTGTCTGAACCATACAAAGGTATGGGAGCTTGATGAAGAGCACAATCAGGTAAATCTGTGGCTCTTGGGAATAATGCACTAATATCAATAATGATAGATTCATCGGGACTTAATTCTTGGGCCACAATATTATCAATGTGATCTTGTATCTATCTGACTTTGGTTTTCTTGTTGGGGCTTGACTCTTTCTAATAATTTTCATTTGGATATTCTAATAATTCTCATTCTTCCTTATCTACTTCCGTGTGACCTTGATCAGTATAATTCAATTGATCATCTTCTACTTCATGATGGTGTACCACTGTCATATTACTGATATCTTCTTGATCCAAGTTTGTGGCCTTCTTTTCAGTTGTTCAATTCTCATTCAACAATTGATCTTCTTGCCTATGGATTGGTCTTGGATTACTATAATGTGATTTTTTTCTTGAACAAGATCTGGGATTTTTGAGCTATTTGATGATTGTCCTTAACCACATATTTGGTAATGTTTTTTGGTTTATCAACAGTTATGGAAGGCATAAAGATGCATGAATCTTCATCATGACCCTTCTTGAGGCAACTTCTACAGTATTTAGGCTTAAACTCAACTAAGACTTCTTGCCAAAAGACCTTAGAACCACAACCAATCCATAACCTTTCCAAAATAGTTTTTGTGAGATCCACCTCCACACAAACCCTTACAATACTTGGTCGATTGATCTTTATTATTGCGGCCTCAAGTTTGATAGGTTTACCAATTAATTAGGCAATAGAATATAGATAAGATTTAGAAAAAAAATGAATGGGAAAGTGAGGAAAGGAAATCCAAATAGGGGAGAGACTACTTTCAACATTAGGGAAAAAATCAGTAGTCCCCTTATAAATTCTCAATGGAAATCTTCCAATGAACCATGTGTCTTTCATGCACATACGAGAGAAATCCTCTTCGGAATTTAGCCTTATGAAAACATGTTTATGATTAATCAGACCCATGTTAAAGGTTGTTTTGAGCGAGAATGTTTTAAATACATGCCTTATGACTTCCACGGATGAAAGACACATACATTAACCCATAGTTTGCCACTAGAGAGGCTTTTTCTCCATGGTTCTTAATAAAATAATTAGTTTGTTGAGAAAAAAATAAAAAATAAAAAAACTGTTGATCTACTTCAATTCTGATTTGTCATTTTTTATTTTTTGTTTCGGATTTAAAAAAGCTATTATATGTGTTAGGATTGCATTGAATGCCTAAGTAAGTCTTTTTCTTTCAATTTGTCTCAAATTATTTTGTGGTTGGTAATATGGTCGATGCCTATTCCGGTTATGATCATCCTGTCCAAGATGTTCTTTGTAGGTTAGTTTTCAGACACTAGTTAGATTTACTGCATCAGTGGTTCTACTAATAACTTCTTTGTGTTCGCATTTTCTTGTATCGTCTTTAAAATGAAAAAAGTAACTTTTGGGGGTGTAATTGTCACGTGTGTGTTTGATTGCATCCTTGGGGTTTCTTCTTCATGGAGGGAGGTAATTTTCACACTCATTTTATCGATCAGAACATTAGAACTTTAAAGCTTCGAAAATTTAGAAGCATACATGTCATGTAATTTTCCACAAAGATGCTATCTACATTCCAACTAACATCGGATTTAACACGATAGGTAAGATGAGAAGTAAGTGGAGGTTCAAAGAGTGAGTTAAGGGAGAGATTCAATATAGGTCCATTATGAAGAAATGTTGGTTTATAGAAACTCAAACAATGCCCAATATTCAATATTGGGACACATACAGTAACCCATAGTATAAAATATAAAAGAAGAATCTTAAGAGATTGAATTAATCAAATTATATTTAAGTATTGAAAACAAGGCAATCAAACTCACAAGGCCACGTGAATCGATCAAGTGGTACCGACATCATTCCTATCACCAAAACTAAGACGAGAAACTCTCAAAGCTTGATGATCATCCAAACACAATTGCACAGTAAAAAAACTACGTTATAATCAGAAACCAATCATTAAGGTGAAATTAAACTGAAAATGAAACCATAAGTTAGAGTTATGCGAGAATATGTAGTTCCTCAAAACAGGACAAATCACAAGGCTGACTTGATGGAAAAACAAGTCTGCCTAGATTAAAACTGATTAAAATGAAACATATAGTCCACTCTTTATATTTGTGTGTCGCATATGAAATGATGTATTTTTTTTCGACGATGAGACATTCATTAAAATACTTTTCATCACCTCTCTTCACTTAAATAAATGAATATTAAATTGACAACATGCATCAAAATGATGTAGTAGTTGTTTATGATATTGGTTCATAAATTTTAGTTATACGAAGAGTTATTGGGATATGAGGGTGCAATAGTTAGAGCACTACAAGTTACCAATTATTTATAGTCTATCAAAAGCATGAATAACAAGACCAAACTTAATCTTGTAAACTGAATGTATAGGTGTTCATTATAACGGAGAGTTATTTGTATGATCCATGATTAGTGTAATGGGTGTGGTTAATTTTTTTTCAATTACTTATTGCTAATCATAATTTCTTCTTTTATTTTCCATTTGTTAAGCTCTACCCCGCGCATCGCGTGGGTTTTCATCTAGTGGGATATATAACTGAAATGTAACTTCTTGATACGATAAATGCAAATATATAGATCTTTGACATTGAAGCGGCGTCGACGTCGTTTGACTATGTCCGACCTCATAGCCGAGGAAAGCCCACTCGAGAAGCAACCACTCGCAGCTCCAGTGGGAAATGATTTAGATAGGACACCCCAAATTAGTTTCGTTCAACATAACATACGTGACAATGGAACTAAAGTGATGTAACAACTTTCCCCAAATATTGAATTAACATCCCAGTCACAAAATACACACCGCAACTCAAGAGCTTACGTTTCTTTATTTCAAACACCTATAGGTCAACTTTGCCCAAACATTGAGCAGATTAATAATTGAGTTGGAAATGTCAATCCTCCATCTAATGAGATGGATTTAGATGGCAGGGACCTCACAGGTATGTTGTGTTATACAATGCACCGTTTGTATATCTCCATTTGTATTACTTTTATGTTTATATTCGTATTGAACAAGATGTATAAACATTATTTATCAAATTTTTGTTCAGGTACAATGACTACCCTTACTAGTAAAAAAAAGGGTTATAAAGGGGGAAAGGCCTTGGCTCGAATGGAATGATAAAAAAAAAAAAAGATATTGGAACGGAATGAACTTTGTCAGCCAATTTGTAAACTTGAAAGTAAATTGATATCACATTTAGGTTATTATGCAAGGTGTGGAAATTTATTTCAATTGACAATGTTGGATTGGAGTGAGGCGGACGAGGAAGCACTTGATAATATTTGGAAGGAAGTGAAGGTAACTTATTAATTTGATTTATTTATTTTTTCCGTTGTAAATTAGCTTGCGAAGTTTTAATTAATTTATTCTTTTTGTTCTTAGAATAACAGAAATGCACCAGAAGGTTTTAAAAAAATATGCTTTGCAAGGATGGGACTTGCGTGGAAGCAATGGAAGCATCGAGTGAAGGTGAATCACTATAAAAAGTTTCAAACAGATGAAGAGCGGTTGAGTTATGCGCCTGAACGAGTCGAAAAAGATCAGTGGCCTAAATTGGTGAAATACAGGGGTCTAAAGAAGATTAATGTATAAATATCACATTTTATTAAGAATTTTATATCTACATTCTTCTTCACTAGTATCATAATTTTTATTTTTTTTATTCAAATATTTAGGATATTGCCGATCAAAATACTAAAAACCGTGAAGTTGAATGTGCTTACTTAAGGAGAGGACGAAAGCCACATGCTAAAGTAGCCAAGAGGTTGGATTTTTATTATTATAAATATTTCTGATTTTAATACAAGAGTATTAATATATATAAAGGTTCTAAAAAATGCGGCGCGTGACCGAGGCGTGGAGGCCAAGCCTTAAGCCTTAGAAGCCTTGTCGGGCCTTAGGCGTAGAAAGGCGTGAAAAGGCGTTTAGGCATTTTTTAATATATTCTAATATTTTTTGACTATGACAAGGCTATTAAAAATACTAAAATGGTATATACCTTAAAAATATGTCTAAATATTTGTAAATTAAAATACTACTTTTTTAAAATACAAAAAAATTGAGTTTTTTCACGCCTTCTAAAAAACTCACGTTTTCCACACCTTACCCCCAAAAATGTGTGTTTTTCACGCCTTACCCTAAAAAATGTTGACCATCATTGATCACACCTTGATCCACGCCTAGGGCCAAAACTTTGCGTATCTAAAAAGCCTCGCGCCTAGGCGCGTTTTTTAGAACACTGATATATATACATTGTCTTTTTTCAGAGGATAGAACAGGGGGAGCCCGTTGGCAATATTAGCCTGTGGAAAGATACTCGCGCTCCAAATAATAAACCTTTCAGTGTTGAAGATGGATCATTTAATAGAGCCGTATGTATAAATATTAATTCATAAGAAATGCTTGAAATATTTATGTAATATTTGTTATAAATTGTGTTCTTGAAAATTATTTTATGTTCATTAATAATAATATTAATTCAATTGGTAGAAAATGCTTGAAAGATGACTAAATGAGCTACCAGAAGAGCAACAAATGACCCAAAAGTGCGGAACACAATTTTTACTAATGTAGTGGGATATGGAGGGCATGGGTATGCTTTACTAAAAGGAGCAGGTATTAGGCCAACATCGACAAAAGCATGTTCATCTCAGTTATTATTGGAAGAAATTAACCAGTTAAAGAAAGAAGCTAAAGATCGAGAGACTCGACATCGACACGAGCTTGAAGAGTTAGAGATTCGCAACCAACAACCTTTGTTATAGATTAAGAATGATATGTGAAGTGTGTGACACCCCGCCTAATTAAATACCGAGCGATCACTCCTTTATTAAATTAAAATCAAGGTGAACAGTTGGTTCATTCTTAGCATCACTGTCGTAAAAATAACTTTTCCAAATTTAACACCCTATTTAATTTAGCTAAGTGTCAAAACCATTTTTCAAACATTACTTTCCAATTTTATTTATTTATTTTATTAAACAATCAATCCAATAATTTAACATTTAACAACCCAATCCCATCATTTAAAACTTAAAGTAAAACATACATGCTGAATAAATCCCAAAGTAACAGTACTAGAAATAACTGAAATACAAATGTCCCAATAAAACAGATAAATAGTGGAAAGGGTGACACATGCCCAATAAGGAGAATGATAGAAGTGGAATCAAGTAAATGAAATCGTCTAAGAAAGTGGCCTGCAACTCCCACCTAAGCTGCAACACGTTCGTTCCAAGGGATCCTAAACAGGATGCCCCTGTGGCTGGGCACTTATAATATATACATATATATACAAGAGAGAAACAGGAATAGAAACGGGTCAGATCCCGATAGTGTATATGATTTAAAAATTCGTTTAGCAAGTATTTAAATTGATACAGGCCAATGCAACAACATATTAGTGCGACACTCTCTTGAGAAATTCTCGCCTCTCTTCTAATGTGCACTCCTATCGCACTAACCTTCTCAATGGTTTATCTCATCATATATCACACTATCCTTCCCCAAGGATTTAACTTATCTTAGGTGACTCTCAAAATTTAAGATTTAACAACATCATGGTTTAAAAAGGATAATTTCATTTAGTACAAAACGCTCATTTTAACTTTATTGATTCATAAAGTTTTTTCAATATCATATTATACTTTTCAAAACAAGTATTTCCAATTTGAGTCATTATACATGTCTTACTTACCATAACACAGTAGGCAGTTTCCCATATTTCAGAAGTTCATATATATATTAAATACTCGTATAATATATATATTCTAACAGCACCCCACATAAAATTTTATGGTGCGGGCATACTCTGCTATCCAATCCCCGTATCAATCGTACTAAAGGGAATACAAGTTCGGAATCACTCTCGAACTGTATAAATACATACACAAACAATATTGAGGCGAAGCATAGTTTCCAAGTCCAAGAGGTCAGTACATATCCTCACGTCTCTTAAAACCATGACTACCGATTCGATAGCCTGTACCTAGGATTTCTATCTTCTATAGCTTCCTCTCGTCTTCAGCTAATTCTATGTCAAATTTCATCCAATTCCAACGGTCCGATCGTCCGAAATATTTTTTTTTAATATCTGATTAGAACTCTTTTCTTAATCAAACTCTTAATCCTTTACATGACAAAGGGCTTCCAGAATATCATATAAATCATCACTACATGAAAATTTCCCATATCAAATTGGGTTTTTCTTCCATAAATCTCATCCTAATAACTCCTAAACTAATATGGATGATGCATCAACAAAATAATCAAGATAAACACTTGCCTGGGATTTTCAGAAATATGGTTTGGTGTTGAATTTGGTGTGGTTGCGTTCCCCGTCTCGCGATCTACGCGTTGGCGGTGGCGGCGGTGCAAACAAGTGAGTTTTGTGCCTTGGAATGCCTTGAGAGCTCTCTCCTCTCCTCTCCAATGGACATTCTAGTGTTTTGAGTTATCTAACCCTAGGAGATAACCTAAACATCTTATATAACCCCTTTAATTTTCGTGGGTTTAATTACCCAAAAATACAAAATGACTAAAATGCCCCCCCCCCCCCCCCCCCCGGGGTACTAATTAGGCCTAAAAACGCCCCGAGACCGAAATCAAACTCCCGGGTATACTTTTCAGACTATCTCGACCCTTCCGGACGTGTTGGCACACTTAAAACGACCATACGAACAACTTATAACATATTTACTTTTATTTATCAATATTTAGTCCCGACGCGACACGGGCGCATCCCGACTCAAATTTCTAAAATTGTCATTTTATTCACTCGTGACATTTATTATGGCCACTATTATATATTACTTTGCTCATTAGTAATATTCAATAAATTTTCCCATAATTACTAACTCTCATCACGTTAATAATTATAACATAATTAATTTCCGGATTTTTATTAAATAATTAATTCACATTAAATTTAATAAATCCCCAAATTAATATAGCATAAAAATACGGGGTATTACAAAGTGAAATGCAAAGTTTGTTCCAAATTTTTACCCTTCAGCATGCTTCCACTACCTCGACGATTCAGTCCGACTAGGTAATACAATATAATTCATACATATAATTACTTATATATATATAATGGAAAATTCTCTCATTTAGAGTTAAATTTTCCATGGTGGTGGTGAAAATTTGTTACGGTGGTGAGAATTTATTATGGTGGTGGTTAAAATTTTCTATTGTTCGTGTATGTCATTCTTAGAATCAATTTTGATGTTTAAAATAAGTTGGCTGCCTGTGGTTTTCATGAATAAACAAAGGAGACTCTGTCGAATTTAAAAAAAAATAATAATAGTTGGATATTTATATTGTTAATTATGAAAATATTCTATATTGATTCATTTTGTACATTGTACATTTGACGAGGGGTATTAATTCTGATATAATCAAAACTATATTTTTTTTTGTGCAGAGGACATTTTTTGTAGAACATGCAAATGTTAATTAGTGGTCTTGAAGGTCGTACGCTTCAGTGTTGCGGAATTAGTTTGATAAAAGCATTTCGTGTTTGGAGTATTAATAAATTAATGTATTTTTGTTGTCAAGTCAAATATTTGAACTTAGTGTTATAATTCTTATTTTGATGAATATTTGGAGATGGTTGTAAGAACTCTATTTATTATTGAATGAAAATGATTCATTATGTTGGTTGAAAATCATCTTATGTATTACATTTTATGATTATTCGTTATTTGTGTTGTTTCAATTGTAATTCAATTCTATATTAAACTTTAGCAGTAGATTTTATTCTCCACAAAATGTTGGTGCAAAAATTTTATGATCCCTTCACCTGTTTTGGAATGGATAAAACTGTCCCAAAAATATATTAAAGACTGCTATGTTACCGTCTCAAAAAGGTCTTTTAAAATAGTAATATTTTGAGACAGATTAATTTCCTTTTCAAAAAAACTCTTTTGTGACAGCTCTTGTGCCATCTCAAAAGGGTCATATAAAATGAGGACCTTTTGAGATGGATTTGTTCGTGTTTCAAAAAACTCTTTTGAGACGGCTATGGCGTCACAAAAAGTATTTACAATCGCCTATCAAAAAGACCCCCTAGCCATCCCAAATAGGGTCACAAAAAGTATTTGAGACGAATAAATGATCTTTTAGGACAGCTAGGCCACCGTCTCAAAAGCTACTTTTTTTGTAGTGAAAGGAGGTATTGTAATCACATTACTCAAAAAGGGTGTAAAATTTTAACAATAATGTAACTACAGTAAAATCAAGTCTATTGTCACAGAGGTGGCAGTACATTTACTTTGCATCATCGAAACTCAGTCAGCTCACCACATATATGCCTATAGTAGTGACTAATTTGTTCACACAATGAACAAACACTAACTGATTTTAGTGTTCATTTGTTGTACTAATGTTCATTTGTTGTACCAACTAATTGATATCATTTGGGTGCTTATAGCAACTAATGTTCATTTGGTGTTTTTCAAATTTTTTTTATCGATTTATAGGGTTTATGGTCCCTTTTGGGTGTTTCCACTAGAGTCATTTAGGCATCTTGGGGTATGTTGACAGTGTTTTGGGGTTTATGATATGTTTTGCGATATGTTGACAATGTCGATTTAAAGCCATTACTTCTTACGTGATCTCAATGAAATTGAAGGTTATCGAAGAACCGTGAAGACTACATTAGTCGACAGGATGAGAAGGATAAAGCTCATAAGGAAAAGGGACTCGCCAAGAGGCACTTTTGGGAACCGATCCATAGGAAAAGGAACTCACCAGGATAAAACTCACAAGGAAAAGGAACTCACCCAAGATCCAATAGGGTCTGTTTCAAACCAATTTCAACTTTGTTAGGAAATGACTGGCCAAAACCGTTCATGGGATCTTACCTAAGATCCAAGAGGGTCCTATTTCTGATTTTACATGTATTTTTTCATTAATATATTTTAATTTAAATGCAACGTATTATTGTTTTTATCGTAAGTTTATTCTAATAATTTTTGTCATAATTTTCTTATCTACAAGATATGAGACAAATAATACTGATTACACGTTAGTGTGTTGATAACCTTTCGTTATCTATAGGGTACTTCCATTTTTCTACAGGGTACATTCATTTTTCTTGGTGGAGGAGAGATGTAGATAGAAAAAGTAGTGATAGAATATCTGATAGAAAAAGGTATCAAGAAAACAAAGACTGAATATTATAGGTAATTAAAGTTTTGGATTCTAAAGGACAAAAAGGGGAAAATTCAAAATTCAAAATTCAAAATTTTTTAGTTTTACCGAATAGTTTGCGATTTTGGTTATATTTGTATTAATTTACTTGAATTTTTCTTTAGTTTTACCAAATAGCTTGCTATTTTTTGTTACATTCATATTATAAGTTGTCAAAATTTTATTTTGTCATGTATGATTACCATATAACTACTTCCTTTGTTCTATTTTTTGACACCATGTTAGATGAACCTGTGATCTCATTTTTATTCTTCATAACCATGTTAATATTATACACAGGTGTATCCATATACACGTAGTAGAGTCTGAAAGGGGGACAAAGCCAAGGTATTCAAATTTAGGCATTAGTGTTCATATTTGTATAGGCTCTAGTCTTGATGTTTTTTGTAAATTAGATTTAGTCAGGTTTTACTTCCTAGACTTTAATTTGAGCGTTAAGATTAATTATGATATCATCTTAAGAATGATTCTAATTTTGCAGTTTTGGCTGCAAGATCGTTGTAGGAGGGTTGAACTGTTACCATGAATTTGAATTGAAAATAATGAATGGAAATTGAATTTTCACTTAGGAGCTCTATTGTTTGTTTATATTTTTTTTCTTCTTTTGAATCTTTTTTGAGAGCTAGAAGTTGACGTGATTTGTCTTCAGCTTTTTGAACTAAATGTCTCTTACTATCTTGAACTTCAAAAATTGTAAATTTATAATATTTTTATTAGATTTTCATCTAGTCTAATAATATGCATGGTTTAGACTGATTATTTAGTGGGTTGTGATGTACGATAATCTATTTTTTTACAGGGAAAAAACGCACTGATTACAATCAGAAATATTAGAAAACTGCCACTTTTCCATGTGAACTTGGTGTAATATATCAAGAAGTCACAAAAGCATTTAGGCTTTGGAAAATATTTTGGCAAATTCAAAATTTGTTCCGTACATAAAAAACATTGTCAAAACACTACACCAAAAACAACAAATTGGCACACCCTGATATTAAAAATCCGGCACAGTTTAAAAATGTGCCAGATTCTGGCACGGTTTAATGAAAATCTGGCACAATTTAAAGTAGTAACAAAATTTGGCACTGTTTTAAAGTGTTCCAAAATAGAGTACAGTTACTAAAATATAAATAGTCTAAAAAAATAATATGGTTCCTTCCAAATTTTTGTCTCTGCCTCTCTCTCCTCTCTCAATTAGATCTCCCGCTCCCGCTCGTCTCTCCTCCCTCTCGTCTCTATCCCTCGCTCACACGACCTATATTTTTGGTCTCGTCTCTCTCTCTCTCTCTCTCTCTCTCTCTCTCTCTCTCTCAAGATGAACCTCAACTGCCAGATTTCTGATCTTTTTGATCAAACAGATTTGATTTGGTGTCTTTTGGGGTTTGAAGGAGATCTTAGTTTCAAAGTGTTTGGAATTTTTTTTTGGTTTTTTCGGTTTGGCTTTTTTGTTCCGGCGATTTTTGTGACAAGCGCGTTTTCTTTTTCGGTGATGATTCAGGTCCCGGTGTGGTGACTAGGTTTCTGGTATTGAGATTCCAGTGTGGAGGATTTTATATAGGAAGGTTTTTCCGGTGGTACAAGTTTCTCCGGCGGTGATTTCGGTGGCCGGTATTTGGGTAAGTTTTTATTTATTTATATATATATATATATATATAGTAGCGTATGCCCGTGCCTGAAGGCACGTTTCCAAAAATTTCCAAAGCACGTAATAGCGATATGACAAAATTTTCAAAGTGCATAATTACAAAATGGCGAAAATTTCGTTCCCCGACAAAACAAAGTGTAATTTTAAAAAAGTGGCTATAATATCCGTTATTTAAAGAACCATCTTGCAAAACAATAGTGTTTGTTATTGGTATTACAATCTCATGTCATGTCGTGTTTATTTTGGTCAAGTTCGTTTTTGATTAAAAAAACATTGGGTCGTGTTCGAGATTAGTAAACATTAATATTTTATGTCGTATCGTGTATATTTTGACCGACGTCATTTTTAGTTTGTAAAAAGTATTTTTAATATTATCTATAACTTGTCAACACTATAACTTATTTTATTTACAACACAACCTTGTTAAACACGACCTAGTTAAATGCAAAAAAAAAATTATGGCAAAATAATATATGTTTTTATCTAAACAAACTAAACACTATGCCAATTTTGTAGCATCCCTTAGCACAATATTTATATTAAAGCCTACACAACAAAAAATAAATATAAAATATCATGTTTGATAAAAAAACCGGAATTCGTATCGCCCGTGCCTGAAGTAATTACACCACAATGCTCCTGCCTAAAGGCATGACGAACATTTTTAAAAAACACATAATTGCAAAACGACAAAAATTTCCAAAACTAATTACGAAACGGAAACAATTTCGTTCCCCTAACAAAATGAAATGTTAGGTCGTATATAATTTAAACACCGCATAAACAAAATCATCAATTCAACTCAATTCATGAGAATAACAGCAGTACTTCAATCAAAAATATTTGTTATCTAACATAAATAATAATAAACAATTTTTAAAAAATTGGCCATAATTTCCTCTATTTATAGGACTAACCATCTTGTTTAAGGATTTCAAAAATAACCCAACAACAATATTAAAAGAGACAATTTATGGGTCCATTAATAAAACAAAATGCGATATTTGTCGATGCTCCCGATACCACTAAATCATCAGTGCTCCGCCACATCATCCTCACAACAAAGTCCTACAAAACAAAAAGATTGGCCAATTAAAATTTAAATATAGTATACAGAAACACATGACATCACTATTTGTTTAGTCGTCAAAAAAAGTTAATAGCAACGTGAATGGGTACCAAAGGTCAAATAAGCAAAAATAAAAGGCACCAAACACATAAATGATCAGTATTAAACCACAATACAATTTTCTTGCCTAACAATCACACCGGAGAATAACCCTAAATGGATGAACTACTTATTAATGATGTAATGCATTCGTCTACAACTAACAATCATCTTAAATATAGTCATAAAGAACTTTCTAAATGGATTGATATTATCTTTGGACCATGAAAAAAAATAGGAATTATATTATGATAGGAAAGAAATAGGACTATTGGATTCGTTATTGTTCAAGCTTCACACGTATAAATTCACACCCGTCTATAAAACTTAGACAAAACAAATTCAGCATAAAAAAATTTAAAAATGATTAAAAAAACTATTTTTTGCTTCATTGGGGGTTGGTTCTAAAATGAAGTATAAATTTACTACCTTAAAGTGGATGCTCCCACCAGTGTCGCCGTCCTGAACATCCCTTAGACTTGAGCTGCCGAAACCTATGGAAAAAAAAAATAGAACATGAAAAAAAGCCCTCAAAGAAAAACATGAAAAAATAATGGAATTAAGGATCCATAACATTTTATTATGAAAAAAAAAGCCCTCATAAAAACAAAATTTAATATTTTTAAAGAATCTTTAACAGTTTCATAATACAATTAAGGAAAACGTCGACCATATGGCTCAAATGCCCATATAAATTGTTGCACATCATCTGCTTTCCCTTGAAACAATCTCTTTCTTGTTTCTCGCGATGTTTGAGTGGCAGCCAAAACCTGTGAGGGATATAAGGAAGAAAAAAATAGAGTACTTTAGAAATAATGTGCCCATAAAAGTGACATTTTTCAGAAATGTCTGAGGAGGCAATCAAAGTAGCAAAAAACTGAAGAAAAAACCTTACCCGAACCAAATTTGTAATGAAAAAGGAAATGCTGAAACCAAACGTGGCATGTCCTCATTGGCCTTACTCGAACCAAGCGTTTTAGAATAAGTCAGCTTCCACCTTCTTGCTACCCTCATTATCAACATATGATTCCTCCAATGGTGGCATGTCCTCATTGGCCTCACTAACGACTTCATCAGTCCTCATTATCCTTGTAGAGGCTGTAACCAAACCTGAGCATTGATTGGAGTTTAACTTGTGAATGAAGATAAAACAGTTAAACTAACGTTTCATAATTGTTAAACTAACATAACATTTCATAAACACCTAACTACCTCTTAACATAACTGTTAAACTAACATAATATTTCTTAAAAAATATACACATTGAATTGAAAATGGAAGTTACATGTTTTGTTTCAATTCAGATTCGGTGGAGGGATGGGATCATTACTTTGACTTCTAGGTAAACCTGTAAGTGAAGGAACAACTGTAAGTTATGGTCTTGATGTGATGAATCCAAACAGGAGATCGAAAAAATAGCAATAAAGAATAAGTAACATATTATGGTTGAATCGTTGATTTGAACGAAACATACGCGCTACTATTTTAAGGTTTCAAAACCCTGTTAAACCATGATAAAAAAACAAAATAATCCTTAAATAAAATTTTAAGAGAGACCCTGGGAGAGAGGCTAACTAATGTGACTCAGTGATCAATGATACAATGAAATGAAAAGTATATAGAAATGAAAAATGAACTTGATGAATCCACTACCACTGTCATTTCCACAGACCGTTGAATTTCCCAAGCCCACGCCTGTGCTTCCTACAATTCGAATGCAAACCCCAACTCCCTCATCCCTATCTTTTGCCTTATTTTTTGAGTATTTTTTACTACTTCACTCGAACCAAATTCATCTTCGAGTTCTCAAGGTTCCTTCACGCTTAAGAATGTAAGTAGGTATGGCTCAAGGCTATAAATAGGTATGACACACTCAAGGCTGCAAACAGGTATGCCACGATCATGGCTGCTTCATGCTTAAGGCATGGCTCAACTGAAAATTCAAATTGTAATGGCTTTAGTGTATGATATGATGAAAAATAGTTGAAAAGTTTGAAAATGTAGTGAACAGAAATGTGAAATAATAAAATTCATTCAACTCCATCTCGCCCACTCCATTTCGATAAAACATTGCGAATACAAATTAAAACCCTCATTTTGTTCAACAGTCGACAACTAAAAAGTCCCCTACAATCTATAAATAAGCACAATTATACAATGAAAAAAGTCCCCTGCAATCTTTATACCATGTACATGTGAACAATAAAGTATAATGAGAAGTGCAAGTAATACCTACTCGTCAAACCTACTTGATCAGCCTTGCTCATCATACATCATACCAAATCATTAGCAGCAAATCTGATTGATCATACTTCATCAGCCTTGATCAGCAAATCATACCAGCTCATCATACATCATACTTGATCAGCCTTGCTCATCATACAAATTAAAACCCTCATTTTATAAAAGTATTATGGGGGTTATCCAGTGAATGGGAAATGGCAGCAGCACCTTAAAAGTATTATGGGGTTTATCTAGTGAACTACATGCGTGTCTAACTAATATACTACCTTCAATTCTAAATGACAGCAAAACCTATTACCATAAAATAATACATGAAATAAGGGATTATAAATGTGAATGAAAAAAGCGCATGAAATCAAAACTTGCCACATCATTAGTAAGAGCTGGATCATAAACATCAATATCATCGAATATCGCGGGTGGAACATCATTAGGCAACAACAGGTATGAAAAAGTCCACAAAAAGAATCTCCAAACCAAAACAGTGGCAACTATGTGATGATATCCAAGGCTTGTGCAAAACTAATATCATATGAGACCATAAAGTTTCATAAAAAAACTAATAAAACTCAGCAGTGAGGCATGACAGCAAACCAAAACAGATGTACGCGAATTAAAACAAATGAGGTAACCAAAATAGATCAATGCTCCACTTACCTTCTCTTGTGACACAAACACTTATCACCGCCATTTCAAGGCAGAACAGGGCGACAACTGAAGGAGGACAACAGAGGAAATGATCTCCAACATAGAAAAAAACTGAAGAAGAAACCTTACCCGAACCAAATTCATAATGAAAAAATGGAACTGCTGACTTTAAAGTCAATTTTGAGCCCTTAAACAGCGCTAAAAATAGCCCGAAATGTTTTTAGCTAGGCACGAACGATACGAATCCAATGGCACCGGAATCGCCTCATTCCGATTTACGGTTAAAAAGTTATTGCCTTTCTTCAACCAGTGCAAAAACACAAATTCAAAACAAAAATAGATAGAAATTAAAGTTCACCATCATAATTCTAACTTTTAAAATAGGAAAAAAATAGCCAAATGGTACCTAAAGCGAGCTCCACTGTGAATCTACAAAGTGGCAGATACCTGCTATGAATCTGCACAGCACCGCTTGGGAATCTGCACAATGGCTTTGGCTCTTTTCGAATATAACACCATATCTGATAACCTACTGCAACCTACCAAGAAACAAATTTCATTATGAACACTCGAATTGTTATCCTCAATAGGCTTGCCAAGATCGGTAGCCTCTGCCAATAACAACTCTGTTTTAGAGCCCTGTAGTTTAGGTGGAGACTCAATACATATGCCATTAGATAATATATACAATGTCATTAGATAATATACACTTACATAGAATAGTACAAAAATCAAGAATAAAATACAAACACCAAATTATTAAGTGCGAACCCAAATACGCACAAATATATACATGAATAAGTACTGAGGCAGATTTAATCCTAAAAAATTCTAAAAGTTAAAACACTGGATAAAGTGAGAGAGTGAGGGAATGAGGGAGAGTATACCATATACTTTTAACATCTTCAAAACCACATATATGCCTTCCAAGCAGACCCACTACAATCAAGATAAAACATCCGAGTTCACTGCGGGAGAGAAAGTTACTGTATATATTTATTAAGGTTTCCTACACAAATTCGATTGAGCAGAGATGAAATAGAGCTCAAACATAAATCACAGCCGTTTCTCCAATATATGTAGGCAACAAAGAAAAGTAAATCTATTAAGGTTGTTGAATCTTAAATGTAGGAAACAAAGAAAAGGAAATCTGTTCAAAAGGAAATCTACAACGGGAATGGAATACCCGATTCTTCAAGCTACAAAATAAAAGAAATATAAATTACCAAATTTACACATTAAACATAAATAAGAGAAAATACTTTGTTTGAAAACAAAATCAGTTTATTTAGTTCGTAGGTTACAAATCGAAACTCCAACATTTACAAACCCACGAAACCCCAACATTTACAAACTAAAACTCTGCTCTAGCTTTCGATTTCCAAACCCACAAAACCATATGTAGATTTACAAACCCACGAAACCATATGTAGATTTCCAAACCCATGAAACCCTAACCTTGACATCAACACGTACCTTCCTTTTTCGGTGAAATGTGAGCACCGAGAAAGAGAAAGCATGGGAGGGTTTCTGACAAAATATGAGAGTTTGTGCAAGGGTTTCTGAGAGTGGGAGGGTTTGTGGTTGTGAGGTGAGAGAAATATAGATAAATCGGGGGAAACAAAAAGCATTGGTGGAAACTAGGGTTGGCAATTTTTGACACGATAACCCTTTTATGGTAATAACTCGAACATGACCCGAACATGACGCGATTAGTTTGTGTAGATTTAAAAGAACCCAAAACTTATACTTAAATTAAAATCAACGCGACCCGAAAATGACACGACTAACCTGAATTGCCACCCCTAGGGGAAACAAAAAGCAAATGAAAATTTTGAAATTAATGGAGGGAGATCATCTCAACCATTCATTTTGGCAAAATGTCTTTTGAGGTTGCATCAATCCTCACCGTTAAAAATGTGTATATTTTCAAAAACCAACCTAACTTATTATATGAATATATATATATATATATAATATGTTGTTGCTGTGTAAGATTAAAACTTTTAGGGCTGGTGTGTTTTAAACCTCAAATTGATCTGATAACAAAGACTTTTAAGTTTGAATCTGTGTTGAATTTTTTTTGTTTTGTTTGAGTTTCTTTTTGGGTTTAATTTATTAACAATCTCCTTAATTAATTTAGATATTAAATTCTGGACTAATTTTTGTTGTTGGTTTGTTGAAAAGTTTGGGACTGATTTGTTTTTTTTTAAAATATTAATCTATTGGGTTTAATTTTTTAACAATTTGTTTGATTTGATTTTTGAAGGGTTTCTTCTTTCGATTTGGGCTTAGTGTTTATTTAGTGCGATTTGGGGTTAGATGTTTCTAGAGTGGGTGAGAGCATTGTGATGGTGGAGGCTAGGGCCGACAAAATTCAATCCGTAGTCAGGAAAAATTTCCCTCCAAACACTTGAGATATGCATGCATATAACATTTTTCCACCGAGCCAAATGGCCTCTACCTCCGCCTCTCGCAATAGTAACGTTGCCGGAAGAATCAAATCCGCGGCTTCAGCTATTTACTCGGACAATAAATTTGTCGTCGCTGTAAATTTCCTATTCCTTAAAACTTCAAACTAAATTTTTATGTCGATTAAGTTTTGATTGTGTGTTTCAGGAAATCCGAAAAGCTCTAATGGCGATGAAAGAAATTGGGATTGATTTGGAGAGAGACAATCAATCTCAAATGGTAACCATTAATTCATAACCTTTGGAACTTAGGAAACTTATTCAATTTTAGTTTTTTTCTCAAGGTAATGCCTCTACTACATTACTAATATAAAAGGGTTTAATTGGAATGTATGTAACTACAATGTATATGCTCTATTAATAAGATGAGTAATTCTAGAACGATACTTGATTACCACACATTTTGGGATTTAGGTGTCGCGTCCCTATTGGTTATGTAACTATAATTTTTTATGTATCGTAATCATGCTCCGCTCTAGAGTTACTTTAATTAATTATATATACACATTATTCTTATATATATATATTTGGTTGAGAAGTTTTTTTCCCCTCCACTTATTGCTTTTTTTAAATCAAAAGCTGCATCATTACTAATAATAGCTTTTATACATACATACATATATATATATATATATATATATATATATATATATATATATATATATATATATAGAGAGAGAGAGAGAGAGAGAGAGAGAGAGAAAGGCTCACCTACATCATGCACTTTACATCACACCGTACATCACACCTAATTCTAGGCCCTAGAAAACTTTTTTTTTTAATTCTATATTTTTCCCTTGAAATTAACCTTCCAATCAACCCATATGAAAAAAGTAGGTCAAAATATATTTGTAGCTATTTTTTAAAAATCCACAAAAAACTGATGGCGTAGACCCTTATAAATAAGGTATTTTTAGCAGTTTTTTGTGAATTTTTTAAAAATAACTACAAAACGTATTTTGACCTAATTTTTTGCTTATGGGTTGATTGGAAGGTTAAATTGAAGGGAAAAATATAAAATTTGAAAAAAAAAAATTTAGGGCCTATAATTAGGTGTGATGCACGGATGATGTATAGAGCATGATGTACTATAGCCTGGCTCTCTCTCTATATATATATATGAAACATAGCTATGTACATACCCATTTTTAAAAAATAGTAAAAAAAATATATACCATTAGTTTTAGCAATTTCATTTCAGTTCTGTGTTTAATAGTTGAGATTTAATTTATTCTATTTGTGTTTCCACTGCTGTAATCAATACTACATGGTTGACGTTAAAATTTGTAATATGATTTTCGGATGATGCATGAAGACAAACTAAATGATTTGATCGGCTGAGCTAATCTAGTTTCGGACATTCAAGTTATAGACTATCGTTAACTTGATACGGATAAAGGTAATTTTAATTCTCGGTCATTGATTAATAATGTTATTAGTTTTTGTACTCGATTGGTTTGTAGTGGTGATAGGAGGTTGAGGGTGAGCTAATTAAAACCCGGATTGGCAACTGGTTGTTGTAGTATTGTTTTAAGATTAACTTATGAAAATATTTGATAATATATGGATTAGGGTTAAAAACAAGCCCTAAAAGGGTGAAAACCCAATGCAACTTATACGAACTGACCGTGTAATGACCCCGTAAGAGGCACGAACACCTCACACGGGACCATTGTAACTTATACGAACTGACCGTGTAGTCGCGGGTCTCCCGGTTTAAGAATATGACGATAATTTCAAAATATGTCGATTTGGCTTGAAAACAAGCCGTTGAAGAGTGAAAACCCAAACCAGCCCCCAAACGACCCCATAAGAGGCACCAACACCTCGCACCGGACCAATGTAGCTTGTACGAACTGACCGCATAGTCGCGGGTCTCCCGATTTGAGAATACGATGATAATTTGCAAAAATAAAACTTAGACTTAAAAACAGGCCGTTAAAGGGTGAAAACCCAAACCAGCCACCAAACGTCCCCGTAGGAGGCACGAACACCGCGCACGGGACCAATGTAACTTGTACGAGCTGACCGCGTAGTCCCGGGTCTCCTGATTTGAGAATACGGCGATATTTTGCAAAAATCAACACTTAACTTAAAAACAAGCCATTAAAGGGTGAAAACCCAAACCAGCCCCCAAACGATCCCGTAAGAGGCACGAACACCTCGCACGGGACCGATGTAACTTATACGAACTGACCACGTAGTCACAGGTATCCCGGTTTGAGAATATGACGATAATTT
This sequence comes from Sambucus nigra, assembly GCA_949130495.1. NCBI lineage: Eukaryota > Viridiplantae > Streptophyta > Magnoliopsida > Dipsacales > Adoxaceae > Sambucus > Sambucus nigra. The sequence goes on from OX422209.1 coordinate 40,800,297, forward strand.
GCAAAAATAACACTTAGACTTAAAAATAAGTCGTTAAAGGGTGAAAACCTGAACCAGCCACCAAACGTTCCCGTAAGAGGCACGAACACCTCGCACGGGATCAATGTAACTTGTAGGAACTTACTCCGTAGTCACGAGTCTCCCGGTTTGAGAATATGGTGATAATTTACAAAAATTAACACTTAGACTTAAAAACAAGTCGTTAGGGGTGAAAACTGAAACCAGCCCCCAAACGGCCCCGTAAGAGGCACGAACACCTTGCACGAGACCAATGTAACTTATACGAACTGACCACATACTCGCGAGTCTACTGACTTAAGAATATGACGATAATTTCAAAATATGTCGATTTGGTTTGAAAACAAGCCGTTGAAGGGTGAAAATCCAAACCAGCTCCCAAACGACCTCCTAAGAGGCACGAACACCTCGTCTGGGACCAATGTAACTTGCACGAACTGACCGCGTAGTCGCGGGTCTCCCGATTTGAGAATATGATGATAATTTGCAAAAATAACACTTGGGCTTAAAAATAGGCCGTTAAAGGGTGAAAACCCAAACCAGCCACCAAACGTCCCTGTAGGAGGCACGGACAACTCAAGGGACCAATGTAACTTGTAGGGCTGACCGCATAGTCCCGGGTCTCCCGGTTTGAGAATACGATGATAATTTGCAGAAATCAACACTTAGACTTAAAAACAAGTCGTTAAAGGATGAAAACCTAAACCAGCCATCAAACGACCCCGTTAGAGGCACGAACACCTTGTACGGGACCAATGTAACTTGTATGAACTGACCACGTAGTCGTGGGTCTTCCGGTTTGATAATATGATGATAATTTATTGATACCTGATCCGTTAGGCATATCTTTGATATTTGTGATAATGTGGAGATATAGATTGGTGGAATGTCTTTCGTGTGTGTCTCCAATTAATCCATTTTAGTTTATCGAGAAGATATATGTTATAAAACATATATAACTGTTATAACAGTTATATCTGTTATATTTGTGTATTGGATATTAATGTTTTGCATATAGTCCTAAATACGTGTTGATATTCATTTGTCATGTTCATAATTTAGTGAACAAGTTCTTTAATTGTGTACACTTAATTTACTTTTTGTATACTCTATTAAAATATAGTATTTGGTATTCTTGTCGAAAAAGTAAGATTATTAAGAGAAATTAAATTAAAATGATATCACTTTACCATGTAACTTTAGAGGATCCGAATCCGTTAATTGATCATTATATTATATGCATAGATAGTTATTTTGTCATATTAGTATCGTTTTTAGATAATTATTTACGCAATTGATAGTCATATGAGAGTGGAGGATTGCATCTAAAAGTCAAATTAGTGGTGACAATTTATGTTATTGACCTGACCCAACCCATCAAGAACAATTTAATAGCAGTTCTGATTAGTTATTTCAAGGCGTCACTGATGATTAGTTATTTCAAGGCCTCACTGCAGTCTTTTGTAGTTTTATTGTTAACTTTTATGGCTGTGCGGGCTTTTGTAAGTTAATTGTTATATTTTGTGGTCGTGCAGGCTTTATGTTAGGCAGGTTTTGGAATGTCCAAAAAATAGAGGAAACTCTGTCCAATTTTTTTTTTGCCTGTGAATTATTAAAGACTTGATATATTTTGAAGTTTGTATGTACATTAGTTTATTAACAACGTGCAATATTATTAATTTGGGAATTTTGTGCTTTCAAATAATTTTTTTTTCTTTTTATAAAAAAATTTGGCACAGTTCAAAATCATGGCAAAAGTGTATCATATTTTGGCACGGTTTTTAACTGTGCCAATTTTTTTTAAATTGTACTGAATCTGGCACAGTTAAAAACTCTGCCAAAAGTGTGCCAGAAATATCAAATTCTTGCACGGTTTAAAAGTGTTCCTGTTTGGCCAAATCTGGCACACTTTTGAGCCGTGTCAGAAAAAAATTGCCATTTTGGAACACCTGATTCTGGCACAGTTCAAAACTGTGCCAGATTTGATCTGGCACAGTTTTAAACCATGCCAGATTACTATTTTTGGTGTAGTGAAATTTGGTGTATTAAACATTTTCTTTTTATGTTTTAGTTTATCTATGATCAAGCACGTATAAATAGTTTGTAAATTTTCTCTCTTTCATTTTCAATCTACTCTTGGACTTATTCATTTTGATCCCCGAGTTAATCATGGGAAATTAGAGCATATTGTGCATTCAATTTGATGGATTACAAACTACGAATATTTTAATTTTTTATTCTTTGTAGTCATATAAAAAATCAATTGCCTTAAATTATACATGACAATGTTTGTACGAGGTTCAAAGCAGATTATTAGTATGGTTATTATTGGAGTATTTTATTTATTTACTGAACACGATGTATGGTCCTATAAATAAGGAAAATTTGGTCCAAATTTTCCTAAATTTTGTGCACTATTTTTTTGTAAAAAACTGACTTAAGTTATAATGTCCAACACTTTACACTATACACTTTGAAAATATTCGTTGCTTGGCGATTACTTACTTTCGAATTTCTACTGGGCATTCCGCTAGTGTGTGTGTGTATGTGTGTGTGTGTGTATATATATATATATATATATATATATATATATATATATATATATATATATATATATATATATATATGTATGTATGTATGTATGGTGCCCAACAAACAGGGGCGTTGGGCTTAGATCTTTGGATTGTTGACGTGCTGCAACTAGTGTGGGAGTTGCGGGTCCGTGCAGTAGACAACTTCATCCTTGTCTTCTCATTCTCCTATCTAATCATATTTAGATAGGGAATGTGGTGCCGATTTCCATATTTCATTTTGTTCAGAGAGAGATTTGTACTCTTTATTATTTCAGTATTCAGCTATTATTGACATTGTTTTAATCATTTCGTTGTCCTGCGATTTGGGATATTATTTTGGATTGGTTAATCTAGCTTGGTTCTTCATTTGGATGGTTTGGTTTTTTAATATTATTGTTCATGTTTATAAAAATGGTTTCGTATATTAAATCATAACAAGAGAACTTATTATATAAAATTAATAGTTTTGACATTTAACTTAATTATTTATTAGGTGGTTAATAAAGAAAATTATTTTTCGTCAGTGATGCTAAGAATGAACCAACCATATGCTTTGATTTAACTTAATAAAGGACTGATCACCCGGTATTTAATTAGGCAGGGTGTCATAGGTGGTATCAGAGCCGAGTTCAAGAGTCGTTTAGGATCTTTGCGGCTTATGGTGCTTCGAGCTTAGTGTCTATGATATAGAGCCCTATTTTTAGGACTGTTGTATTCTTATTTACGCAATTATGTCTTCAGTTATTTTATATTTAATAATAATTTTGGACTAATAAATCATTTCTCGTCACAGATGCCTCCTTGACGTGCACCACGAGACAGAAAGGCCCGACAGGAGAAGCTAGTAGTTCAGCAACATGGAACAATGAACGCTATCAGGGCCACTGCCATAGTTGCTCAGGCGGTGAATGCAGCTTTAGTGGTGGTACATCAGACCCCACCCCAGGTTCAGGTCATGGCGCCAGTTCTATCTCAGTTTACCACTGCATGGGAGAGGGTTAGGGATGCCTTTCATAGGGAACATCCCCTAGAGTTTTCGGGATGTTCTGATATTGTCATCGCGAGCCAATGGAAGAAAGACATTTAGAGGCATCTTCGTATTTACGAGTACACAGACATTGGGAGACAGTTACTATCTTCCTACAAGCTAGTGGGGGACTCCTTACAGTGGTGGGAGTCCACTACCACCTTGGAGGAGAAGGATAATATGATGATTCAGAGCTTTTGGGTGCGTTTTCACCGCAAATAATTTCCTTCCGCCAAGCAGACTGAGATGAGTCAAAAATTGTTGAACCTCAAGCATGAGAGTATAACTGTCGCAGAGTATGAGGAGGATTTCACGAGACTGATTACTATAGTGCCAGATGTGGCACCTACCGAAGAGAAGAATATTTGAATGCTTATGGATGGTTTGACCTAGATGATTCTCCAACACCTCTTGGGTAATTTGTCATTCGGTACGTATACTGATGTAATCCAAGCCACCCTATTACATTTTTAGGACTACCGCTTCCACGAGCAGGGGAGAAAATGAGCCCATGAGTCTATCCAATAAGGCCGGATAGGAGGTAGTAGTGCTAGTGGGTTACCAACACCTCGAGGGCAGGTCCGTCAGGGTGAGCAGAGTTCCCATCAGGAAGCGATTTTGATCTGGCGACTCTAGGCAGGGACAGGGAGGCTATAGACAGGGCCAACATGGCCAATTAGTCAGCAGGGTCAACAGGGCCAGCAATGTTATCAGCAGGGCCAATAGCAGTATCAGCAGGGCTAGCAAGGCTAAGGGAGGGGTGGTAATGGCCATCGAGGTCGGGGATAGTAGGGACATAGGGGAGGAAACTTCAGGGAAATATGCTTTGGTTGTGCCAAGAATGGCCATAGACAGCAGGATTGTCCCGAGGGGGCAGTGCCTCGCAGCAGTAGGGTGGCTATGAGGAGCCACAAAGATCGATCTTCCCAGCTTCCCTCCCCGCACCACCTCGGATGTCAGCCTTACCAGCAATCCTAGCCGTCCCAATTCATCAGTGAAAATTATAGTATGAACGTGTTTATAACTTCCACCAGGCATCAGCACCGCAGGCGCCACCCGCAATTGAGGGTAAGTTTCCTATCCATTGTACTATGGGGAGCATTTTATTTGATATTGGGCATCACACTTCTTCATCTCCACTAGTTTTGCATGGGCTACGGGGTTGTTATAAACGACAGAGAGTATAGTGACATGTGTAGACTCACCGTTGGGTAATGGGTCGTTGATTTTCTTTATATGTAAGGGAGTAGATATAGAGATTGGGAGTCGAATTTTGCCAACAGACATGTTAGTCTAAGATATGCATGAGCATGATACCATTATTGGCACGGATTGGCTTACTGCTTATAGAGCCATGATAGACTGTTTAAATAGGGGTATTATTTTTGCAATTTCGGGCCAGGATATGTTTCGGGTGGCGATGCCTCATCCCGAGGGAGGATCGTCGACTCATTTATATTATATATAGGAGGAGACCTCTAAAGAGGTATTGATCTCCACTGATTCGATTCTAGTAGTTCGCGAGTTTTTTGACGTGTTCTAGGAGATACCGGGACTACCACCTAGTAAAGAGATAGATTTCATTATAAATTTGATGTCCGGCACTCGACCGATAGCCCGCGCACCATAACATATGGCTGTAGCTAAGATGAGACAGTTGTGTGATCAGATTTAGCAGCTATTGGGATCGGGATTTATCCATTGGAGTACCTCACCCTGGGGTGCTCCCGTGTTGTTTATGAAGAAAAGAGATGGGTCATTGAGGTTGTGTGTGGACTATAGAGAGTTTAACAAAGTCATGATACAGAATAAGTATTCGTTGCCCCGAATCGATGACTTGTTTGACCAACTGAGAGGATCTTCTTTTTTCTGAAAAATTTACTTGAGGTCGGGGTACCATCAGTTACGGATTAGGGAACATGATGTGTCAAAGACTGCTTTCTTGACGTGATATGGATCCTACGAGTTTTGAGTTTTGTTGTTTGAGGTAACCAATGCTCCACCCATATTCATGGACTTAATGAACAGGGTGTTCAGAGTGTTTCTGGATTAGCTTTCCATTGTCTTCATAGATGATATTCTGATTTATTCCCAGACTGAGGAGGAGCATGCCGACCATTCGAGACGGGTTGTTCAGACTCTGCAAGAGCATCAATTATATGCTAAGTATGAGAAGTGTGGGTTTTGGCTACGAGAGGTACAATTCTTGGGGAACATTATTTGTGCTAGAGGGGTATCTGTGGATCCAGAAAAGGTGTCCGCAATGAGGGAGTCGGGTCAGCCCATGACATAGTCAGAGATCCATGGTTTCTTGGCACTGGAAGGGTACAACAGGAGGTTCATTCGAGGATTTTCGAAAATAGAGGGCCCATTGACTAATATGACTCACAAGGGGGTACCGTACGTATGGGATGACGCTTGTTAGTTGGCTTTTGATGAGCTAAAGGACAAGTTGACTTCGGCGCCAGTCTTTGCTTTACCCAGGCCAGGACCCAGTGTTTATTGACGCTTCCCTATAGGAACTTGGTGGAGTACTTCAGCAGGAGGAGAAGGATATAGCTTATGCTTCCCATAAGCTCAAGCCTCACGAGAAAAATTACCCCACCCACGACTTGGATCTAGTAGCGATCGTGTTTGCCTTACGGATTTGGAGACACTACTTGTGGGGGATAAATTTCACCTGTTCATAGACCAAAAGTCACTATAATACTTGTTCACTCAGCAGGAGTTGAACATGCATCAGCGCAGGTGGAGGGAGCTTGTGAAAGATTACCAGTTTGAGATACAGTAACACCCGTGGATGCAGAACGTAGTTGCTGATGCATTAAGCCGTAGGCCAGTAGGTGAGGTGGCAAAAATGTGGAAGAAAATGTGGAAAGAGTTGGGACATCATAAGGCAATGGACCAATCCTTTATGTTCATCATGACAATCACACCATAGATTGTTACGAGGGTGATCCAAGTCCAAGCAAATGATTCATTTTTCCAGGATCAAATTGTACGTCTTCTAGCCGAGGGTGCGGAGTCCTAGTCATTGAGTTCGGATGGACGATTACGATTTAATGGGAAATTAGTGGTCTAAGAGGGGGAGGACTTATGACATGTAGTGATGACAGAGTCGCATGGATATCGTTTCTTGGTACATCCCGAATGGGATAAGATGTACCAGGATATAAGGCAACAGTACTGGTGGAGTGGGATGAAGAAGGACATTGCGGAGTTTGTGTCAAAGTGTGCCACCTGTCAACTGGTAAAGGTGGACCATCAGAGACCTCCAGGGTAACTCCAGCCTCTAGAGATCCTTATGTGGAAATGGGAAAGAATTTCCATGTATTTCATCAATGGGTTTCCTACATCCCAATGGGGTCACAATTCTGAATGGGTAGTGGTCGATCGTTTGACCAAGGTAGCGCATTTTTTTCCAGTGTGGATAGACTACACTATGGGACTGTTAGCCCAGTTATTCATTGCTGAGATAGTGAGGTTTCACGAGGTGACCCTGGATATCGTGTCGGACGGAGACAAGATTTTTGTGTCACCTTCTAGGAGAGCTTTCAGGAGGCTGTGGGTACCGAGCTGCGATTGAGTACGACGTATCACCCACAAACATATAGGCAGACTGAACGTACTAATCAAATGCTGGAGTATATGCTACGAATGTATGTCCTTGACTTTGGAGGAGGATGGGAGCAATACGTTCCATTGGTGGAGTTCGCTTATAATAACTCCCACCAGTTTACGATTGGCATGGCCCCTTTCGAGGTGTTGTAAGGTAGACCTTGTCGTTCTCCCACTTGTTATCTAGACGAGGGGACAACAAGTCACTTGGGACAGATGTGATTCAGGAGACATCATCCAGGATTGAGTTAATCATGAGTCGTATTCGGGTAGCCTAGGATACGTAGAAAAGCTATGTCGATGCCAAGCGATCTTTTAGGGGTTTGGTGTAGGAGATCAAGTATTACTGTGAGTGTCTCCTTTAAAAGGAGTGATGAGGTTTGGGAAGAAAGGGAAATTGGCTCCGAGTTACGTATGATCATTTCCCATTATCTAGAGGATTGCACCGGTGGCATACATGCTTCGGTTGTGAGAGCACTTGCACCGTATTCACGATGTGTTCCACATTTCATCATTAAGGCGATATCTTTGGGACGATTTGGCACACACTCATATTGCGATAGAGGAGATTGACTTGAAGTCCAATGGTTCTTATGAGGAGAGACAAATGTCTATCCTAGACCATAGTGAGAGGAAATTGACGTCGAAGTTAGTCCCACTTGTACGGGTCCAGTGGAAGCATCATAATGTAGAGGAGTCCACTTAGGTATGCGAGGAAAATATTCACGAAAAGTATTCGGACTTATTTTTAACAGGTATGCTTTATTTTCTAAATTTCAAGACGAAATTCCGTTATTAGGGGAAAATATGTAATACCCCGTATTGTTCTGGTATTTAATTATGGGATTAATTAAATTAAATTGGGATAAATTAATTTGATCTCGATCCAGATTTTAAAATAAATATATACTAGCGTGACGAGAGTTAGTATTTATTGGTAAGAATTATGTTGAATATTACTAGACGAGTAAAGTAATATATGAGATTGAATTTATTAAAAATTATCGCGAGTGAATAACACGACAATTATGCAATACCCCTTAATTTTAATGACTTTTAAAATGGGTTATATTTTAAATTAATGGATTAATTTGATTTTATTATAAATTAATTTATTTGGGTTTTATCCGAATTGTGGTTATTAAAATGAATGATTCTGTATATTACTTAAAGATATTTAGGTAATATATAAATGTGATGTTATTGATATGACTGTGTGATATTAATTCAGTAATTTGAATTTTTAGTCGGACGCGGTATGGGACGTGTCGGGACAAATTTGTTAAAAAAAAAAAACTTATTTTTTCATCAATCTTATAGTCATTTTGAGTGCGTCATGGCATCTGGAAGGGTTGAAATAGTCAGAAAAGTCTATTTGGATGTTGATTTTTGGTCTTGGATCATTTGGAAATGAAATGACAATCGAAAAGGCATTTTGGTCATTTTTACAGGGGGATGAATAGTGATTTCGGATTTTGTCTTATTATAAACATTTGGAGATTAGTTGTACGTAGGTTCATTCATCTCTTCTACAAAAAATTGAGAGGTCACCTTTTTAGGGAGAGTGAAAGGATGCTTGGGAGAAGAGAAGATTACTTGAAAATGAGGAGAACCAAAGGCCAAAGGTCACCACCACCACCCACCACCGGAAGTGACCGGAGAAGGGGAGAAACACCTATGAAATACAACCCCCAAGGATCAGATCTTCATTAGAGGCAAGTATTTGATAATTGCAATCTAGTTAGTATATTGTCCATGTTAGGATAGTTATTGAAAAGATGAGATTTTACATGTTTGGAAGATAAAGATAGAGTTGTTGATTGATTTCTGGAAAATGCAAATATATAGGAATCAAACTCATGTTGTAGGTAGATAGTAATCCACGAAATAATCATTAAGCTGTTGAAGAAATTCTGAGAATCATTGGTTTGTTCTTGAAGATATCATGTATATAATTTTCTAGAAAAACAGGATATATATATGCTTTTAATTCAAACTCTTAACGATTCTAGGATGTTTAGAGCATTAGAAATCAATTACATGTGACACCCCGCCTAATTAAATACCGGGTGATTAGTCCTTTATTAAATTATAATCAAGGTGAACGGTTGGTTCATTCTTAGCATCATTGTCACAAAAATAACTTTTCCAATTAAACACCCTAAATAATTAAGCTAAGTGTCAAAACCATTTTTAGACATCAATTTTGAAATTTTATTTTAAAAACCAACATTTAAAACTTTACATAATTCATAGTTAAAGAATCACACAAGAACTATAATGGAATGTATAATCCAAACAATTAAACATCCAACTAATTAATTCCAACTTTAAAACTTAAAGGAAAACATCCTGACAGTAATAAATCCCAAAGTATAAATACTAGAAATAAACGAATCACAATCTCCGATAAAACAACTGAATAATGAAAAAGGGCGACACATTCCCAACGGAATAAATAGTGCTAGAAGTGGAATCAACAATGAGGTCGTCTAAGAAAGAGGCCTGTAACTCCCACCTAAGCTGCAGCGCGTTCCTTCCAAAGGATTCTATGAAAGATGCCCGTGTGGCTGGGCACCTGTAATATATACATATATATACAAGAGAGAAGAGAAAGTAGAAAACGGGTCAGAGATCGATTGTAAAACAGTTTAAAATTAGTTTAGATAGTATTTAAAATTCTTACTGGCCAATGCAACCAACATATTAGTGCGACACTCCCTTGAGAAATTCTCACCTCTCTTCTAATGTGCACACCTATAGCACTAATATTCTCAACAATTTAACTTATCTTATCTTAAGTTACTCGTAAGGTTTCAAGCTGACAATTTTCCAATGTTACGGAGGTTAATTTTATTTAACAGCACAATTTTCACATAAGCCTTAATTGATAATAAAGATTCTCAGTAATATATCATACTTTTCAAACACTTATTCCCAAGTTGAAATAATTATTCTTTTCTTACATACCATAGTCATAGCAAGTAGTTCCCAAATTCCATATTTAAATATATATATATTAAATACTCATATAATATATATATATTCTAACAGCACCCCACATAAAATCTATGGTGCGGGCATACTCTGCTATCCAGTCCCCGTATCACTCGTACTAAGGGAAATACTAGTTCGGAATCACTCTCGAACTGTATTAATACAAAACACATACAAAATGAGGCGAAACATAGTTCCAAGTCACTAAGAGGCCAGCACATATCCTCACGTCTCTTAGGACCGTCTGACTATCGATCCGATAGCCTGTGCCAAGGATTCCTATGTTTTAGCGTACTATTAAATATCCCCCATAAAGGTCCCATCGAGATAAGACTGTCCCAGCGCGGTAACCTTAGGGATAGCAAGTAGTGCGTGCATGATTTTTACACGTATATAATATATGCATAAACACAGTCATATATTTGTACTACTATTCCCATATCAAATTTAGGTACACTCGCACGACCCATAATTATGATACTTATCCTTATTACTCATTATTTAGTTATCACGTATAACGGTTTGTCTCTTATTTTAATTTGTGGGATTATTCCAACTTATTAAGTGACACTCGCGGATTCCTATCTTCCCAAGTGTAATTTCAGTAGGTACTCATTTATTTTACAACGTAACTTCCTTACGAGTCTCACCCTTTAACACATATTCTCATTATCCCTTATATGTAAAACATCCCCGTGAAATGTTAATCTCGTCTTACATTAAAGGTTCCATATTTTTATTAAGTCCTACTGTTCTTCTTTATATCCCAAAATGTTCTAACATTAATATCCAAGAATGTCTAATCATTTAAGTTGGAAAACCTATAAAAAGGGGAATGGGAGTTATGCAGGAGGGGTCGATTGATCTATGGCATATGTTCGATCGATCGAAGCATCGATCGATCGATACTCCAAGGTCGATCGATCGATCAAGCAGGTATGGAAAATCTGCAGAATTCCCAGTTACGGGTTTTCTCTTCCAGCATCATCCAAAACGATATATCTGACTACCAAACTCCCAATAATTTATACTAGAAGTATTATAACCTCAAATAAGTGATTTCCTACGTTAAGCATGCGGATTTTCATCATGAATAACGAATTAAAAGGGCATAAACCATAAAAACATCAAGAACCCTAATACTTCTTTTGTTTGGTTTCTTCCCATCCTTTTACCAGATTTCATACTCTTTAATTACTATAATTTCGTGGTTCAACCTCTACATATGAATTGGGTTTCCAGAATACATCTATTACTCCTACAACATGCAAATTCAAATCTCCAAAATAGTTTTTTCTTTCACAAACACTAATCCTAATCAATCCTAGGCTAATAATATTGGAGCATTAACTGAAATAGAGCAAGATAGATACTTTCTTGGGAATTTTCGGTTCAGATTTGAGGAGATTTTTGTGTGGTTGTGATCCTCGTTATACGATCTAACGTTTGGCGGCGAAGGCGGTGCAAATGGTGGAGTTCTTGGCCTAGAACTCCTTGGAAAACGTCTCCTCTTACTCTCTAATGGACGTCTTTGGTTTTTGGTGTTTCTAACCCTAGAAGCTAACTCTTACCATCTGATATTCCCTTAGAATTTTCGTGGGTTTTCAGGCCCAAAAATGTAAAATGTTCAAAACGCTCTCCTGGGGTGTTAATTAGGCCTAAAAACGCCCGAGACCTAAACTAAACCCCCGGGTTCATTATTTTGACTATCTAAACCCTTTTGGACACATTGACACACTCAAAATGACCATACGGGTGACTTATAATTTATCAACTTTATATAATAATAATTTAGTCCTGACACGACACAGGCGCGTCCAGACTTAAATTTCCATAATTGCCAATTAATTCACTCGTGATAATTTTTAATAAAATGAATCCCATATATTACTTTACTCTTCTAGTAATATTCAACAACTTTCCCATAACTCACATCACGTTAGTAAATATAAAAATAAATTTCTGGATTAAGATTAAATGAATATCTCAATTTCAATTTAATAAATCCCCAATTTAAAAAGCTATAAAAATACTGGGCATTATATTACATATGTTTCTATATCATGTAGTGAGGATTATAAGGAATTTGGGTTGTTAATATGAAGGTTTGAATGATCAAAAGTTATAAAACTCGTACTATAAGAATTGCAGATATCTGGGTTGATATCTGGGCGATCGATCGATCGACCCCCTACCTTCGATCGATCGACCTCCCCAGAAATGATGACATTGTTTCTTTTAATGCTTGTTCTTATCCCAAACCTTTTGTAAATCTTTGGTGATTATTAATTTGATATAATGCGACTTAGGGAAGATCATTAAGCCCTATATAAGAATCAAATTAATGTGATTGGGATTTAATTGACTATAATTATGATAATTAAATTTGGAAGAAATTTGGATTGCTAGATTAATGTGTTGGATTCTAATTTGTATGCATGAGGATTAAGGATAGGTCCAGTAGGAGAAATTTAATAAATCTCCTAGGCATCCTTAGGTTTACAAGAGGGTTCAATCCTAGGTGAAAGAAGATGTGTTTACAAAAGATTAGAAACTATCGGTTATAACCCTAATTAAAGGAGAGTTTAATTCGTAGTAATTCGGAAGATAAGATGATATGGACCAGTAGGATATTAGTGATTTATTACTGAATAAATATATTGAGGAAAAACCTATTTAAACCTTGAGTAATGAGTGAGACTCTGGAATCATTAAATTAAAGAAGTAAAGTCATAATGTTTTAATACGCAGGATTTAAGAGAGATAATGCTACGTATGGGAACTACCTTAGGGTAGTGTGAGTACCTAGTTGATATTATATTTATATAGGTAGATGATAATTCCTATTTGATTTATTGATGATTTTTGTGTATGACATACCTAGCTTACTTGCTATCGATGGGAGGTTTGCACGTGAGGGAAGTTATATCCTAATGAATCCAGGAATTTTTTATTTGTCACTCGAGAACATAGGTCTATGAAAGACTTATCAGGGAGTTGATAAGTCCGTTGACTATAGGAACGTAGGTATGTACGTGACCCGTGGGTATGAGAACTATGTTCGCTTCTAATTTTTGTGTTGATGTTTGTGGTTCGAGGAATCCTTACCGAACCTTTAGTCCCCTATTCGGTCACCATCGGTAGTGGGACATGATAGCAGAGTAATGCATGCACCGCAGCTATGTCTAGGGGTGTTGTATTATATATGTATATATATAATGAGTTAAATGTATGTATATATAGTGGGTAGATCAATCTACTATGTGATAATTGTAGATGACGGTGAATAGAGAAAAAGAATTAAACTAAGTTAATGAATATTTATTCTTATAGATTTGAAAAGCTTAATTCATAATAATGGGAAATGTATATGAACTATTATACTATGTATGGTATGGGACATATGGGGTTATGATATGGGATGGAATCATATTATGGAAACTATTTAGGAGGAACCATTAACTAGGAGGTTAATAGGAAACGTTAAGCGTGCACTCTAGATGAGAGCTGAGAATATCAAGAGAGAGTCTGGATAGTAACATGTACATACTAAATGCTTTATTGAACTTGTTAAATACTTGCTATTTTCAACACTATTTCTACATCGAGCTATATCCTGTTTCCTTGCATATTCTCTTTTCTATTGTACCTTCTATACCAGGTGTCCAGTAGCAGGGACACCAACCTTAGAGGATTATGACGAGCTATGGAGTATTGCTTAGACGCCTATTTTCATTTGATTCATAGTGATTCTTTTATTTAGGGCATGTCGGCGAGAGGAATCCAGTTATCTCCTTTCTATCTGAGTCATGTAGTCTTGTACTCGTGTCATTTTAATACATTTATTACTGTTGGGATTACTGTATTGGATTATTATTTGGGAATGTTTATTCCAGTTACATTTAAATCATTTTGAATTATCTGTTCAGTTATTATTGTGATAGGATAAAATGTGTGGTGTTATTCATAAACTAAAAATGAATTTTGTTGAATTAAAATTTGGAAAGTTTTTAACACCATCTTAATTGGGTATTGGGTGATTTGTAAATGTTTTCGACAGTGATGCTTAGAATGATCCAACTGTATATTATGTTTTAATTTGGTATCGGACTGTCCACCCGGAATTTAATCAGGCGGGGTGTTACAGGTGGTATCAGAGTATCAGGTTCTAGTGTCCTTTAGGTTCTGTACGGCTTAATGTGCTTTCAGCTTAGTGTTCTTTGATGTAGAGCCCTATGAGTAGGATTATTGCTTTTCTCTTTACGCCTACGTTCTTCAGCTATTCTGTTATATCAAATAATGATAGTATACTCTCATTTCAGATGCCTCCTCGATATGCACCTCAGCCCGACCCAGCTCAGGGTACAATGACTGCGATCGAAGTTGCTGCAATTGTCGTTAAGGCAGTCAATGTAGCTCTAGCTGCTGTTCAACAGGCTCTAGCACAGGCACCAGTTGTGCCACCCGTGTAAGGGAAAATGTTTCCTACTGTATGGAAACGAGCGAGGGTTGCCTTTTAGAAGGCACACCCACCTGAGTTTTAGGGAGGATCAGATGTCTTGACTGCTAGCCAATGGAAGAGAGATATCCGAAGGCACTTGAGAATGCTAGAATGCACTGAGGTTCAACGTCAAATACTAGCCACATTCAAGCTAGTAGGGGCAGCTTTGCAGTGGTGGGAGGCTACGAAAACTATCAAGGAGAAAGACATAGTTACTATCCAAGAATTTTGGATACGGTTTAATAGGAAGTACTTTCCTTCTGCCATCCAGACAGAGATGAGGCAGAAATTACTCGATTTGAAATAGGGAGAGAAAATAGTGGCATAATACGAGGAAGAATTTACGTGACTAACTAATTTGGTACCAGCAGAGGTACCCACTGAGGAGAGGAGAATTATAATGTTAACTAATGGATTGAACTATAACATTCGCCAGCATTTACTAGGAAATCTTTCACTACGAACTTATGTAGATGTTCTTAATGCTGCAATGCTTCACTTCTAGGATCATCGCTTACATGCTCAGGGTGTCAAGCGGGGGTTTGGGTCAAGCCTGTAAGGCAAGACTAATGGGGGCAGTTCTAGTGGGACTCAGCCAGGACAGAGTCATCAGCGTCAGGGTGAAGCATTTATGATCTGGAGATTCTCGATTTGAGGATAGAGGTAATAAGCAAGGATAGCAGGGCCATTAGGCCCACATGCAGACTCATCAGGGCCAAGGGAAATGAGGTAATGGCCAGCAGGGTCGGGGTCAATAGGGAAAGAATGGTGGAAAGTTTCCTAAAAAAAATTTCGTGTGGGATAAGTATGGCCACAAATGACAAGATTGTTCTGATAAAGACAAGTTCCCTCAGCAACAAAATGCTCGACAGGAGCCACAGATACCAGTGTTTCCACCAGCTGCTCTTCCAGCTCCCGTGCTATCATTACCTCCCATTCCAGCAGCACCCGTGCAATAGGGTCAGCATAGGCATGTATATAACGTCTATCAGGTAGCAATTCAATAACCACCACCCGCGAATGAGGGTAGGTTTTCTATCTAAGGAGTTATGAGGCGCATACTGATTTTTGTATCAATTAATATTGTATCGGCAAAATGGTTACTAAACTTAGCCTATAGCACTTTTATTTACTTAGACCAACCGAGGGGTTGTGGGACACCTATATTTTCATGTCATCACGTGGGTCTGATTTTTTATCACGGAATTCCTTACTTTAGGCATATCCGAACATGATGTGACTAGTAGCGTGGATTGACTTGTGGTATATAAAAGCGTATGTACTACTATAGCCAACATCTTGTCTTTAACAAGAGGGTAGATGAGTAGACTTTATTTGAAATTGATAAAACCTGTAGAGAGGTTATATACTATTGACTAAGGACCTAAGGAGTTTCGATGACCGACTACTTTAGGTAGTAGTGTATCGGGGAGGTTCCTTGTTTGGATTTATCTTGCGAGACACCCCATGCATGAAACTAACAAACGTTGGGAGTGGAAATAAGTTAGTTCTTTAGGATATGAGTTTATAAACTTTGCGATAAATCAGAGTATTATGCGGGTAACCATATCCATTTTATAATGAAAGATACACGATAGGGTGTATGTGGGCCCTGGATGGTTGGATTGTAGTATTTTTCATAATTGTGAAATAGTAAGTAGTTGTGACTTCAGGATTTATTTACTTAATGGTTAAGGATCATTTTTTCCCAAACTTTGTCACAAGGATGGTATAGGGAAGATTGGATAAAGTTTAAATTTGATTCAGTTGAGACTATATGGTGAGACTTGGTGTAACATCAATGAGGATTTTCGTTAATGTATTGTATGGGCGGTGTGACATAGATTATTTGCGATGTGAGATTTATACTCAGAGTTGACCTTACTAGTATGATTTATCTTTCTAAATTTCGGGATGAAATTCTGTTATAAGGGGGGGAGTATGTAATACCCCGTAATTTTAACGACTTTTAAAATGGGTTATATTTTAAATTAATGGATTAATTGGATTTTATATAAATTATTCATTTGGGTTTTATTCGAATTGTGGATATTAAAATGAATGATTTTGTATATTACTTAAAGATATTTAGGTAATATATGAATGTGATGTTACTGATATGGTTGTGTGATATTAATTCAGTAATTTGAATTTTTAGTCGGACGCGGTATGGGACGTGTGGGGACAAATTTGTTAAAAAAAAGAAACTTATTTATTGATCAACCTTATAGCCATTTTGAGTGCGTCGTTACATCCGAAAGGGTTGAAATATTCAGAAAAGTCTATTTGGATGTTGATTTTGGGTCTTAGGTCATTTGGAAATGAAAATACAACCGAAAAGGCATTTTAGTCATTTTTACAGGGGGATGAATAGTGATTTCGGATTTTGTCTTATTATAAATATTTGGAGATTAGTTTTACGTAGGTTCATTCATCTCTTCTACAGAAAATTGACAGGTCACCTTTTTAGAGAGAGTGAAAGGGTGCTTGGGAGAAGAGAAGATTACTTCGCAAGGAGGAGAACCAAGGGCCAAAGGTCACCACCACCAACCACCACCGAAAGTGATCGGAGAAGGGGAGAACCACCTATGACATACAACCCCAAAGGATCAGATCTTCATTAGAGGCAAGTATTTGATAATTGCAATCTAGTTAGTATATTGTCCATGTTAGGATAGTTATTGAAAAGATGAGATTTTACATGTTTGGAAGATAAAGATAGAGTTGTTGATTGATTTCTGGAAAATGTAAATATATAAAAATCAAACTCATGTTGTAGGTAGATAGTAATCCATGAAATAATCATCAAGTTGTTGAAGAAATTCTGAGAATCATTGGTTTGTTCTTGAAGATACCATGTATATAATTTTTTGGAAAAATAGGATAGATATATTCTTTTAATTCAAACTCTTGATGATTCTAGGATGTTTAGAGCATTAGAAATCATTTACATATATTGTTATATCATGTAGTAAGGATTATAAGGAATTTGGCTTGTTAATATGAAGGTTTTAATGATCTAAAGTTTTGAAACCCGTAGTATAACAATTGCAGAAATCTGGGCTGATATCTGGGCGACCGATCGATCGACCCCCTACCTTTGATCGATTGACCTCCCCATAAATGATGATGTTGTTTATTTTTAATGCTTGTTCTTATCCCAAACCTTTTGTAAATCTTTGGGGATTATTAATTGGATATAATGGGCTTAGGGAAGATCAGTAAGCCCTAGATAAGAATCGAATTAATGTCATTAGGATTTAATTGACTATAATTATGATAATTAAATTTGGAATAAATTTCGGTTGCTAGATTCATGTGCTGGATTCTAATTTGTATGCATGAGGATTAAGGATAGGTCTAGTAGGAGAAATTTAATAAATCACCTGGGGATCCTTAGGTTCACAAGAGGGTTCAATCCCAGGTGAAAGAAGATGTGTTTACAAGAGATTTGAAACTATCGGTTATAACCCTAATTAAAGGAGAGTTTAATTTGTAGTAATTTGAGAGATAAGATGATATGGACCAGTAGGATATTAGTGATTTCTTACTGAATAAGTATATTGAGGAAAAACCTATTTAAACCTTGATTAATGAGTGAGACTCTGGAATCATTAAAGTAAAGAAGTAAAGTCATAATGTTTTAATACATAGGACTTAAGAGAGATAATGCTACGTATGGGAATTATCTTAAGGTAGTGTGAGTACCTGGTTAATATTATATTTATATAGGTAGATGATAATTCCTTTTTGATTTATTGATGATTTATGTGTATGACATACCTAGCTTACTTGCTAGAGATGGGAGGTTTGCGCGTGAAGGCAGTCATATCCTGATGAATCCATGGGATTTTTAATTTGTCACTCGAGAACATAGGTATGAAAGACTTATTGGGGATTTGATAAGTCCGTTGACTATGGGAACATAGGTATGTGCGTGACCCGTGGGTACGAGAACTATGTTCACTTCCAATTTTTGTGTTGATGTTTGTGGTTCGAGGAATCCTTACTGAACCTTTAGTCCCCTATTCGGTGACCAGCGGTAGTGGGACATGATAGCAGAGTGATTCATGCACTGCAGCTATGTCTAGGGGTGTCGTATTATATATATATATATATATATATATATATATATATATATATATATAATGAGTTAAATGTATGTATATATAGTGGGTAGATCAATCTACTATGTGATAATTGTAGATGACGGTGAATAGAGAAAAAGAATTAAACTAAGTTAATGAATATTTATTCTTATAGATTTGAAAATCTTAATTCATATTAATGGGAAATGTATATGAACGATTACACTACGTATGTTATGGGACATACGGGGTTATGATATGGGATATAATCATATTATGGAAACTAGTTAGGAGGAACCATTAATTAGGAGGTTAATAGGAAACGTTAAGCGTGCACTCTAGATGAGAGGTGAGAATATCAAGAGAGATTCTAGATACTAACATGTACATACTAAATTCTTTATTGCACTTGTTAAATACTTGTTGTTTTCAACACTATTTCTACATCGGGCTCTGACCCGTTTCTTTGCCTATTCTCTTCTCTATTGTACCTTCTATACCAGGTGTCCAGCAGCAAGGATGCCAACCTTAGAGGATTATGATGAGCTATGGAGCTATGGAGTATTTCTTAGACACCTATCTTCCTTTGATTCATAGTGATTCTTTTATTTAGGGCATGTCGCCCAGAGGAATTCAGTTATCTCCTTTATATGCGAGTCATATAGTCTTGTACTCGTGTCATTTTAATACATTTCTTATTGTTGGGATGACTGTATGGATTATTATTTGGGAATGTTTATTCTAGTTACATTTAAATTCTTTTGAGTTATCTGTTCAGTTATTATTGTGATACGATAAAATGTGTGGTGTTATTTGTAAACTAAAAATGAATTTTGTTGAATTGAAATTCGGAAAGTTTTTTACACCAGCATAATTGGGTATTGGGTGATTTGTAAATATTTTCGACAGTGATGCTAATAATGAGCCAACTGTATATTTTGTTTTAATTTTGTATGGGACTGGCCATCCGGTATTTAAATAGGCGGGGTGTTACAAATTATAGAAATTAAGTCAGGACGGACGTGTGTCGTGTCGGGACTAAATTAATGGAATAAAAAGTGAATAAATTGTAATTCACCCGTATGGTCATTTTGAGTGCGCCAATGTGTCCAGAAGGGTCGAGATAGTCAGAAAAGTATATCCGATAGTTTAGTTTGGGCCTTGGGACGTTTTTAGACCTAACCGATAACCCAAGAGGGCATTTTGGTAGTTTCCAATTTTAGGCCTTAATTATGGATGAAAATTGAATGGTTATATCTGATGGGAGTTATAGTCCTCGAGTGTTAGAAACTTTGGAGTTGCATAGAGGCTAAGGAAAAGATAAGAGAGAAGGCTATCAAGGAGGAGAGCCATCAACCCTACACCACTCTCACCAATTCCACCACGAACGCATAGATCGGGGAACGAGGAGTGGAATCATAACCATCATTTTGTACAATTCAAATTTGGTTTACATGCTAGTATCTAACTTTTTTTTCTTTAGTGGATAACACATCCATGCTAGTGTTGGAGTTATTTAAATTATGTCTTCATGAAAAAAAATAATGTTGTTGGGAGATTATTATTGAAATTTTGGAGTAGAAACCATGTTAGGATCAATATCTTGTTATATGTAGAATGTTATCCACAAAATTTGACGCACAGTAGAGATAGAAATTTGGAAATTAAATGAATTCTTGAGAAAGTTTGATGAACTACGGTTAAATGATAATTTTTTGAATGAACCCATTTGATGACGAATCTTGAGGAATTAATGAATGATTTACGTTAAAAATCATCCATATTGGTTTATATGACGTTCGTGATGTTTGGTTTGGAGTTTGGGACAATGTAATGGAGTTTTGATGATTTAAGTTAGAAAAAACCCGTAGGCATAATATGCAGAATTATGGGCAAGACCTGCTTGCTCGATCAATCGACTCAAAAATGTTGATCGATCGACCCACTTTCATCGATCGATTGACTTCTCCTAGAATTGGAAACTTCTTCCCCTTTTAAATGTTAATCCAATCCCAAACGTGTAAGGAGCCTTGGGAATAATTTAAATATTATAATTGGACCTGAGGAGGACCAGTAGGGTATAAGTAGGGTCCGGGGAAGACGGTTTTATATAAGATTAAACCATGGGATTTTGGGGGTATAAATTGGATGGGATATCGTGCGTACGTTAAATTAGGTCTTGCGAGAATTAAGAAGGATGTAAGCCAATAGGGTAGTGAGTGTACATCTACTGATTTTATATTTATCACGAGGGTAAACTTCAAAAGTCGAGGAGTACTTAAAGATTTGTGGTAATTAAGAAAATAAAAAGAATGATTTAATGATACGTAGAACTCGGGCGTTATGTCCCATGCATGGTTCTCATGTATTATGGGTCATGGGTGTATCTAGATGAATAATGTGAATATATATATATATATATATATATATATATACACACACACACACACACACATATATACGATTGTATATTTGTGTGTAATCATATCACGAAGGTTTCGCGCTGGGACAGTCTTATCTCAATTGGACCTTTATGGGGGATATTGACTTGCACCCTAGAACATTGCATCCTTGGTACAGGTTATTCGAGAATGATAGTCAGATAGTCCTAAGAGATGTGAGGGTATATGCTGACCTCTTTGTGACTTGGAACAATGATTCGCCTCCAATATGTGTGTTTTGTGTTAATACAGTTCGAGAGTGATTTTGAACTAGCATTTCCTTTTGTACGAATGATACGGGGACTTGATAGCAGAGTATGCCAGCGCCATAGACTTATATAAGGTTCCCTACTAATATATATATATATATATATATATATATATATATATTATGGGTGATTAATCTATTGTGCTTGTAAGTATATATATAGAATTGAGTAATTAATATTAAATCAGTTATATTTACCTGTGATTAATCTATTGTGCTTGTAAGTATATAGAGAGAAAGAGAACTTATGTATGAATTGAGATAAATATAACTGGCTTGGAAAATTCATAAGAAAAGGGTTATTAGATATAAACTATAGTCATTCAATCAATTGGACTAGGCTTGATGAATGAAAATTGGGTTAGACTCGTTAACTGGGTTACATTTAACTGTGGCACCCCGCTTGTTAAAATAAGAGGTGGCCAGCCCGATACTCTAACAATAATAGGAATCATAGGTGGTCCATCTTAGCATCACTGTACCATAAATATACGAGATAACCACCCATTATTTTCGAAAACGAATTGTCAAAATTTATTTAGTAAGTTAAAGAACGCATTTAAAAAATCCCAATTTAAAAGAAGGTGGATGCAAATAAATACAGATACTCGTTCAACATCCATACAACAAAATAACCGAATAAGATGTCGATTGACAAACCTATACAATTAGGTTACACCGAGTATTAATGTATAATATCCCAAACATAATACAAGTACAAAACTTGGGCAACACGCCCGAATGTGCAACCGATCATAACTAATATACAAAAAAAGATGGAAGCGTCTATATAAAAAATCCCATAACATCCGCAAAGTATTACAGCTCCAATACACTATAATAGAAAAGTCAATACGGGCGTCCTTGCAGCGGAACACCTGGTCGAATATAAGATTCATGTAAAATAGATAGACATAAACGGGTCAGGGCCCGGGTTGATATGATCACCATGTGAATAAAGTGCATGACGATTATGGACAATTAAATCCTCATGAATAAGTTTGTTTGGTTCACCATAAGTAATGATAAGGAATCTAATTTCTCAAACTAATAGCATAGCCTAAAGCAATGTCAATAACAATGATCACAATTCAATATGTAGGAGAATATAGATAATGTATTACTTAATGAGATTCCATTCCCTTATATACACACTTCATTTCACCGTTCCATTTCTCATCAGGAACCGTATTAAAAGAAATTTATTTCATAAAGTGTCGTATAATCAATAAGATTTCACTTTAATAAGAATAGTTATATTACACCACATATAAAGATTCTAAGACCGTCCTTCCGATACATTCTCTCACTTTCTCTCTCTACTGTATATACAAATAAAGATTTTGCTAGGGTTGTAATTTTTGGATCCCCTCCAAGGTAGGAGAAGATAAGTATTTATAGTGCTTGGGATTGTAGTGCACCCCCCCAAGCATGCCAGGAGCATGTGTGTTAAATGAAATAATCATAGGTGGACACCTGGTTGTGCCATATGTAAGGAATGATGACCAAACATTACCTCGCGTGAGGGAAATGATTTGGTTATAACTGACTTACTCACATGTTCCAAGTCTTCCATGTGTTTTCATGTGCTCGAACTTGGGTCATTGTCTGATGGAACCTCGTCCTAGTGGAGTACGAGGTTAGGGAAGTCCGATAGTGCTTTGTCTTATCAATCATCAACATGATCGCATCCTCGGGAGACTGGCCGAGGTTAGGCATGGGGAAAGATGTAACGTCGGCTTAGGCAGGGTACAATTTTGGCTATAGATTGAGCTCATAAGATGCTGTTGGCCTCGGCTGCGGGTCAGCCGAGGTTGGTTAATGAGGAGCCGACCTTGCAGAAGATGACTTTTATGATGTCTTTTTCAAGATTCCTATCAACTCGGCTATGAGACAGGCAGAGGTTAGTGACCCTATGTATGAGGGTACACTTTAGACATATCAATCACCCCTAGCCCTTAGTATTTTACGTGAGTAGGTGCTTGAGGGATATAAGGGTTAGGTTATTGAAGGGACGTTTTGATATCTTGAGGTTTTGAGTGGTGACCTGGACACATGTCATTCACTGATGTGGCTAGAGTTTTCCCTCAGGCATGGCAACTCTAAAGGCGTTTTTATACTTTCTAGGGCAATGATGAGTGCCTCAATATTCGCGCCTCGTCATGGCCAAGATATTTAAACCCTTTTGTCTTTTCATTTTCTTTTCTTCTTCTTTAGCTTTCCTGCCTATAACCTTTCTGCAACTTTATCATCAAAACCCCAAAACTTCGTAGCAACTCTAGGTTCTTTCTTCTAACTTCTTCCTCCTTCCTTCGAACTCCACCATGTATTGTTTTTCAACTTCAAGCTTATCATTTATGGGTATTTACTTTAAATTTTTTGTTTTTCGGTAACCTTTCCCTTTTTCGGGGAGGGTTTCTACCACTGTCAAGTGGTTGTAGGGTTAGGATTATAGTGGTTGGGTATCACTAGGGCCATTCCAGGCTATTCTGAGGTTGTTTTAGCCACGAATCTCTCTCTTTTAAGCTTTTCGGTGACTTTTCGATCATATTTTTCGTGACCTAACTTATGGTGTTCTTGGTGTTCTTGTTTGAAACCTTTTAATTTCCAAATTTTGATCTTTCGTCAAGGTAGCATAAGTTATGTACCTATTTGAAGTTTAAATTTTTCCCACAAGTGTAGTGTCGTTCGCAATATGCTCAGACCTTTATACAAGCTTTCTGAAGGGTTTATAACTCCGCGCAAGAAGACCTTTGAGAAGATTAGACAGATAGAGCTAGCCCAACAAGAAGCTCGTAGGGCCGAGGCTTTTCCCCTCAAACCCATCTTTACTCCACCTTTGAAGGTCATATACCCTCAGCCTACTAAACCTGATGAAGTTCTTGAGGTTCCTGAGCCAATATCTAAGTCAGGTTCTTCAGACCCTATGTCCACCTCTGAGGCTAATGAGTCCATTGACTCTTTTTAGGAGGATATGGATTATTCTACCAAGGGAAGTGTAATCTGTGAAGAAGCCTACGTTTCTAACCGTTCCTTATCTCATCGAGATGCTAGCACCTCTCATAGGTCTCCCTCCATAGTGATCTTAGAACGTACTATAATTTTCCATGGCCCTATTGAGGAAATTCCTTTAACAGCTTTTCATGGAGCCCCCTTTGAGAACCATCCTCAGACCACTGAGGGCTACGGTGATGATGATGAAGGGGGTGTACTTAACCATTCTAAGGTTGATGGTCCTGAGACTTATGTTACTGAGTACGAACTTCTTGTCTTCAGACATCTGTATGATATTCATTCATCCATTACTTTAAGGAAACCCCTAAAGGATAAGAGTTCCTTCGACGGTCGATAGGGAGAGCTCTATGTCTATGAGCAGATGTTCAAACTCAGCTTTCGTCTTCCAGTTCACCCTGATATCCAATCTTCCCTCTCTCATATCAACCTTGCTTCTTCTCAACTATATCCTAATGCTTGGAGGGTCTTTATTGGGGCTATCATTCTTTAGAAGGTTATTCATCATACCAACCTTCCAGTTATGGTATTCTTAGCTTTTTACATACCCTCATCAGCTAAGTATCATCCTAACTATTATCACTTCATAGTTAGGAAGTCTGAGAAGAAGTTGAGTTGGTGACCCAAACCTCATTAGGGCTTAGGAGTTTGGCCCTAATGAGGCTGGTGGAACGTCTGTTCCAAGGACTCCTTTTAGGTGGGCCAAGGTATCTGTCTGTGCCAAAATTGATCCTAGACTGAGCCAGGAGAATCGTAAAAGTGTTGAGGACCTTCGTGGTGAGCGTGAAGATGGAAACCTTGTCAAATACGAGCATCTAATGACCCCTTAATATTTGTCTCACAGGGGTCTTGGGAGTGGCCCCTTGGTCGAGCTTCGTAATTATTTAAGAACAGAAAATTTGTAAACCAAGTCGAGTCTCATACTTTTCATGTGTCTGAGCTTCAAACTACGATGTTTTCTTTTTGCAGAGAGAGCAGAAGGAGTTTCATATGATCTCTCAAACATGTCTGCGCCTAGTATTACAAAGTTATTATAGAATCATGGTGGCAATACTATACCACCCTCTGCCCACACAAAGAAGGGGAAAGCTCCTCCTAATGCAACTAAGAAGAGAAATGCTATGGCTGACCCTCCACATATGAGACCTCATAAGACTCCATCCATGGAGCGTGGCATCCCCATTTCTACTCATGAGGCTCTGGTTGCTCGCCTCTCTACTTTGAAGATTAGCGATAGCATCATCGGTCAAAGTACCAAGGCTTTTGATGCCCTCACCCAGATGATTACCCTAGATGACAAACACTTCCTACAATCACTAGACGTACCTCTGTTGGCTGAGTTTTCTATTCATAGCGTCGTTCAAGTATTTAATTGCAATTCTTCTTCAAGTGTTACCTCTAAGTTTAGCCAGTCATTCTTACCAATGTGTCTTACCTCTTTTTGAAGGGGGTTGTTTCTCTCCATCGCTTGGACAACTATAGTCTAAAAAGGATGCCTATGATTTATTAAGGAGAGGATGCTAAGAAGCTTTAAGTGAACCTTAGAAAGGAGATCGCTGACCTGAAACGGGTTTAGAAGGAGAGAGATGCTAAGATTGCTAAGATGGAGACTGATTATGACCAAGCTCTAAGGGAAAAAGATCATACCTTTCAATCCAAGGTCGACGCTGCTGTCCAGGATGCCTCAGAGAAATTTATCTAAGAGTACCAAATCTCGGATGAGTTTTTCACCTTCAGCCTCGAGTATCTGGAGAGGGGGATAAAAGCAACGATTCGATGGGCTGCCATGAAGAAAGAAAGTTCTGGCAGTCTATCGGCGGAGAAATTTATTAGCATCGACCTTGGAAATGCTCAGCTTGCTAACGCCCTGTAGGAGGTTGAAGAGGGTGGCCCAGTCGAGATGAGCCAGCTTGAGGTAACTGAGACCGAGGATGGTGGGAATCAAGATAATGAGGTTCAAGTTACCAATCAAGTCCCAGAGCCAAATGACCCTGCTCCTGGGGGGGGGGGGGGGGGGTCAGCTGAAGCCGAGGGTGAAGCTGAACTCCGAGTGTCTCCTCTACTTGTCTGAACTTTTTGTGAAGATTTTTATGTAACTTCTATTTGATGAACTGTGACCTCTTCCTTTGGAATGATGTAATATCTTTTGGTTCAAATGAATGCAATCCCATTTCCTTCATTTGTTTCTTTGTTGTTTCATTTCTACGATATTTCATTTATCCACCATATCACAAAATTTGGATAATGGGAATAAAATCAAGTAACAATAGACACATATAATTCACCAAACAAATGATGTTAAAAGCTGTCAGGTCATGAGGTTAATGATGTTTTACCTCATATTTTCACCAACTAAATGATGCTAAAGGTCTGAGGTCACCAAGTTAATGATGTTTTACCTCATAATTCATCAAATTAATGATGTTGAAGGTATGAGGTCACCAAGTTAATGATGGTTCGCCTCATAATTCACTAAATTAATAATCTTAAAGGTCTGAGGTCACTAGGTTAATGATGTTTCACCTCATATTTTCACTAACAAAATAATGTTGAAGGTTTGAGGTCACCAATTTAATGATGTTTCACCTCATAATTCACCAAATCAATATTGTTAGAGGTCTGATGTCACCAAGTTAATGATGTTTCACCTCATATTTTCACCAACTAAGTGATGTTAAAGGTCTGAGGTCACCAAGTTAATGATGTTTCACCTCATAATTCACCAAATTAATGATGTTAAAGGTCTGAGGTCACCAAGTTAATGATGTTTCACCTCATATTTTTACCAACGAAATGATGTTAAAGGTATGAGGTCACCAAGTTAATGAAGTTTCACCTCATACCCCACCAAATAAATGATGTGTAAAACATATACATTGTAACAAAAGTATCACCACAACATTGATATCTTTTCATTAACATCCTCTGTGTATAAACTGATACATGTATTACAAAAAGATAAGAACATTTGCAACATCATAGGTAATATTTATTTAAGTTATCGGCATTTCAAGGGTTAGAGAAAGGCTCTCCTTCAAGATTTTCTAGTCGATAGGTGCTTGGTACGACCTCATCGATGACCTTATAAGGACCATGCTAGTTGGTATGGAGCTTATCGGTTTTCTGCAACATCTTCTTCAAGACCAGATCTCCCATAACTATCGGCCTTGACTTTACCCTCTGATTATAGAACCTCGTAGTTCTCTGTTGATAGGCCGCCTGTGTCATCTATGCATCTTCTCTTCTTTCCTCAATTAAATCAAGATCAAGTATTATCTCTTCCCTATTCATCTGAGGGTCATATGTCTGAACTTTATGAGTGGGGAGCCCTATCTCAATTGGGATGATAGCCTTTGAGCCATAGGCTAGCATAAATGGGGTTTCCCCTGTAGGTGTCCTCACTGGTGTCCTGTAAGCCTAAATCACAACATATACCTCCTCTATCCATCTTCCTTTTTCTTTTTCCAACCTATTTTTTATCCCATCAAGGATTATTCAATTTGTGACCTCGGTCTGACCATTTTTTCGAGGTCGTCCAGGAAAGGAGAAGAACTGCTTGATCCCTACTCTTTCGCAGTATTTTTATGAGGAAACATTCTTGAATTGGGTTCCATTTTCTGAGATGATGGTGTTTAGAAGGCCATATCTACATATGATGTTCTTCTAGATGAACTAGAAAGTCTTATGCTCAGTGATTGTGATCATTGGCTCGGCCTCTACCCATTTGAAGAAATAATCGATTGCCACTATTAAGAACCGATAGTTGTGTACAACCCTTGGCAAGGACCCTACCAAATCAATGCCCCATACTGCAAACGTCCAAGGGGAACTGATAAAAGTCATAGCTTGATGTGGATGATGGGTAATGGTGGAGAACCTCTAACACTTATCACATTTCTTCACATACGCAGTTGCATCTTTGGCCAAGGTCAACCACCAGTACCCTTGAGTGATTATCCTCTTAGCCAGTGGCCTCCCTCCTATGTGTCTTGATCAAAATCCCTCATTCACATCGTACAAGATGTGTGGAACCTCTAAAGGTTGGACACATCTGAGGAGAGTAATAGAAATCCCTTTTTATACAAGACATCTCCTACAATAGAGAATTTATCAGCTCTGAACCTTAGCTTTCTCCTTTTTAACTTTGAGTCTGGTAGTTCTCCTTCTCTGATGTATTTGATAAGAGGGTCCATCCATGATGCCCCCAAACTCAGATTTAAGTATGGTTTAGAAACCTCTTCTTCTTCGATGCTCAACTTGAGTAGAATCTTAACTGGTACTGTTCTCCTTACGTCTGTTCTTGTTGCTGAGGCCAACCTCACGAGTGCATCAGCTCAACTATTGTCTAGCTGAGGTATCCTCTTCATCTTTATATCCTTGAAGCTTTTGCGCATCTATCTCACCCTCTTTGGATATCTGGCCATCGTTTAGTCTTTGGCTTCATATACCCCCAAGATTTGGTTCACGATTAATCTTGAGTCACCATGGACTAGGAGTTGGCCGACACTGAGGTATTTTGATAAAGAGAGACCTTCTATTAATGACTCATACTCTGAATCGTTGTTGGAAACTTGAAAGTTGAATCTTAGCGCATACTCAATATTTGTAGCATCTAGTGCAGATACTATCAGCCACGCTCTACTTTCGATTTCACAGGATGACCCGTCAATGAAGAGATTCTAGATGGTTTCGTTTGATGAGAAGATACCCTATGATAGGGCCCCATGCTTGAAGAGGTATCTCTCTTCTTCATTCTCAACTCTTCTTTATCTGACAGTAATTGTCTTGTCTTCGTCCGAAGTTCGACCGATGTTTCTCTCCACTGGATCATCTGTAGCCTCATGATTCTTCTCAACCTCGGCCTCATCCCAGGTAAACTCGGCCATGAAATCTATGAGAAATTTTCCCTTGATGGCAACCCTAGGTTGATAAACAACATCTTACTCCCCTAACTCAATTCCCCAGGTCATTAGCCTTCTTAACTTCTCAGGCTTATGGAGGACCTGTCTTAGTGGGGAGTCGGTGAGGAAGACCATGGAGTGAGCCTGGAAGTATGGCTTTATCTTCCTGGAAGCATGTATCAAAGCATAGTTTAATTTTTCCATCCGGGGGTACTTCTTCTCAGACCCTTGGAGTGCCTTGGTATTAAAGTACACTGGTCTCTGCACTCCATCCTCTTCTCTTACTATTACAACACCGATGGTCGACTTTGAGACATCTAAATATACATATAGCTTCTCACCCATTATTGGCCGAGATAGTTGTAGTGGGAATCCGAGGTAGGACTTTATCTCTTTAAAAGCTTTATCACATTCCTCATTCCATTCAAAGGCTTTTCTAAGAATTTTGAAAAAAGGAAGACATTTATCTGTATCTCTAGCGACGAACCTGTTAAGTGAAGCCACTCGTCCGATTAGCCTATGAATGTATTTGATGGTTATAGCTATCTTCATTTCCAACAAAGCCTTGATCTTCTCAAGGTTAGCCTCTATCCCACTTTGGTTGACGATGAAGCCCAAAAACTTTCCAGCTCCGATCCCAAAGACACATTTGGTTGGGTTAAGATTTATTTTGTATTTGTACCTGGTATCGAAAGTTCTTTCAAGGTTGTCCATATGAATGTCGGCCTTCAGACTCTTTATCAGCATGTCATCCACATAAACATCCATGGATTTGCCTATCTTATCCTTGAACATCTTATTTACAAGATGTTGGTATGTAGCCCCTTCGTTCCATAGGCCGAAGGGCATGACCTTATAGCAATAGGTCCCCTTATCTATAATGAAGGTTGTCTTCTTTGAGTCAACCGAGTCCATGAAGATCGGATTATACCCAGAATATGCCTCCACGAAGCTCATGAGCTCATATCCTGCTAGGTCATCCACCATCTGATCTATACGAGGCAAGGGAAAACTATCCTTTGGGCAAGACTTATTTAAGTCCATGAAGTCTACACACATCCTCAATTTCCCATTAGCTTTAGGTACTATGATAGCGTTATACAACAACTTAGGGTATATAACTTATCTAATAAACTTGGCCGCTTCAAGCTTTCGAACCTCGTCTCTGAGGAATTCGTACTTTTCTCTTGAGTATATCATTCTTCTCTGCTTGATGGGTTTGGCATTCTCTACAACATTTAGTTTATGGCATATAATTTCAGGATCAATGCCTAGTATATTTGCATGGCTCCAGGCAAATACGATATGTCTCTTCCTTAACAACTTTACTAGCTCCTCCTTGATCTCAGGCTTTAGGGCTCTACTGACTTGGATGATTTTTTTTGGCTCGTCCTCGTTGAGGACGATGGATTATACCTCTTCAGCAGCCTCTCCCTTTTTGAGATTTGTTTCCTCTCTAGGGTTACGGGTGTTAATGTTGTTGTAAGTGGCTATTTCCCTCTTAGGAGCCTTTCTCTCTCTTCTGTAGAGTTAAAGTAGCATTTGCGTGTTGACTTTTTGTCACCCTGCACTTCTCCTACCCCATAGGGGGTCGATAATGTTTGTATTTTGTGGACCGTTGAAGGCACGACTTCAAATTCCTTGAGGACCACTCGTACCATGATGAGATTGTAGGCAGAGAAGACATTTTCATCCATCATAAAGAAATTTATTTCTATGGTCAACTTCTTAGGCCATTTGTCTCCCATTCTCACATCCATCTCATACATACCCAATGGATGGACCTTCTAACCATTAAAGCCAATCAAGGGATGATGATAAGGGATGAGCCTAGCTCTGCTGAGGCCCAATCTTTTGAAACAAGGCGAGAACATAACGTCTGCAAAACTGCCCCCATCAATGAGGATCATCCGAACATCACACCCATGAACCCAAGTGGTGATGACTAAAGGGTCATCGTGTGGAGCTAATATACCCTTGAAATCAATTCGTGAGAATCTGACAATGAGGGTGTCCATATCTACCTTCTTTCTCTTCTCATGTCTGACCTCTGTAGAGGCCAAGTTCACAACGTCGGCCTTAATCACTGCTTTGGCCTCTTCCACATGAGCCTTACGATCAGCTACCTCTAAAAAAAACCCTACTAATCATCCACAAATAGTGTTCACACTAAAAGAGATCATACTGACTCTCTTTACTGGGACATTGTCATCCTTTAGTTGGATGTCAAGGTCATCATCATCATCTGAGGCATTAGATCTTCTGAAAGGGGCATTTTCCCGGCATTCCTTTAGAAGCTCTACTATTCACGTACTTTCTAAGTTTTTCAGAGTTCAATATTTTTTCAATCTCATCCTTCAGAGAGGAACACTTCTCGGTCAAATGGCCATGATCTTGATGAAACTCACACCATAAGTTTTTGTTTCTCTTATGTGGAGGAGCTCTCAGCTTCTATGTCCATCTCATAGATCTATCATTCTTCATGTCATTGAGGATGTGTTCACATCTTATAGTTAGAGTAGTGTAGCCTGCAAACTTATCATCTGCAGCCCTTTTCTTACCATATTTGTTTTTCTTCTAAAATTTGCCTCCACTGCTGCTCCCCTTTCCATCTTTGTATTTTGCAGCCATAAATTCCTCTATGTTCATGACCTTTCCAGTTGTTGCCACTAACTTGGCCATTGACTTTGCAGGATCCTAGGCTAGTTTCCATAAGAGGTATCCCTTCTGAAGACCCCTAATGAGAGCTGTCATGGCTATACTCTCTTCCTAATCTTCTACCTCTAACTTTTCCTTATTGAACCTCGCGATGCAGTCTCTGAGGCTTTCATTCTTCCTTTGCATGACATAAAGCAGATGGTTTGTCTTCTTCTGAGGTCTTACCCCAAAATAGAAATTGTGAATGAACCGTTCCGCAAACGGTTTAAAGTTTACTACGGAATTTTTGGGAAGAGAAGTGAACCTTACATGCGCTGCCCTGATCAAAGTACTCGAGAAAGCTCGGCACCTCATCTTATCAGAGATAGAATAGATGTCAGTTGTGTGACATCCCGACTAATTAAATACCGGGTAGCTACTCTTTTATTAAATTAATGAAAAATAACAAGTTGGTTCAGTTCATAGCATCACTGTGGAAAAACATTTTAAACAATTACTAGACACCTAATATTTAAAAAGTGAGTTGTCAATTTTAATTAAATCAGATTAATATGCAATAAGTAAATTATGAAATGCCTACATAACCACCACAACATAATGACGATAGAATAACCATAGAATAGTAATGTGTCTGGAGGAATACTCCTCACAACAATCCGGATACAGGAATAAACAAATACTATGTCTACATCACTAAATTAATTACAACCCAAAATTTGAAATAACTGAATAGATAAAGTGTCTCTAAAAGGAAATAGGGCGACATGCCCAACAGATGAGAAGATCTGGTAATATAGAGTCAAGATCGAAAGTGAAGGCGTCTACTGTCAAGGTTCTGTAACTTCCACAGCAGCTACAGTACGTCACATGAATGGAACTCCTATGCTTGGTGTCCTTGTGGTTGGGAACCTAAAAGGTTTTTTTACAAGAAAATATATTTGGAAGCAAACGGGTCAGAGCCCGATAGTGAAAATAGTTTAAAATATAGCAAGTGTTTTAATGACATTAAAACACTGAATGCAAAATACATGTTAGGACGTGCTCTCACATGAAATACTCACCTCTCGACTATTTGTGCACTCCTAACGTACCCGTACCCATTTAGTTATTCCCATATCTAACTATTCCAAAATAAAATTTAACATTACTATACGATTCACGCTTTAATTCCGACATCTTCATTTTAAATAAGGCGTTTCACTTTTCTTCACAGTATCCCATATTAGTAATACTATTTACTAGAGATCTTCCATTATCTTTACAAAACGTTGCTATTGTTTATACTCACATTTATGCATGACAATTCATTTCAATTAACCGTGTAATATTCTCATTATAAATATACAATACTAGCACCTCGAGACTAAGCTATTGTGCACACAGACTCTGCTATCCAATCCCGGTACATCACGTACATAAGGACCACGTATTCCGAATCTCTCAAGAATCGTTCTCAAATAACAACAATCACAAATAATGGAGGCAAACATATTTCACATCACATGGGTCACGCACATACCTATGCTCCCATGATCAGCAGACTTATTAAATTCTCAATAAGTCATTCTTTGACCTATGTCCTCTAGGTACCAATCTAAATCCCCCCGTAGGCACACAAAGATTAGATGGCCCTGATCGAACGCCAACCTCTCGTGATAGCAAGTATGGTAGGTATGTTGTACACAGATAACCACATATACTAAGCATTCACACTTCTTAGATATCTCATAATATTAATAGAGGTATACTTCTCGTTCTTATACCATCATTTAGTGTTATATATTTACAAGTCCTCGATTTATGTACATTAAATTTGTCAACTATTTTCACGTCGTAATTATGTACTCGTTTCCTAATTCATAAAGGTCATCCGATTTATTACAAGATTCTAATTTTTACTCCTCAACGTACTTCAATCTCCCAAATGTACCCACTAGTTAATAAGGGAAGGTTATTACTCCATTTAAATAAGTCTACGTGATATTTGAAATAAAATCAGTCCAAAAAGGCCATTCTGTCAACTCGTTAGAAATCTCGTTCGAACGAGGTCGTTCGAACGAAAGGCTTCGAACGAACTACTAACTCGTTAGAAGCTCGTTCGAACGAGGTCGTTCGAACGACCTGGGCAGTTCTTCGAACGAGATGGCAGAACACGCCCAGAAATCTACAAAGTCCGTTTTTCTTCCTTTTTCACTTTTCTAAATCCCTCCTATGATCATCCAAATTCAGTTTTAATGTGTTTAAACTACACTAAGTCCTCCTAGGTCACTCTTTAATATATACATGGTGCCAATACCTCCTAAATCAACATGTAATCATCATAATTTCCCAAATCTTGTCCCAAACCCTATAAATATGAACACATAATTTAATGTCTACAATTACTCCTTATAAATCCGTTTTTTAAATCATCAAAAGTTATATTTTGGATATGAAATTCATCCATAAACATTCTACATGCAATCCCTATATAAGATTATGAGTTCTATCTCCAATTTCATGGGTTTTCATCAAACTTTCAGTATAAGACATGTATTCGATTCTAAGCATGGAGGAAACATTCGCTTGAAATTATGTAATTAAACCACTTGCCTTAGATGTTCTGATTTGATGTTGAAGGATGACAGTTGATTCTCCACTTTCTTTCTACAGATATCTCCCAAAGATGGTGATGGTGGCTAGGGATTTCTTTTGGAACCTCTTAGGACTCTCCCTTTAACTCTCGTAGCCCACTAGTTGATAAATGATGATAATGGACTTAATGGGTTCATTAATAATATAAAATTAACCTCTAAAATTCGTGAGTTTGAATTTCCCTATTTTTAAAATTAGCAAACTACCCTTTTGGGTTGCCGGTATGGCCTAAAAATGCCCCGGGACCCAAACTAAACCCCCAGCTAGTGTTTTCTGACTATTTCCACCCTTCCGGACACGTTGGCGCACTCAAAATGACCATTCGGTTGATAAAAAATATAATTCACTTTTTAATTCAAATACTATTCGTTTCTGACGCAACTGACACGTGCGTCCAAACTAAATTTCCCAAATTGTCATTTTTCAGTCTCGCGATAATTTTAATCCTAAAGAGTACCTGGTAAAAACAACTCTGGATAACGCTCACGCATCTCATCCTCACACTCCCATGTGGTCTCCTCGGCATTATGATGCCTCCACTGCACATGTACTAACGGTACTATCTTCGACCTCAATTTCCTCTCACTGTGGTCCAGAATAGCAATCGGCCCCTCCTCGTAGGAACTATCTGGCTGAAGATCGATGTCCTCTATAGCAATGTGGGAATAGGCAAAATCATCCCTAAGATATTTCCTTAGTGATGAAATATAGAACACATCATGAATCCTATGCAAGTGCTCCGGTAACCCAAGTCTATACACAACTGGCCCAATACGTTCGATGATAGGAAATGGCCCCACATATCTTGATGCCAGTTTCCTCTTCTTCCCAAAACGTATAATCCCCTTCATAGGAGATACTCTGAGTAACACCTGGTCCCCCACTTTTAATTCTCTGAAGAACCTCTTGGCATCAGCATAGCTCTTCTGCCGATCCTGAGATACTCGAATGCGGCTTCGTGTCATCTCTATCCTTGCCGAAGTGTCCTGAATCACTTCCGGCCCAAGGAGTTTGTTATCCCCCACGTTTAACCAACATGATGGGGAATGAAAAGGTCTACCGTACAACGCCTCAATGGAGCCATGCCAATGGTGAATTGGTAGGAGTTATTATAAGCAAACTCCACCGGTGGAAGGTACTGCTCCCATCCACCTCCAAAGTCTAGGATGCTCATACGCAACATGTCCTCCAACATCTGATTTGTCCGCTCGGTTTTCCCATCAGTCTGCGGGTGATAAGCCGTACTCAGCCACAACTCCGTACCCATGGCCTCGTGGAAACTCTCTTAAAATTGTGAAACAAATATCTTGTCTCGGTCAGACACGATATTTAAAGGCACACCGTGAAGTCTCACTATTTCGGCAATGAAAATCTGGGCATACTGTCCCGTAGTGTAGTCTGTCCTCACGGGTAGAAAATGAGCAACTTTGGTCAACCTATCCATAATTACCCATATGGAGTCGTGACCCCTCTGTGACGTAGGTAATCCCGTGATAAAGTCCATGGATATGCTCTCCCATATCCACATCGGAACCTCTAATGGCTGTAAAAGTCCTGCCATTTTCTGATAATCCACCTTTACTAGCTGACAAGTGGAGCATTTAGAAACGAACACGGCTATATCTCTCTTCATCCCACTCCACCAATATTGGCGTCTCATGTCTTGGTACATCTTATCCCCACGAGGGTGTACCACGAACCGTGAGTCGTGCGACTCTGCCATTACCTCATGTCGCAAGTCTTCCCCTTCCGAAACAACCATTCTCCCATTGAAGCATAACCCCCCATTTGAACTAACGGTATAGGACTCGGCTCCCTCTACTAGTAATTGAACTATCCGCTCCTGATAGAACGAGTCATTTGCCTGGGCCTTTATCACTCTCATAACAATCTGAGGTGTAATAGTCATCACAGACATGAATGATTGGGCCACTGCATCCTGGTGTCCTAACTCCTTCCACTTAGCTTCCCACACCTCGACCACTTCATCTACTGGCCTACGGCTCAATGCGTCTGCTACCACGTTAGTCTTCCCTGGGTGATATTGGATATCAAACTAATAATCCTTCACAAACTCAAGCCGCCGACGTTGACGCATATTCAGTTCCTTCTGCGTGAAGAGGTATTGTAGAGACTTGTGATCTGTGAACAACCGAAATTTCTCCCCCAGGAGATAGTGTCTCCAAATCCGAAGAGCGAATATAACTGCCGCTAACTCCAAGTCTTGGGTGGGGTAATTCCTCACATGAGGCTTAAGCTTACGGGAAGCATAAGCTATGGCCTGACTCTCCTGTTGCAGCACACCACCAAGTCCTTGTAAGGACGCATCGGTATAGACTAAATACTCAACTCTCGGTCTGGGAAATGCTAACACAGGTGTTGAGGTCAACTTGTCCTTCAACTCATCGAATGCCAACTGACAGGCATCGCTCCAGATAAATGGCACACCCTTACGAGTCAGATGTGTCAAAGGACCCGCTATCTTTGAAAAACCTCGAATAAACCTCCTGTAGTATCCTACTAGGCCCAAGAAACTACGGATCTCAGTCGGTGTCGTGGGTTGTCCCCACTCCCTCATCGCAGATACCTTCCCCAAATCAATAGATATCCCCGGTCTGAAATGATATGCCCCAAAAACTGAACATCCTTTAGCTAAAACCCACACTTCTCATACTTTGCATAAAGGTCATTCTGACGTAGCGTCTGCAAAACCTATCTCAAATGCTCGGTGTGCTCCTCTTCTATCTGGGAGTAGACCAGAATGTCATCAATAAAGAAGATGATGAACTGGTCTAGGAACTATCTGAACACCTTATTCATCAAGTCCAAAAACACGACTGGAGCGTTGGTCAAGATAAAAGGCATAACCCGAAACTCGTAGGAACCATATCTCGTTAAGAAAGTAGTCTTCGAGATGTCCTATTCCCTGATACACAACTGATGGTATCTCGATCGCAAATTAATCTTTGAGAAGAAGGAAGCTCCTCGCAGCTGGTCGAATAAGTCATCGATTCGGGGCAACGGGTACTTATTTCGTATCGTGACCTTATTCAACTCCCGATAATCTACACACAACCTCAACGAACCATCCCTCTTCTTTACGAACAACACAGCAGCACCCTATGGCGAAGTACTCCTTCGGATAAACCCCTGACCTAACAACTGCTCTATCTGATCCCGTTGCTCTCTCATCTCTGCCGGAGCCATACGATAAGGTGCGCGGGTAATTGGCCGAGTGCCCGGCGTCAAATCGATCACAAAATATATCTCTCTACTCGAAGGTAGTCCAGGTATATCCTGAATTACATCAGCAAACTCCCTAACAACTAGAATCGAATCGAGTGGTATCACCACTTCCTTAGAGGTCTCCTCCTCTATATAGTACTAGTGAGTGGATGATCCTCCCTCAGGGCGAGCATCGCCACTAAAAACATCTCCTGCTCGGGAATGGTTAAAATGATACTCCTACTGAAATAATTAATCATGGCTCAGTACGCAACTAGCTAATCCATACCAACAATCTCATCATACTCAGTCATCTTTAACACTAACATATCAGTGGGTAAAGTAAACCTCCCAATCTCTATACCCACACCTCTACAAATAAGGTAAATCACAGAACCCCTACTCAATGGTGAATCTACAGAAATAATCGTGCTCTCTACAATGTCTAACAACCCCAAAGTGCGTGCAAATCTCATGGCAATGAAACAGTGTGTGGCCCCCGTATCAAATAAAGTATGCCCCATAGTCCCCTGAATAGAGAACATACCCTCAATAGCAGGTGGATCATGTGGGACTGCGGCATGCTGGAGCTGATACACTCTCCCATACTGAAGCTGTCCCTACTGGACTGGGATCATTGGAATGGGTGGTAATGCTGCCATATGTGGTGGTGATGGGAGGGCGGCGGGAAACATAGGCCTCTATGGCTCGTGTCGAGCACCCTGTTGCTGTTGTTGTGGGGCCCTACCCCTATCAGGACAATCCTGGCATTTGTGGCCAATCTTTCCACAAATGAAGCACTTCCCCGGGAAGTTTCCCCCTCACTGTCCCTGCTGCCCACGACCCTGATGTCCGTTACCATTTCTACCCTGACCATACTGGCCCTGTTGAAACTGCTGTTGTTGACCATTCTGGCCCTGCTGGCCCTGATGGACGTTCTGACCCTGATGGCCATGTCTGAAACCTCCCTGTCCATTTCTGAAACCCCCAGATCTGAACCTCTTAAAATCCCCCTGCTAGGAACCCTGATCTCCATGCCTATGCTGACCCTGAGCAGATTGTGCCCCGCTGGCACCATTTCCCCCTGTCCTGCCCTGATGGCTGGAATCTCCTGATATCTTACTCTCAAACATGTGAAAGCGGTGATCCTGGCAGTGAAGCAGTGCTATGTTAACCACATCAGACTAAGTGGCCAACGAGAGGTTCCCCATCAAGTGCTAACGGATCCTCCAAGTCAATCCATTCGTGAACTTCTGAATCTTCTTCTCCTCAGTTGGAATTTCATCGGGAATGATGTTCAAAAGATTTGTGAACTCAGCCTCATACTTGGCTATGGTCTTTCCCTCCTGCTTGAGGTTCATCAACTTCCTCCTCATCTCAGTGTGAACAACTGATGGAAAATATTTGCAGTCGAACTTCACCCAGAGCTCCTGAATAGTGAGAACGTCCCTCTCCTCTGTGGTGGTAATGGACTCCCACCACTGCAATGCTGATCCTACTAGCTTAAAAGTAGACAGTATCTGCTTATGAACATCCGTGCACTCGTACATGCTTAAGTGCCTTTCAATGTCCTTCCTCCACTGACTGGACACTACAACGTCGGAGCTACCTGCAAACTCCGGAGGGTGTACTTTCTGAAAAGCATCAAGGATGCGTTCCCAAGAAGACAGGAATGCATTATCCGGAACTGGCGCTACTGTCGGCGCCTGAGGTGGTGCCTGCTGTACAACTGCGAGGGAGTAATTCACCGCTTGGGTTACAATGGCTGCAACCTCTATGGCATTCATGGTGCCCTGAACTGGTGCAGGTTGTGGCTCGGGCTGAGCATCCCTAGGAACTCGCAGTGCATGTTGTGGAGGCATGTGAAATGAGAGTAAAGTCTATAAGTTCACAGTTATTATCTCAAAATAGCTGAAGAGCGAAGCATACACAAAAGAATACAACAGTCCTAAAATATAGGGCTCTACATCAAAGAATGCTCAGCGAAAACATACCAAGCCGTACAGATCCTAAGGACACTAGAACCTGATGCTCTGATACCACCTGTGACACCCCGACTAATTAAATACCGGGTAGCTACTCCTTTATTAAATTAATGAAAAATGACAAGTTGGTTCAGTTCATAGCATCACTGCCGAAAAACGTTTTAAACAATTACTAGCCACCTAATATTTAAAAAGTGAGTTGTTAATTTTAATTAAATCAGATTAATATGCAATAAGTAAATTATGAAATGCTAACATAACCACCACAACATAATGACAACAGAATAACCATGGAATAGTAATGAGTCTAGAGGAATACTCCTCACAACAATCCGGATATAGGAATAAACAACTACTAACTCTACATCACTAAATTAATTACAACTCAAAATCTGAAATAACTGAATAAATAAAGTGTCTCTAAAAGGAAATAGGGCGACATGCCCAACAGATGAGAAGATCTGGTAATATAGAGTCAAGACCGAAAGTGTAGGCGTCTACTGTCAAGGTTCTGTAACTTCCACAACAGCTACAGTACCACACCTGAATGGAACTCCTATGCTTGGTGTTCTTGTGGCTGGGCACCTAAAAGGTTTTTTTACAAGAAAATATATTTGGAAGCAAACGGGTCAAAGACCGATAGTGAAAATAGTTTAAAATATAGCAAGTGTTTTAATGACATTAAAACATTGAATGCAAAATACATGTTAGGACGTGCTCTCACATGAAATACTCACCTCTCGACTATTTGTGCACTCCTAACGTACCCGTACGCATTCCAGTTATTCCCATATCTAACTAGTCCAAAATAAAATTTAACATTACTATACGATTCACGCTTTAATTCCGACATCTTCATTTTAAATAAAGAGTTTCACTTTTCTTCACAGTATCCCATATTAGTAATACTATTTACTAGAGATCTTCCATTATCTTTACAAAACGTTGCAATTGTTTATACTCACATTTATGTATGACAATTCATTTCAATTAACCGTGTAATATTCTTATTATAAATATACAATACTAGCACCCAGAGACTAAGCTGCGGTGCACACATACTCTTCTATCCAATCCCGGTACATCACGTACATAAGGACCACGTATTCCGAATCTCTCAGGAATCGTTCTCAAATAACAACAATCACAAATAATGGAGGAGAACATAGTTCACATCACATGGGTCACACACATACATACGCTCCCATGATCAATAGACTTATTAACTTCTCAATAAGTCCTTCTCTGACCTATGTCCTCTAGGTACCAATCTAAATCCCCCCGTAGGCACACAAAGATTAGATGGCCCTGATCGAACGCCGACCTCCCATGATAGCAAGTGTGGTAGGTATGTTGTACACAGATAACCACATATACTAAGCATTCACACTTCTTAGATATCTCATAATATTAATAGAGGTATACTTCTCGTTCTTATACCATCATTTAGTGTTATATATTTACGAGTCCTCGATTTATGTACATTAAAGTTCTCAACTATTTTCACGTCGTAATTAGGTACTCGTTTCCTAATCCATAAAGGTCATTCGGTTTACTACAAGATTCTAAGTTTTACTCCTCAACGTACTTCAATCTCCCAAATGTACCCACTAGTTAATAAGGGAAGGTTATTACTCCATTTAAATAAGTCTACGGGATATTTGAAATAAAATCAGGCCAAAAAGGCCATTCTGTCAACTCGTTAGAAGTCTCGTTCGAAAGAGGTCGTTCGAACGAGTTCATTTGAACGAAAGGCTTCTAATGAACTACGAAATCGTTAGAAGGGATACTGTGATCTTGTTAGAAGCTCGTTCCACTATAACAAATCTGCCCATTTGTCAAGGTCATTGACCTTGACAAATCCAACTTGTCAAGGTCAATGACCGTGACATTTCGAGGCGAGACAACTTTTTTTGTCACGGTCGTGTCACGGTCATTGACCTTGACACAAAACTCGCGTTTTGTGTCACGGTCGTGTCGCGGTCAATGACCGTGAAACGTTTGTCACGGTTATAAACCGTGACATAGCCGTGACCCTTTTTTACAAAATTGTCACGGTCAATGACTGTGACACGTCCTTGACAACTTTTGTCACGGACTTGTCACGGTTAATGACCGTGACAATTCTGGGCAGAATTTAAAAAAAATCTGCTGGGCAGTATGGCCACTGCCACTGCCCAGCAGTATATTTGTACCTGTTATAGCAACGTTGTACCTGTTCCAAACATCATATATCCGAACAAACTAAAGATAATGCAAATATATATTCAAATAAGAAACTATTTAAAAAGAAACAACATCACCATCATTTTATCTCAAATCTACAAACTATTTGCATGGAAAAGAGATTTTGTACCGCGACGCTCGGGAACACCTCCTTATCCTTCCCTTCTCGTCCGAATAACCACATAAGTATAGGGCATATGTGGCCTACCCTTAGGGCCACTCCTTGTCCCCTGAATTGAAATAAAGTAAAATTAGTATCCGCCCCTCAAATATAGATAAATATAAATCGTAATTGAAATCGAAATCGAAATTGACATATAAATATAAATACATTACCTCTAGTGTCACTCAAACAGCTAACTTGAGCTCATATGGCACCTCCTTCCAACTAATGTACCCCTGGCAATCGTGTCAATTATAATTCTCTTCATATCTAAACACAAAGAAATACCATAATCCTATGGAGTTATGCGTTGCAAATTCCTTCCAACCGTTGTGTAGCCAAAAATCAGCAGTTGAAGTTGTCAATTCCACCTTTCAATGGTCTCCTATGTTTTGCTTGAAGTTCCAAGTGGTGGGGTATGGAAAGTGGAATTGACAACTTCAACTGGTGATGTTTGGCTACATAACGGTTGGGAGGAATTTGCAGAGCATCGCTCCATAGGATTATGGCATTTCTTAGTGTTCGGATAGACGAAGAGATTCAGTCTCCTCTCCACAAATAGGACACCCCACATAACTATGTACTAATCACCTATTAAAGGTAAGAAGCGTATATTCATGGATTAGTATAAACAAAACTTAGATGTAGTTGGAATATTTATGTATTAATCTCCTCTCCACACACGCACACTACACAAGAGTGAAAATGATAAAGTGCAGATCAAGTAAAAGCATTAAAAATTGATGTTTCGGTACAAATTGAAATATTTTTTACAAATTGAAAAATTGTTTCAAATTCGGGTTATCATAAAAAATAGATTGATATTCGGTAGGAGCAGCCAAGTCATCCACACTACTATTTAGACGCCTTGGCGCGTGTTGGACAATTGACCACGGCTCGTTGTTGATATACTCCGAGTAAAACACTTGCTTAACCTTTTGAAATGCACAAACAAACGGCTCATCGCTCACGTGGTTGTTTCTCTTCAACTTGAACAAGTCAACCATGATCAAATTGGTGACAGGATCATCTTTACAAGCATTTTTATCCTCAACTCTTACCCATTCACAGTAAAATACAACCTCTTTGAATCTTATATAATCCAATTCAAATATAGTTTGGATTACACCATAGTAAGTCATTTCAGCTTCAACGAGGTTTTTATCTTTTGCGCTTGCTCGAAAGAAAGTAAGAGCCTTGTATGAAATTCCCGAGTTCTGTACATTTGTACTTTCCTCGTACACTTTAGCGCCAAAAATGTAACCGTTCAATCGATACTTTTTGTACTCTTGTGCCATGAACAAGGGTCCAGTGGCTAGACGAGCAAGCCTTGATGTCGCATCACCCATCTTTAGGAGCTGAGAATATAGATAAATTAATTATATTAGTGGTAAAATTTTAGTGTAATGTAACGTTGAATCTATTCTAATGTAAAATTATATTAGTGTAAAATTTTAATG
Source organism: Sambucus nigra (assembly GCA_949130495.1). Taxonomy (NCBI): domain Eukaryota; kingdom Viridiplantae; phylum Streptophyta; class Magnoliopsida; order Dipsacales; family Adoxaceae; genus Sambucus; species Sambucus nigra. The sequence continues at coordinate 40,844,092 of OX422209.1, forward strand.
TAACCGTTCAATCTATTCTACTTGTTGAAGGTTGTTGTGAAGGTTGGTCGGGGACAAAAGGAGCTTTCAATTCACCGTGAAAACACCAAAATCGATAACTATCTTTCATACCCGATCTTAACAAATGTAGTTCAACTGTTTTTCACTCAAACACCTTACCATTCTTACACCTAGCACACGGATACGGAAACTCTTCATCATTATGACATCTCTTTGCATATTTCACAAATTCGTTAGCACCTCTGCGAAACACATCCCCCATTCTATTAGTCTCACCCATCCACTCTTTGTATTTCGGATATCCCATCACAGCTACCACAACTAAACACCTATTAAAGGTAAACAAAACTTAGATTTATAGTATGTTATATTTAAACATCCCATCATTTAATTATCCTATTAAAGGGTAAGTGGTCCTATCCCATTCAAGAATGCATTTTTCTGTAATATACTTAACAGCTCATGCACATTGTTACGATTTGAAAAAAATTCGACAGCATATCCCCTTAGTTCTCCAAGTACACGACGTAGATTGGCAGGTGTGAGTGTTATATCAATAACAGTCACACTTGTCAATCTAGTATGTACCCAGAGAATATTAAGATACGACTGCAGAACTTCCTCCAAAAGTAACAACTTTAAGCCAATAAGAATATTATACAGAAATTATACAGTCTCAAACTGTCCAAACGGGACAATTCGAGAGATCTCATTACAGGGGTAATGACTCTCGAACGGGTCTAAGGGCTATTGAATGGGTACTCATAAGAACTAGAATGCTAGTATCTATGCGCACTATATTTAATTTCAAGTATGTTTCATATAATGGGTTAATTCAAATACAAAAATAAATTCATGGGTTAATTCAAATACAAAAATAAATTCATGGGTTAATTCAAATACAAAAATAAATTCATGTATTGACCACATACACACACACACACACTATCTAAGCTGTTCTATATGAATAAAAACAACATTTTTAAAATATGAAGGGCTCACCAATTTGATCAAAATTTTCAACAACATAGACTAATTGATCTTTATTATAAGACAATTACTACAAATTTACGCGCATCTCCCGAATTCAAAAAGTAATTTAATGACTAAAGTAATACTTTTTTTTAACTTTACTTATTCACCACAAATCTTAAAAAATATTTTATTTTTCATGCTTTTTAAACTTCGGATGCTTTTAGCAACTTCGGATGACAATTACTACAAATTTACATTTTTGGATATTATTTACATTTACATTTTTGGATATTATTTTTGGAAATTTATAGAAAATTACTTATTTATTTACATTTTTAACCCCTACCCCCTACCCCCACCCTGCCCCCACCCTGCCCCACCCCCCACACATGCACACACACGCACATATATACACACATACACACATATATATACACACAATCATATATATAAATGGAAGAGAGAGAGAGAGAGAGAGAGAATTAAACTTGAAAGTAGAGAGAGAGAGAGAGAGCAGCGTTGAGAGAGAGAGAGAGGGAGGGAACGACGCGGGAGGGAAAAAAGAAGGGAGAAAGGGTTTTTGCTGCTAATATTGTCACGGTCGTGTTAAGGTCATTGACCGTGACAAGTATTTAAAGAATTGTCACGGTCAATGACCGCGACAAGTCCGTGACAAGTAAATTTGTCACGGACTTGTCACGGTCATTGACCGTGACAATTTATTGTCACGGTCGTGTCAAGGTCAATGACCGTGACAAAAAAATACGTGTTTTTTGTCACGGTCAATGACCTTGACAAGGGTGGCCGGCTGAAAGGTGATAATTTGGCCATTTTGGTGTAGTGTTCGAATGAGGTCGTTCGAACGACCTGGGAAGTTCTTCTAACGAGATGGCTGAACACGCCCAGAAATCTGCGAAGTCCGTTTTTCTTCCTTTTTCACTTTTCTAAATCCCTCCTATGATCATCAAAATTCAGTTTTAATGTGTTTAAACTACACTAAGTCCTCCTAGGTCACTCTTTAATATATACATGGGGTCAATACCTCCTAAATCAACATGTAATCATCATAATTTCCCAAATCTTGTCCCAAACCCTATAAATATGAACACATAATTTAATGTCTACAATTACTCCTTATAAATCCATTTTTTACATTATCAAAAGTTATATTTTGGATATGAAATTCATCCATAAACATTCTACATGCCCTATATAAGATTATGAGTTCTATCTCCAATTTCATGGGTTTTCATCAAACTTTCAATATAAGACATATATTCGATTCTAAGCATAGAGGAAACATCCGCTTGAAATTATGTAATTAAACCACTAGCCTTAGATGTTCTGATTTGATGTTGAAGGATGAAGGTTGATTCTCCTCCTTCTTTCTATAGATTTCTCCCAAAGATGGTGATGGTGGCTAGGGGTTTCTTTTGGAACCTCTTAGGACTCTCCCTTTAACTCTCGTAGCCCACTACTTGATAAATGTTGATAATGGACTTAATGGGTTCATTACTAATATAAAATTAACCTCTAAAATTCGTGGGTTTCCCTATTTTTAAAATTACCAAACTATCCTTTTGGGTTGCCGGTGTGGCCTAAAAATGCCTCGGGACCCAAACTAAACCCCCGGCTAGTGTTTTCTGACTATTTCGACCCTTTCGGACACGTTGGCCCACTCAAAATGACCATTCGGTTGATAAAATATAATTCACTTTTTAATTCAAATACTATTCATTTCTGATGCAACTGACACGCGCGTCCAAACTAAATTTCCCAAATTATTGTTTTTCAGTCTCGCGACAGTTTTAATATTTTCAATACTCATATATTACCATATATACACATTATAATCAAATACCAACTTACATCTCGTTAGTATTTATACCCATATTAATTCCCAATTAATTCTCATTTAATTCAATTAATCCCTTAAATAAAAATTAAAAAAATTATGGGGTATTACAAGTTGCAGACTGATACATCTCAATATAGTTGACTGAGTTAGTACTTCTATCATACTTGGGTGTTACCATAGGAGGTTTGAATTTGGTCGCGGTTGGAAAACTAACAATCCTTGCCCCAAAAGGTGAACACTTTGTATACCCCTTATGCAAGGGGTCTCGATTTTTTAAGAGATCCCCAATTTTGTTTTCCAGCCTTTGAATAGAGTTATTCCATGGTTTGGCAACGTCGGACATGCCGAGGTTATCCTCAGCCACCTCTAAAGGGTGAACTGAGGGTTCCCCAGCTACTACACAACATCAATTATTGACCTTCCCCTGACCACAGTCTCGGCCATGTGGGGGTCGGTCATTATGGCGACAACAATCATCTCCTTCTCTTCTAGAGCCAGTGAAACTTATTGATCTGGAAAACCTCTCCCTAAGATCATTAACTAGTCTGAGCCTTTTGAAGGTCGACCTTCTACATCAAAATCTGATCCTCTTTGGCGTGCATCACAATCTCGTCTCTCACACTGACCTCGGCTTTGACGACCTCTGCTTTGCTGAACTGGTCTTACTCTATTATCTGAGATCTTATACGGATCCCGACAGTCTACTGGATTATCCTCTGCCCTAATGTCATCGTACCTATCCTCAGGGAAAGGGTTTCATTGCCTCCCCAGGCGTAAATGCTTAGGGTCAACAGCATCCCTCCTTCGTTAAGGAGTAGGTTGGTACTTTCGCGGTGCCTGGGGTGGTCCGTTGACCTGATGATGTGGTTGAGCAGCTACCTGGGTAAACATCTCCGGTGAGCCCCCGGGTGGTCTCATTATTATGTTTTGGCTTAGCAGGAAAAATTGATCCTGCATTCACCTCACCCATTTCTGACTCGGGTGTTACTTGGCTGGAACTGGGCCCTCCAACACCAGATGGTAGAGGTGGTAACTCTGGTGCCATGAAAAAGACTAGAGAGATTATAAATGAAAACACTAGAGATCTTGATACATTTGAGGATATTTTTCAATGGTGAAACAGTTCCATGCGATGGGGGAGGAATGGTGCACTACCGGTGTCTCCGATAAGTCCAAGATTCAAGAGGGAAGAGATATAGATTCTCGTTCCCACAGACGACGCTAAAATAATGATGTTGTAAACAGCACCACCAGATGAGGTTTTAATAATCTAAAGCTATTAATAACCATGGCAACACAAGAGTATATATCTAGTAGAATGAGGTGAAGAGAAGAGGAGAAACACTGGTATATAAGTGGTTCAGCCAATCTGGCCTACATCCACTGTGAGTGTGTGAGTAAGAATCACTCAAATGAGGGCACTAATGGCCTGTGATATAATCTCTCACTTTATCTCTCTATTGTGTATACAAACAGAGTTTCTGTTAGGGTTGTAATTTTTAGATCCCTATCCAAGGTAGGAGAATATAGTTATTTATAGTGATTATGGTGTGCAATGTACCCCCCAAGCATGCCAAGAGCATGTGTGTGTTGAATGCATTAATCATAGGTGGACACCTGGCTGGGCCACATGTAAGGAATGATGAAAAAATATTCCCGCACGTAAGGGGAATGATTTGGTTATAACTGACCTGCTCACTTGTTCCAAGTCCTCCATATGCTCAGAATTGTGTCATCATCTAATGGAACCTCGGCCTAGCCGAGTATGAGGTTGGGGCATTCCGATATTGCTTTTCATATCAATCGTCAACATGACCTCGGCCTTTGAGACTGGCCAAGGTTAGGCATGGAGTAATATGTAACATCGGCTCAGGCAGGGTACGATGTTGGCTATAGCTTGAGCTCATAAGATGCTATTGTCCTTGACTGCTGGTCAACAGAGGTTGGTTAATGAGGATCCTACCTTATAGAAGATGACCTTTATGGTGGCTGTTGTAGCTTCCTGTCTACTCGGTTGCGAGACAAGCTGAGGTTAGTGACCCTGAGTATATGGGTACACTTTGGGCATATCACCGAGCATCCGTCGGTTATAAAAATAATCTTTTCCAACCTTTAGTTGGGTCTAAAGTGTTGTAGCATGCTCAACCATATATCGGAACATTAATAAGATAAATAACGCCTGGCCAATCCATTGAGGCAATGTTGTACAGTACTGAGTAGTAATTATGAGCGATTCGTGATCGAGAATTTGTCAGAGTATTAATAACATTTTCAATAACTTAAGATTATAGCCGAGCATTTTTCGGGACTAAATCTTGCATGTGAGGAAACTAATATGTTGCCCAACCATTAGTTGAGGATAAAAATAATCATGCAATTGATTTATTTGGCTAAAGGGTATATGATACGTATCTGCTCAACTATTAGGAAATCAAAATTTAAAAATGCAAAATAATAAATTTTATGCCGACTATATGTTAGATGAGCATATTATGGCCAAATATATGCAAGATGTAAGACATATGGTCTAGTTCATAGTTTTTTGCAAAGTTACTTAAAATCCAAGAAAATACTCAGATGTAAGTTGCATTTAAAAATCCATTCCCACGTAAAGATAGATAAATATGTGAAGTAAGAAAAAATAGAAATGTTAGTTTCAACAACCTCAATTACTTTTAAAGACCTAGCCAATCTAATTCACCAAATATATTTCCAATGTATTTACTAAAACGCATAAAGCGTGCTATTATAGAATAGTTCTCATCATCATCTCGGTGGCAGTCGACCACCTAGGGTGTTTTGGCGACATCGCTGAGATCCTCTTCTTCACACATGAGTACTAACAAGTAAGGATGGTCTAGTGTTGTTGTTGATGTATACTATTCATCACACATGAACGAATGCCTACCAATAGGGGCGGATATATTTGTAACTGCTTGATAAGGACAACTGCAGTAGGTAGGAGATAACCGGAAAGATCACCGGAGGTCGCAGGTTGAAAACTTATTGGTGCTCGATCGATGAGATGATCGTTAAACACCGAGTTATGACTCCATCGACGAGGAGTTGGGACACGGGTTGGTCCTGATCTGTAAAAGACATTAACGTTTTTGAATCTGACTCGGGTCGGTCGGAACAGCTAAAGTTTATCAAGCTAAAAAAACAACATTCGAAGAAGATTGCCACACCACTAACACCAGAGGGCATCGAAAATCATTCTCCAGAATGAAAAATGTGTGTTTCCTTTTCTAATTCTAGAATTTATTTGAGATCTGATGTATACCCCCCCTTTTGTCATGAGTCAAACGAATGGGACTTTTTGATGAATATTCGAAGGATACAATTGAATCAAGATCCTAATGTTAGAGCCTCAAATATATGGTTGTGGACATAAATCTTTTTAGAGAGAAATCTCTTAGAGTCTTATCACCTACTCAAATTGGGTGGAAATGGATACGCGTTGGGATTCAACTAATTGATTAAACCCACATTCACTTTGGCTTGAATAATTGTATTCAGCCTATAAACTGTTCCGATAGTCCATATTTTCAAGAACTCATATAAAACTTGAGTTTATGCAATCCTGTGTTATGAAGATTGTCAAATAAGAATTGAACACAAAGTTTATGAATCTTAATATATGACAAATATGTTTCGATAAAACAAAAAACAAAAAATTGTTTATCCTAAACTAGAGAAAGTAAACTTAGATTTTGAGTATCGTGTGTTTAAACCATTGTGTCTCACATAAATCTCTCTCTGGTTAAGAAGAAGAAAGTAATTTTTGTGCCGTTTCCCACAGACTACACCAGTTGTAGTAGAAAAAAACACCCGTAGGGGGTGCCAAACCATCACGATGCAAGTATACAAAAAAATGAGGCATACAAATATGCACGTGATTCCACCATTAATGGCCTATGTCCACTGGGGGGTGGGAAGTAATAGTGTTCCACTTTAATATTGAGAGAATTTACATGACAGTATTTCCCTAGCTTCTGAGACCCCTTTTAACAATGGGGGGTATCCTCTTTATGATGAGTTATGTGTACAATTTGATAACTCCTCTCCTCTTAGAGTTTGAGTTTCAATCAAATAATACTTCTTGGTATTCTATATTATCTAGGACTCTTAGTCATCCTTATCTTGTTGGATCGTACGTGGCTGGTCATCTTGACCTATGGGCTCACCACGTGTCACAATATTAATGGAGTATATTTTTCCCCACATTACCTAAGATAATGCCTTTTAAGTCAAAACATTTCCACTAAAAACTAAGGAAATTTGGATTAGGAAAGAACAATTAAGTTACCAATTAAGATGTAATGGTTTTGATTTGGCATTAAATTTTTGTTATCAAAACTTTTAGTGGTACTGTAATTCTGGTTGTTCATGGCATATGACTGCAGGAAAACTAATTTTTTTCTCTTTAAAATTTTTTTTTCGAGGAAATGTCACTTTTGGATATGGAAAAATGTCCTAAATCATAGACAATGGAACAATTAAAGGTGAAGGTCTTCCTAACATAGATGACGTCTTGCTGGTGGAAGGGATTAAAGCTAATTTGTTATGTATAAGTCAAGTTTATGACACAGACCACAATGTTGACTATTCTAAGTCAGAGCGAAAAACTTTTAGTCTAGATGCAAAAATAGTTCTTTGTGGTGAAAGAACACCTGATTATTGTTATGTTGTTATTCCAGACATAGAATTTGAATATTGCTTATTTACTTGACTAAATGACTTAAATTTGTGGCATGAAAGACTAGGACATATTAATTATGATAGTTTACCCAAATAGTCAACAACTTGTACTTAATGTACCTAAAATACTATAAATCAAACATCTTATTTGTGGACCTTGTCAAATAGGTGAAATTCATAAAGCCCCACATTAGAAAGTTATAGATGTTTTAACTTCTCGCCCATTAAAGCTACTTTGCATGGATTTAATGGGTCCTACTAGGACTAGTGGTATATGTGACAACTCGTACAAGGTTGTTATTGTAAATGACATTTCTAGATTTACTTAGGTGGCATTTGGGAAAGAAATATCAAATACTTTTCAATACATTTTAAGGATCTAAAAAGAAACAAACATTCAAGTAACTAAGATTATATGTGAGCAAAGAAACTAGTATTATATGATATTTTGTAAGAAATGGGTACAAATATGAATTTAGTGAACCCAAAACCCCATAACAAAATGGTATAGAGGAAAGAAAAAACTGAACTATTGAAGAAACGGATCATGTCTTTCTTCATGCTAACGGTTTACCAATTACTTCTGGGTTAAGGCTACATAAAATGATTGTCACATAACAAATTGAGTGTACTTCAGGAAGATTAATGAACAAACATCATACCAAATTCGGTATGGAAAGTAACCCAATTTTAAACATTTTAAGGTGTTTTGTAGTGAGTCTTGTGTCTGTAATGATAGAGAACACTTATCTAAGTTTGACATTTGGGTTGGAGACACTATCTTTCTAGGTTACTCTCAAATCAATCATGCCTATCATGTGTTTAACCTTAAAACTAAAACCACAATAGAATCAATTAATATAGTTGTGAATGATAGTGTTATCCATAACTTGGAAGAAAGGGAGAATCCTTTACATGTTGACGATTCGAAAAATGGAGGTTTACATAAACAGTTAATCGATAGTGATTCTGACTCCTTTCCACCTGATGAACCCAGTGTTCCTAAGTAGTTTAAGTCAATCACCCTAAGAAAAACATTGCAGGTGATCCTATATGAATTAGATCAAAATATGTTAATGATTTATTTTCTTCTTACATTTATTTGATTGAACCAAAACATGTCAAAGAATCATTAATAGATGAATCTTAGTTCTTAGCAATCCAAGAAGAATCAGGATAGGTTAAACTCTATGATGTTTGGTATTTATTCCATCAACCTACTTACACTAATATAATCGGAACTAATTGGATAATTAACAATCAATGTGATGAATCTGGTCATATCTTATGAAACAAGGTTAGGTTAGTAGTACAAGTTTATTCACAAATTGATGATATAGATGTAGATGAAATCTTAGCTCTTATGGCTAGACTAGAATCTGATAGACATTTACGTGTTATATTATCCCATTTAAAATTTAAATGTTATCAAATGGGCGTAAAATATTCCTTTTTAGATTGTATTTCAAATGAAGAAGTGTATGTTTAACAACCAAAAGTTTTTCTTGATTGTTTCTTTACAACTCAAGTGTTTGGATTAAAGAAAGATCTGTATGGTTTAAAATAGAACCCTCTTACTTGGTGTGATATGTTACTAAATTTTGGAATGGAAAATGCTTTTAATAGAGAGTAGTCGACCTATCCATATTCATTAAGCGTAACAAAAATAATTTACTAGTTTCTCAACTTTGTGTCGGCAAGATAGTTTTGGGGTCAACTTTTCTTGCAAGATTTGGCTTTTTTCTAACATACTGAAATCATAATTTCAAATATCTATGATGGGGAAACAATAATTCTTCTTTGGACTTCAAGTAGAATAAAACCCTGACCATATTTTGTCTATCAATCTAATTATGCTATTGATTCAATTAAACGCTTTTGTTTAATTACTACTATTACTACTTGAACTCGTATGGCTTCTTCTATCAAACTGTAAAAAGAATTATCTCATAAAAAGATAGATATCACTCTATATCATAGTGGTATAGTCATCCTTAATTAAGTGTAGTAGATCTGATATAATGAATAATGTATGTGTAAGTGTTCTAGATATTAATGTGAACCAAAAGAAGTCCACTTACATGCAATGAAATGTATTACAAGACACGATAAGCTTTGGTATCATACACACCTTGGACACTAATTTTAAGATAATCAGGTATAGTGACACTGACTAGGTCAGTTGTGCCAATGATAGTAAAAGAACCTTGGGTGGTTATTTTTAAATGGTAAAGCATCTATTTTCTAGTCCTCTAATAAGAAAAACGATGTCTATCTTTTATCAACAGAATCCGATTACATTGTTGCTGCAGTTGTTATACTCAACTTTTAGGGATGAAACAAATGTCAAGTCAATATGACTTAAATGAATCACCTGCCCTAATAATTTGTGATAATCAAAGTGTTATAAGAATTTATAAGAATCTTGTTTTTCATTCTAAAAAACACATTAAAATGGTAGAACATTTTATATGAGAAGTAATTGAGAAAACGGAAATTAACATTCAATATCTTAACACTAAAGGTCAATTGGTTGACCATTTCACAAAAACTTTTGACACCCATTGCTTTGAAACTCTTAGAATGATTATTTGTGTTAGTTCCTACCCTATTTAATACGTTAAGATCACATGTTAGTACATATTTTATCATAATATCTTGTGGTATTAGCACCTTTTGTAGGATCCACCTTACCCCTTATCTCATTGTCATCATCAGGTGGTGAATTTGAGTCTCGTAATTTTTATGTTAGGGAGATTCTGTGAGACTCCTTCTCTTAGTTGAGTTATCTATTCTTTTTATGTAGGAATGTTCTTCATAGTTCAGTTATGTATTTATGCGTGTCATACTTATTTTTTTACTCTCAATTTGCGTTGTCCCAAAATTAGCCAAAAGGGGAAATTAAATATACACTCTTTAAATACCGCAGACGTTTGAACATTGTAAACACATTCCTAAAAAGTCTTTTAACTCAATAAACCCTGAATTGAATTTTGATTAATACATTCTTTATTTGTGTGTTTATACATTATATATGCATTTTATAACTAAATTTTTTCAATATTATACATTTTATGGTGTTATATATTTCCAAAATTTTTAAATGGGTTTGCATAATTTTTATGATTGTTTTAGAATTTAAAATAACCGAATTAAATTTTATTTTTGAAGTAATTTAAACATTTTATTTGTTTCTTAATTAAAATCAACTAAATAGAAAAATGACAACATTTTATAGGTTTTGTGGGTTGTTTTGTTTTGATTTGGGTGAATTGGTTTAAACTAATGGGGTTGTAAGGTTTGGCCAATGTATCTTGATCACGCGTGAGCCTGTGAGACGCGTCAGCTCGACAGTAGGCAATCTGGGTCAATTTGACCTTTTTACCCCATAGTATGCTGGCTAATTACGCTTATGCCCACAACAATCCTCATATCTTGCGATACCGATCTTACCCTTTGAATGTTATACCTCTTTAGCCTCCTGCCCTTATTTTTGGGGGGAATTACAATTGGCCCAGGATGATTCCACAGTCTCAATAAATGTAGGGCTTGGTAAGAGAGTTTTATTTTGAATGTTCTATTCTAAATAGAGACAAAACTATGCCAAAATTTTACTACCTATTTCTCTCTCTAAAATCCAATTTTCTTCTACTTATGAGAGTGGTTTCCTTTAACCCTAAACACTTCTAAACACCTTTCAGATCCTCAAATCACAAACGTGAGTTTGTGAGCTTAGATCTTGTTTTGGGGATTGAGAGTTTGAGATTTTTTAGTTTTCTCTAAGATTTTTGGGTTTGATATTTGAAAATGTTTTAAGGATTTCTTGTCTGGGATCTTTCAAGGGCAGTGAAGATTACATGTATTTTCTCCTATTTTGATTATTGAAGCTTGTTGGGGTATATTTTCTAATCCTCTATTTTTATTTATAACACACACACACACAAACACAAACACACACACACACACACACACACACACACACACACACACACACACATATATATATATGTATATTTTTTATGCTCTTTTTTATATACGATTCTTGTTTTGCATGATTCAATATGTTCCGATAAGTTGTAAGGCAAAACTATTTACTTTAATCCTAACATTTATATATCTTATTTTCGGTTAGATATCAGTAAACTATATTTTTTTTAACTTTATATATCTCGTGTGTTTAATAGATCTTATTTTGTGAACCAAATCTTAGTTTAGAACTCTTATGTCTTTAACAAAAGATTTGGTTTGTATATTTTCTCATATTTATGTAGATACATTTATAGTTAGTTAAATCTCTTGATTTAAATATATTTTTACACAAAACTAACCTTTAGGTTTTCGTACGGGTGAAATTTAAAACTCTTAAGAAAAGACCCTTTTTATCTAGTCATTAGAGTTAAAACTTCACTACTTCTATTAAAAAGTGAAAAACAAATTAATTTTTTTTACATCTTCACTGATACTCTTGTCTTGAGTGTGAAGTTCAGTCGGTTTGTTTTTTTATGTTTTCACTTTTTGTGATATTTTGTATAATTTCATTAGTTTTGTGGCTATTTAATATTAGCCATGGTGTACTGTATGTATTAGTTGTACTTAGTCATTTACACATTGTATTATGTAATTAAACTATTATTATAGTGTACTTGGTTTTTGTGTGTGTTGTTTTAGAACTAAAAGACCCGACTTTTTAAAATACACTGGTTTTCAGTCAGCAAACTATTGTATACTATTTCAGTTCTCCTCATCAAATTTTGATTCAAATCTAAATCCTATTTTAGTTTGAACATCACACAAACCAAAACCAAAACCAAATTTTTGCCCGTGTGTGTACATAATAATTAAAATTTAAAAGGTTTTTACGAACGAGTTAAAAGATAATTTCATTAATCTTGACACTTTACTGTATTATATTAATTTCTCCAGTACCCCTTTGCGGGTGAGGTGACTTAGTAGCCCCACAATCTTGGATAATCCCTTAATAAACATCTTATAGGGCCCAACCAATCCCAATAAACTTTTAACCTCCACAGGCATCATGGGTTGCCTACACTCCATCATGGCTGATACATTGCTAAGATCCACTAAAATTCCATCCTCGGATAAAATATGACCTAAAAATAGAACTTTATTCACCCAAAACATGCACTTGGAGAACTCAACATGAAACTTATATTCTTGAAGTGACTGCAAAATTGTGTGTAGATGATGGGCGTTCTCCTCCCCATGTCGAAAACACAATATGTCATCAATGAACTAGTAAAAAAAGGGGTGAAACACTCTATTCATAAAATCCATAAGTACTATTGCTACATTGAATGATCCAAATGTTATGACTCATAACTTGTAAGATCCATATTGTGTCACAAAGGCCGTATTTGGAATATCCTCCTCCAAAATCCGTAACTAATAGTATCCTGAGCGCAAGTTGATTTTCTAAAATAACAATGCACCTCTCAGCTAATTAAATAGGTCATCAATATGTAGAAATGGATACTTTTTGTATCATGACCTTGTTCAGACTTTGATAGTTCGTACAAAGCCTCATTTAAGAATACTTCTTCTTTACAAGTAATACCGGAGCTCCCCAGAGATAAGTACTTCTTCATATGAACTCTTGACTCAAGAGTTGTTTGTATTTCTCCCATAACTTCCTTATCTCCAATGTTATGATTTGGCACGGTTCCCTCGTAATGGTCCTGATGTTGGTGTCAAGTCTAAAACAAACTCTATCTTTTCTATTGGCAGTAACTTTGGTACCTCAACAAATGCGTCTAAAACTTATCAGACAAATGGTATCTTTAGCAATGATGTCGTAACCTCCTCTGATGTACTTGCATTGATTTAAACAAAGGGGAATCCTATATCCTCCCTTGATCCTAGGCTTGACTATAAGTAACATCTCTTGCCCACGAATGGAAAACATTATCTCCTTCCCGCTGGAGACGATTTGCATGAGATATAGTGCTAATGAGTCCACAGCCAAGATGACAGCATATCTATGCATCTAAAAAATAATTAAAATGGAAAAAAACACAACTGACCAATCTATACTACCATTTCCCTACAAACATGATGCAAGACAGAACCTCTACTTACTAAGCTATCCACGTGCATATAAACATTGGTAGAAATCTCTAATAACCCATAAGTTATTGAAAGAGTACTACTAACGTATGAGTACGACACTCTCGTGCAAATAAATTATTTGCATAATAGTTGTAAACATAATATGTTCCCTCTATGTCTTATGGTGGTATTGATGATGTAGTTGTTATATGCTAAAAACATGTCCATAATGCATCAACCAGTGGCCCTATGTTGGGTCACTATGCGGTGGTGGCAATACCTGATACAATGGTGGTAGCTACAGTGCTACAAACTGAGGCAATGTTGTCATAACGTGATGTTTCCTCTGTTAATACTATCCCTGAACGACATGGCTCCCCTAGGGCACATTGTGAATGAGTTTCAAGGTTCTTAACACATATTACATGCACCTCTGAACTACTGGCCCCACTATCCTTAGCCCTGGGATCGATCTATCAAACCCTAACCCTATCGGCCCCACCCTCTCTATCCATGGATTTTCTATCCCTAATATTGATGGCACTATTGTCCAAGAGTTCCTTGGTCCTTATGTCCCTATCAACTTTGTCCCTGGCTTTCCTAGCAGCATTGATCATTCAATCCTCTTTATATATTATCGGGTTGTTCCACTTATAGTGGCCCCCATCTATGATTGTGAATCTCCCGATGTTTAGCATGGCTCACTTATCTCCCCAGTCTTTGTCGCCAGTTCATCCTTGTAATTACCCTTCTTTGGATCCTTATATCTCAAAAATTCGTAGTGATCATGGTAATGGAGCATTACACTAGAACATGAAAATGGTTGTGGTAATGTGATCACGATCTAAATGGTTAAATGTAGGTTTTAATATCCAAATGTGTGACTAGGGATTTTTAACCATGGCCCATTCTATGACCCCATCTAGGGGTGACCTACACCATTTATTGTTCACGGTCCGAAACTATGACCCCATCACGACCTTCAAAGTGGGGAAATTATGCCAAAATGGTCATGAAAGGGATCACCATTTTGGCTCGTGACCAATAATAAATGACCCTGACCATTTATTATGAAACACACCTAATATATTTACAACATTTGAGTTCAAAATAATCACTAAAGGGGTGTCGGTTTTTTATCACAATTTTAATCTAAATTGGTTACGGATCGGGTCATAGTCATTAACCATGACCCAAATTCAACTATAAATATGACCTTCCAGTGTTTTATTTTCATTTACACTCACTCGTTACATTCTCTCTCTCATTTGGGAACTCCCTCTCCTCTATCACTAAACTGCTTGACTCTCTCTTTCCTTCTCCCTATTTCTCTATCTCTCTCTCGGACACGAAAAGGCACCACCACCGGCCTTTCTCTTTCATTATCAACACACCTTCACTGAATCTGTTAGACTCTCACACTCTCGTACATTTCTCTTTGCATCGTTTCATATATATATATATATATATATATATATATATATATATATATATATATATATATATATATATATATA
Source organism: Sambucus nigra (assembly GCA_949130495.1). NCBI lineage: Eukaryota > Viridiplantae > Streptophyta > Magnoliopsida > Dipsacales > Adoxaceae > Sambucus > Sambucus nigra. The sequence goes on from OX422209.1 coordinate 40,859,209, forward strand.
TATATATATATATCCTTATCACTGTTCACCAAAAAATAATGGTATCAGAGCTGCTTTAATATTATATCTTTATATAATAAGATATATTATTTAACGAAAAGAGTGGAATTACAACTCATAAGTTTACAACCTTCATAATTATCTTATATGCTTAGTGAAAAGGCCAAATTAAAAGCAAAATTATATTTAGAATTTAAAAATCTAAACTTTTACATAAAAAGAGCTATAACTTTTAAAAATCAAAAGAACTTTGAAAGATTTCTTATTATTAATTATATAATAATAAATATAAAAGAAATTATTTTTTGGTGAACAGTGATAAGGTTAATTCAACGTCAATCTCAAGAGATGAACATTGATCTATAAACAATCCTCAAGTCCACAGTACTACAGATAACTGTAGCAGCCCAGTCAAGCCAAACAAACGCCTATCTCAAGGCTATAATGGCGACAATGGCAAATCACAGGACACCGGAAAATTTATAAATAGAAGATCATTCCAGAGTTCAATGATGATTTAATTATATCACGATTACCAAAAATTAAATCCTCAAGGATCCTTTAATAATATGTCTAAACATAATAAGAATATTATCTAAGTACTTAGAGTGGGTTGCCCGAAAGCTCTAAATAAAACTTGAAATATTATTACTAACAATAAAACATATGATTACAAGCGTAATTTACAGATTATTGAAGTTGCAAGCCATAATATACAGAATATAAAGAAAACTTACAATGAAACTTAGAGATTACAAACTTATTGTTGCTGGAATACTAGAACTTGAAAGCTATTATAGATATTGATAACTAGGGATTTATGGTTGCTTGATTGCTTGAGTATTGCTCTTGATGGCTGTGTAGGCTCTGTCGATAGAAGAAGAGGAAGCGTTCTTATATAGGAGATTGAAGAGCCTCGGATAGAATCTCTTTGTACAGTAGAAGCCGCGTGAATGTACAGTGACTGATATGAACAGTGGTAAATAGTAAAGGGCGCACAGTGGGTGAACAGTAAGGGTCGTCTACTGTTTGCACAGTAAAGGTCATCTACTGTTTGCATGCATACGTCCTCTCTTGCGTCTGTTTTGTCGTGGTAGTGCTGACATATTTATTGCATCTATTTTTATGGTTCCATCATATTATCAATATTGTGCCTGGTTACTGAGTCCATTGAGTCATTATCTGAATCGGTGTGTCTATAGGCTAAATAATGATAATTACTTTCTCTTTCATTAAATAGTGCTTCTTCAGTGTCTGTAGAATTTTGTGTTTTGTTAAAATAAGTTACATTTCTATTAAAAGGATGTTTTGGTATAAATATTCTTATGTTAAAATTTTCTTTAATCATATACCAGGGGTCAGCTGGAATTTCATTCATTATATTATAAACTTTATACATTAATAATAAATCAGCTGTTGCCTCTTTTCCTTGAATTAATGAGTCATCGTTACTTGCTTGAGCATAATAGTTTGAAATTTTATCTTGCCTGTGTTCAATAAATATATTGTGCCTGCTATGAATTATTTGACCAGTTCCTATCCATTCTGGTGGTATACTTTCGATTATTAATAAAAGATAAGGTGAATTCACCCTTTTAGGCTGTTGTTCAGCTATTGCATCTACTAAACATTTTGGAAAGTTGCAATTAATATTATCCCATGGAGGGGGTATTAAAATACTACTAACCATTCCATATTCTAATAATAAACTTATATTAACTTCTATTGCAATCTCAGGATTAGTCTGGAATATTACGTTGGGTCTAGTTATTATAAAATTTTTAAATTTTTTATAGTCTATTTCTATAAATATCATTGTTTCATATTTATTTATAGCATTTAGATGGACATGTTCGTATTTATATGTACATCCCAAAGGTTCGGGATTAAAACGGAAATAATTTTGAATAAAAAGCCAATTTGAGACATCTTTTTCTTGTGCAAATCTTATTATTTTATCGGATATATCATTTGGCAATGTGGTTTCTACTTTTGTTTTTAATATATATCTATGATAAGGGTCAAAAGAAGATAAAAAATTATTATTAGAGTAGAGGTCTACAGTTTTCATTTTCTTTTCATTTTCTTGATATTTAAGATTTAATACTTTATAATATTTAATAACAGTTTCATGGTCCTTAATGAGTTGTGGACTGCTTTTGCTTTTATAATATTTAACTTGTGCTTCTAAAGTTTTCACATAATTATTCATATTGTGAAAAAAGGTATTTACGTAGTTCATTGTGTGGATAAAAGATCCTTTATTGTATTCTCTATTGAACCAGAGGTTATCTAGCATCTTCTGCTGGTCTTCATTGACTGGTAGCTTTGACCTAAATTTTTGTTTTGCATTAAGAACAGTAAACAATTGATTAGTATGCTCTTGTGTTCCTGAGGAAGATCCTTGATAAGACATCTGCAGAACATTAAGAAGAGTTAGTAATTAATCTAGATAAAATATCGGCTAATTGATTGTCTTTACCTTTAATATGTTCAAATTGTGGTGTAAATCCTTTTCCTGTAATATTGTCAATAAAGTTTAACCATCTTTTTGTCGCTGATTTACTTTGGTTAGTTTTGTTAAAATGTTTCACTATATTATCACAATCAGTTCTTATTAAAAAGGTTTTTCCTAAAAATAATTGAAATCTATCTATAGTATTTATGACTCCTAATATTTCTAAATCTGTTGATGGTAATCTACTTTGTGTTTCGTTAAAATTTCCTGAACAATATTTACATATTTCTTCTTCACTTTTATTACTATCTTTATTAGATTTTTGTAATAGTATACCATCAAGAGCAATACTCAAGCAATCAAGCAACCATAAATCCCTAGTTATCAATATCTATAATAGCTTTCAAGTTCTAGTATTCCAGCAACAATAAGTTTGTAATCTCTAAGTTTCATTGTAAGTTTTCTTTATATTCTGTATATTATGGCTTGCAACTTCAATAATCTGTAAATTACGCTTGTAATCATATGTTTTATTGTTAGTAATAATATTTCAAGTTTTATTAAACGAAATCGAATTCAGAAGAGGTATAATCAAAACTCAATATAACTTTTTAAGACTTATTTTAAAATTTGAAGAATATCATTTAGTCAACAGCACTATTTACGTAATAGAACAACAAGAAAAAATTGTTTTATCTTTAGAAATCAAATTAGGAATATTAAGCGAACAAGGAAGATTTTAATGCAAACCGAGAAAGCACACATAAAAAATTCTATAGACCTAACAAGAAAAGTTATTATAATAAGCAAAAAATTATTAGAAATAATAACAAAAAGTAAAAACAATAAAATAAGACAAAATTTACAACTAAGAGAAGAAACGCAACAGCTTATTATTAAACAACAAACAAGATTAATATCTTTAGAAACCCGAATAGGAGTAATAGCAGAAAAAGGCAGACTAGGATAAATATATGAACAATAGTAATTTACTAGAAAGAATTAGAAAAATTGAAGAAAATCAAGACTACATAAAAGGATTTTTAGATGTTATAAATACCAATATTACTATAATAAAAACAGAATTAGAAAAATTCATAAAATACGTACAAAAGAAAGACGAAAAACAAAACATACACGAGACACCTGAAATAAACGAATTAATTGAAAAATTTAAAACACTAAAAACAGACCCAAAACCTGCAAAAAAACTAAATTTATTTTATTCTAAAGATGACATCTACAACAAAAAACAAATCAATATTCCGAATAGAAAGTCTATTTGACGACAATGAAGATACTAAAACATATATTGAAAAGGGCATTCAAAAGGCTAAAGGAAAACAGCTATATCAACAAAATATGTTAGAATTCACTAATAAAATATACAATCACACTAGTCAAAGAAAAATAGCAGCAGTTAATACTGAAAAAATATTAGATTTAATAACACCAGAATCTGCAACAGAATTAAATAAACTAAAATTAGAATTCATGCATCTAGGAATAATTATAATCGGAATAGTAGGATTAACCAGGTTAGAGGCAGGAACTAAAATATTAGTATATATATATGATGATAGATGGAATAATCATAAACAGGCACAAATAGCCAGCGCTGAAGTAGATTTATCAAAAAACGCCGCCGTAATAGGATGTATACCTAACTTCTCTATAGATACTAATGAATTTAGCAAACATATAAAAATAGCAATAAGTACACGAGGATATAATATGACAGGACAATATAATAATCTATTAGTATATACGCTTTTTATGGGAAAATTATTATTATATATATATATATATATATACTAGGGTATGCCCGTGCCTAAAGGCACGGCGCTAATTTTCAAAAGTGTACGTCATTGATAGGATAATACGTCTTATTTAGTTCCCAAACAGATAAACAATTTTTTTGATAACTTATGGTACGAACCTATTATTTTAACCATATTGGGCAAAATTTCTTCTGTTTGTGAGGCAATTCATCCTGTTTCAGAACAAAAATACCAATTATACTATTATTAATGCTAAATCTGATAACTTAAAAAATTTGGGCAGAAAATTCATTTATTTATAAAACAATTTGCCCTTTTAAGAAAAAAATATCAACTATAGTATTATTAATTTGGGTAAAGTTTAATCATATATAAATTAACTCAAATTTATTTTACAACACAAAAGTGTAAATAATTTTGAAAAATTTGACAGAGTTTCCTTTATTTATTGGAGTATCCATCCTGTTTAACAAATAAAAATTAAAATACTCTAATAACAATAGTAATTATCCGCCTTGGACCTCATATAAACAACATCATTAATCAATTAATGATAAGTATAAAATAATCCAATATTATTAATAGATCAATGATTAATTTAAGTTAATTCATGAAAAGACACCGGTCGAGTCAATGGTGAAGAAGACGTAATCCTTGGTCACTAACTTTCACAATGCAATTTCAATGGTGATATCACGTTCATGTTAAGCCTTGAACTTCCCAATTCTTACATTGGTAAACAAATGTTGCCATAAACAATCCCAATGCACAATCTGACACGCCCCAACCCAGTTACTTATAGTTAAGTTTGAAAGTTCGAGTGAGTCAAATCATAATTACCTTAACCAAACCATAAACATAAGTATCCTTTTTCAATTATTAACATGAATCAATAAAAATAAAACTTTTCATAATTTAAAAGTAATTATGCTTATTCAAACTTACTGAAAGGATAAGTTTGGCTTAAATTACCTCATTTACATTTGACCAGAATCATGATTTTATGCATCCCTTGCAAACCCAACCCGATCTATTAGATTTGGCAGTGACATGAAATTACCTGAAAACATAAACATAGACACCACGAGCAAAATTGCTCAGCAAAATGCATCACTACCACACTACTGCATAAATTTAAATGAAATAAATCATATCCCTGTGATGACATATGTATACCTATCCAGATCTTTCATAAAGAATGACCAATTATATACTTATCCGGCTCATTCATACATAATGACCAATTATATATACTTATCCGTCTCATTCATAAGGAATGACCTAACCCTTTCGAATCGTGATTCACATATCCTGTCTGCAATAGATACTTCTCCCCCATTCTTGGTTGAGTAACCCCTGTCTGTAATAGACAATTCTCCCCCATTTAGGGTTGGGGAGTAACCTCCCATTTTGGTAAACCGAATGAACAATTTCATATTTAATATTATTATGATCATATCCATAACCATGTACAATGCATCTTCCCAATAAGTGATATTTAGATCATATCCATAACCATTTATAATACATCGTACCAGTGACTGATATTCAGATTGTATACATAGCCATGTGTAATATATCTTACCCGTGAGTGATATTCAGATCGTATCCATAACGATGTATAATACATCTTTTTCCAGTGAGTACACTCACCTTCGCCACTTCATGTGTTTTTCCTTGCTTTTTTCTAGCACTTGTTCAACTGGTTCTTCAGTCACTGGTAAGATATAAATTCTTACAATATTATTATCATCATAAGAATATGAACAATCCAAGGAATATCTCAAACATAACTCAATTCATAAGCATCATATGATCCTATTCAAATCATATATTATAATGAAGTTCCATTCAAATTCATGTTAGGATATTTAACATATCCAATTCATAGTCCAAACATACTCTAATTACTTCTTGATAATTCTATCCTTATCATTTTAGGTTTCCAATAAAAAATACGGAACATCATTTCAAGTTTCCTAGAGCAAGATATGACCATTTCTTTACTACATAACAAATCTTTCATATAGTCTCTTCTAGCGTTAAGTCAACTTCCAGGAATTTTCAGAATTTTTATACAATATAACTTTATATGATATCTCACCCAATTTCAACAAATATGTTGAATAATAAAAAATTAAAGTTTCATAATTTTTAGACTTCATTTTCTATATCAAGCAAATTACCAAACACCTGGAATGCATACCTACACTTTCGGGGGAAATTCTATACCTGAACTTCGAACTCTGACCCGAGATTCATTTCTTGGTATTATTATATAATTTTTGGATATAACAGGTATATTTAAGTTTAGTTTCATATCCAACTAGAATCAATCGATTCCATTGTGTATTCACAAAGATTTGTATTCACAAAGATACACTAGTTTGATTAATATAATGATTTCACCCTTAGTAGTATGAATTTAACATGCTTCACACATACAACCTACACATATACATATAATAAAACTTATCCCCTTGTCAATAAATATGATCTTTAATATCATATTAAACAACATATATCATGTAAAAATAAATTTTACAATTTAAATCTTACCTAAGCACCATTGGATACATATGCTCGTTTATCTCTCGATTATCTTCCTTAATCCTGTATTAATCACCCCAACCTCTCTTTATTTCATGGAAAAATTCAAACCACTTTAAATTATGATGTATGTGAAGAACAAGGGAGATTTTAAAGTACTTAAATCGGCATAAGGGCACCTCCCCTTGGTCTAATCAAAATATAACATGTTGTTCCATATAAGACAAAATACCATTTAAAGTTAAATGACAAGTTTACTCCATGTTCGTAATTTCAGCATAACTCCTTACTCGGACCTCTATTCTATATACCATTTCTATTCTTACAAACTTAACCCACATATCTACAACTATCTCTCTCTCACCTCAAGTCAATTGTCATCTTGTAATGGTTAAAACTAGTCTCCAATCTGAACATTCCTACCAAAACTAACAAAATTTTGTATTTATAACTAATTCGATGTTTCAGTATTTATGAAAGTGGAATTAGACAAATCATAATCACTTAACATTTTAGGTTCGTCCCTTTTAGTGTAGCGGATCGGTTCTTTTTTTGAAAACATCAGTTCGATTTGGTCGTGTCATATTTATAACTCTTATGTAACTCCTTTCTAATTGGGGTTGGTACTTCCAAACCCTCTAAAATAATACGATAGACATGTTTATGAGTAAAAAGGTGGGAAAATATTATGACATGATGGTTGGAGAGAGATCGGGTCAAATATGGAGACATATTCAGGAGTTTGTTATGCCGATTTCTGTAGTAAATTCTCCTACTGATAGAAATTTTTATAAGGAGAAATACGGGCTAGTTGATAGAGGTTGTGTGTCCTACGAGGTGTTAAATGGGTGACTATTTATATCACATGTGTGATTGCTGATAAATTTTCAAGTGAGTGATTGAATAATGAAGTATATGACTATCGACAAGTGTTAGGTGTGGTATATACATGTACCTTTGTATATATGTTGTGCATATATATCTTCTGTATGATATATATATCTATTGTGTGGACATACCCCTCTAGTTCTATCATGGGAAGTTGCATGTTGTGGGTAAGGCCCCTGGCTTAAGGAGCGTATAGCCCCCAGGTCATAACGTCCAGTACTTTTTTGTATGTGACTTTTCAGGGGTAAGACGTCTTAGATAGGATTCATCTTGCCTTTAGGTAAGGAACTATGGTCGCTTACCATACGCTTGTGATTTATTTTGTGTGTGGTGGTAAGATTCCAACCCAGCTTCTTTAGTCAATGTGTTAAAAATTCCCTGGAAGATGATAGCATTAGAGAGACTACATCCAAAGCTAATTCGATGAGGGATGGTTAGTACACATATATTACGGGTGTTATGTATGTGTACTTGTTAGAAATGTTTAATCATGTAAAATAAAGAGAGTAATATTATACACGATTTAAAGATAATGTGTGAATTATCATGCTTATAACTAGAAAAAGTTATTAAGTAATAAATTTGTATATAATCATTGAGAATGATATTATAGGGTTATGCTATGGGTAAGCCAAATACACGAGTTGGGTAAATTTGTAGGTTTGAGGTAGAGCTATCCTTATCTCACTCAGGTAGCCTAACTAAGATTAAAATGCATACATTTAGGTGCACGTTATAACTGAGAGGTGAGGTTGAGTGTCAAGAGAGTGCGACACCATTTTAGTTATGAAATTTATCATTCATAATTATTATGCATTTTAATTCACTTGCTAAACTATTTTCAAACCATGGGCTCTGACCCGTTTATATCCTCTCTCTTGATTTTATTTATCATATATTATCGGTGTCCGACTGCAAGGATGAAAATGTTGAGTCCTCCGTTCCTGTGTATATGGATCTATAGCATGTTCGGACTGTTGCAAGACTTTTGTTGTAGCCGCTTCTCATTTTTGGATATCTAGTTTAGGATACATAATTGTTATTCATGTACGAGTAACCAAGGGTTGTGTAGATGTATATCTCTTATATTTAAGATTTGATACATTATATAGTTAGCTGCTCGACAACTTATTTCGGTATAATCTTTTGTTGCACATGCTTAATATATATAATCACTTTTTGTTGTTATATATGGTCTACATGTTCTATATGTTTTGGAAAAAAAAATAGGCATCCGTTTCTTTCGATATTGGGTGGTTAGTTACTTTTTAGCCTATTCGATAGTTGATGCTGAGAATGATCGACTTGAGATTCCTATTTTATCTTAGTATAGGGTTGGCCACCTATTATTATTATAAGCAAGGTGTCAAGGGTGGTATCATAGCATCAGGTTCTAGAGTCTTAGGATCTGTGCGTATTTTCTACATTCTACCGTAGAGTTCTTTATATGAGCCCTTTTATTAGGACTGTTGTGATCATTACGCATTGACAATCTTTTGCTATGATCAATTGTTTGAATTGTGGACTGATACAGTTTGTTCTTATTCCAGATGCCGAAGAAAAGAGGTCGTTCGATTAGGGAAAACAGAGATGAAAAATGTAGAACACTAAATTTCTCGACGGACTATAACTGCAACCAAGGTTACCAATATTGTGGCATAAGTAGTCAATGCTTCCATGACCGCGATGGCACAACAGTTTCCTCAGGTGCAATAGCCTACAACTCCAGTAGCTCAAACCCACATGGGGTCATCCACATACGAGAGAGTTTGAGAAGATTTTCATAAGGGACATCATCTTGAATTCTAGGGGGAGCTGATGTGATTGTTGCTAGTTAATGGAAGCAGGATATTGAAAGGCATATTCGCATGGTTAAATGCAGCGATGTTAAAAAATAAATACTCGCCACCTTTAAACTAGTTGGTGTGTCTCTCCAGCGGTGGGAGTCGGTTACTACCTCTGAGCAGAGAGATATAATGCGCATAGAAAATTTTTAGGTACGCTTTGATCGCAAGTATTTTTCTTATGTAGTTCAGATCGAGATGATAAGGAGATTGTTGGATGTAACTCAAAGTGATCAAAAAGTGGTTGAGTGTGAAGAAAAATTTACGCGCCTGGCAAATTTTGTGTCGACTAAGGTAAATACAAAGGAGAAGAGAATTTTGAAGTTTATGGGAGGTTTGAATTGGAGAATTCGATAACATCTGTTGGGTAACCCAGTTTGTTAACATTTGCATATGTAATTAATGTTGCATTCTTACATTATCAGGATCACCGTCTGTATTTGAAGAGGAGTAAAAAATCGGCGAACTCAAGTTCGTTGTGTAAGTCGAGAGTAGATAGTGCTAATGGGTCACAGTAGGCTCTATAGCAAGGAAATAGGCAGAAGGAGTGGGATCTCCCTTTAGGTGATTCATCTAAGAGGCAGCATTCAGGTGGCTTCAGATTTGATTGTGGTGGTTTTAGAAAAAATTTCCAAGGGGACCAATATCAGCGACATGAGAATGTTACTCAGGTCCAAGAAGGTCAAGGAAATAATGGGGGAGGCCATCAGGGTTGAGTTCCCCAAGTTCAGCGACAAGATCAACAGAGATTCAAGCAATAAGGCTAGAGATCTGAGAATTTAGGGGGTCATTGCTTTAGGTGTGGGGAGGTGGGTCACAAAATATTTGAGTGCCCACAGAAAAATAGGGTAGATGTACAGTGATTTCAGTAGGTCCATCAAGCGCCTTTATCACCTACAACACCTGTTCCAATTGTTCAACCTCAGCTGGGAGAAATGTAATATGAGAAAGTTGATAATGTCTAGAATGCGATGTTACCATAGGTGCAACAACGTCCATCATCCATTGAGGGTAAGTTCCCTATCCATGGTCATATGGGTTGGGTTTTATTTTATAGGGGAGCATCCAATTCCTTTAGAGTTGTTCCTTTTGCATGTGTGGCGGGAGTGTTAGAGTTAGTAGATACTCTTCTAATGTGCTAGATTCTCCTTTGGGAAATAAGGCACTTATCCACTCCATATGTAGAGGGATGGATATAGATGTCAGGAGATTGTGTCTAGCTTCCTATTTACTTGTGTTAGATATGTGTGGGTATGATGTTATTTTAGGTATGAACTAGTTGGCTAAAAATCGAGCAATGGTGAATTGTTTTGGGTGGTTGATTGTATTTACGATTCCAGACCAGGAGATGTTTTTAGTTTCCATGCCTCTTACAGAATGAGGTTCGTGTACTCATTTGTATTATATCGAGGAGGACACTTCGCAATAAGTGGTTGTTTCTTTAGATTCGATTCTAGTGGTCAAGGAGTTCGTTGATGCTTTCCAGGATATGCCATGCTTACCTCCGAGTCCTGAGATCGAGTTTGTTATTGATTTAGCGCTGGGGACTAGGCATATTGCTCGAGCTCCATATCGAATGGCTCCTTTGGAAATGCAAGAGTTGCGATACCAAATCCAGCACCTTTTGGGGTAAGGATTTACTCCTTGGATTACGTCGCCATTGGGAGCCCCTATGTTGTTTGTGAAGAAGAGGGATGGTATTCTTCGGTTGTGCGTTGATTACCGAGAGCTGAATAAGGTGGAAATCCGAAATAAGTACTCATTACCTCGAATCAATGATTTATTTAACCAATTGAGAGGAGCCACTTACTTCTTAAAAATAGATTTGCGTATAGGGTATCATCAACTTCATATTAGAGAGAAGGTTTTCTCTAAGACTGAATTTTTTACCCTTTACGAATCTTATGAGTTTTTGGTTATGTCGTTTGGGTTAGCAAATGCCACTAGAGTGTTCATGGATCTGATTAATAGTGTCTTTCGGGATTTCTTGGACCAATTTGTGATTGTGTTCATTTATGATATCCTTATATATTCTCGGACAGAGGGCAAGCATGCATAGTATTTGTGGTTCGTTCTCCAGATGTTATGGGAGCATCAATTATAGGCCAAGTTTGAGAAATGTGGGTTCTGGTTGCGCGAAGTGTAGTTTTTGGGTCACATAGTGTCAGGGAGGGGTGTATTCGTGGACCCAACTAAAGTTACATCGGTGAGGGAGTGGGGTCAACCCATGACAAAGATGGAGATCTAAAGTTTCTTAGGTTTAGTGGGTTATTATCACCATTTTATTAAGGGATTTTTGAAGATTGTTGTCCCTTTAACGAATTTGACCCAAATGGGGTTAAAGTTTGTGTGGGATGATTCCTATCAATTATCATTTGATAAGCTAAAGGACAAATTAACTTTGGCACCCGTTCTCACGTTGCCTAAAGTGATAGTGGAGTATTTAGTCTTTACTGATGCATCTCTGCAAGGATTAGGGGGTGTGCTTCAACAGGAGGAGCGAGCTATTGCTTATGCGTCCTGCAAGCTTAAGCCCCACGAATACAATTAACCTATACATGTTTTGGAGTTGTCCGTGGTAGTCTTTGCTTTGAGAATATGGAGGAATTATCTCTTGGGGGGAGAAATTTAGTCTTTTCACGGATCACAAGTCATTACAATATTTGATCGACTTGAAAGATCTCAATACGAGGCAGCGTAGGTGGTTGGAATTTGTAAAGGATTATCAATTTGATATCCAATACCATCCGGGGAAAGTTAATGTGGTAGGTGACGCGTTGATACCCACTAAAATGTTAGCGAAAGTGTGGAAAGTTAAATGGAAAGAACTTAGCCACGATGATGTAGTGTCCAGAGAATGTATGGCAGTATTGACAATCACACCTTAGATTGTGATACACGTAGTGAAATATTAATTTGAATATAATGGTTGCCAAGATAGGTGGAAAAATTATTGTTAGAGGGAACTAAATCCTACTCTATCAACTCTGAGGGTGGATTATGTTTCAACAGGAGATGGGTAGTCCCGAATGATAGGGATTTGTGTCATGTCATCATGTCAGAGTCTCATTGATTGAAATTTGTAGTTCATCCACGTGGAGACAAGATGTATTAGATCATGCGTTGAAAATACTGGTGGGTAGGTATGAAAAGGGATATATATGAGTTCATCTCCCAATGCACCACTTGTCAGCTAGTGAAAGTGTACCACCAGCGACCTTTCAAAATTTTACAGCCATTGGAGATTCTAGTATGGAAAGAGGAAAGTATCTCCCCGGACTTTATCATGGGATTACCAATCACTAGATAGTCATGAGACGATGGGGGTTATCATAAATCGTTCGAAGAAGTCAACACACTTTTTACCGGTGAGGACGGATTTCATGAAGGCACAATAAGCTTAGCTTTTTACTGTACAGATTGTGGGATTGCATGGAGTACTTATCAATATTGTGTCTGTGGGTACCCCGATTTTATCACCATAAGGCCTGGACGAGTAGCCCATCCTCAGCGGCCCAAAACCCAGGCCCATCACCTCTGGTATTCATCCATTTACTCCACGATGCCATGAAGAGAGGTTGTGGGGGTACACGATCCCATGAAAGGGAGATGGCTAATAAAGAGGAACCTATCACCCCACTACTCCAACACATACATGTATAAATTAAACCCCAAGTCCGGGGCAAAGGACAAGTTGTATTCTCTGTACTTACTTTTCAGAATATAGAGAAATAACACTGACTGAACCACCGTGGACGTAGGCACTTCTTTGCTGAACCACGTACCCCCGTTGTTGTGTGATTGGCCCTTTATTTGTTTTTTCTTGGTTGTCACCTCTTTCATATTTATTTGTGTTGCATAATAATTGCCTCCACAGTGTCCGACCGAGATACAATCTTTCTATTCCATTTTTGGCAGAGTTTCTAGGAAGCCATGGGAACTCAATTGAGGTTAAGCACGACATACTTTCCCTAGACCGATGGGCAAACCAAGCGAGTAAATTAGATATTAGAATATATGCTCTAAATGTGTATATTGGATTTTGGGAAAAGTTGGGAACAATACCTCCCATTGGTAGAATTTGCTCATAATAATTCTTATCGATTTATTATAGGTATGGAGCCTTACGAGCCATTGTATGGTTGCCCATGTCGTTAAGTTGTGCATTAGTTCGAGTTCGACGATAATAAACTTCTTGGATCAGAGATGATCCAAGACACATTGACAAAAAGTGAGTTGGTTTAGAACCGCATACGCTTTGCACAAAACCGACAAAAAAGTTAAGCCGATGCAGACCGTAGGCATGTGGAGTTAGAAGTGGAAGACCAAGTGTTACTAAAAGTGTCCCTGATGAAAGGTATAACGACATTTGGGAAGAAAGGCAAGCCTGCGCCAAGGTATGTAGGGCCTTTTCCAATTATTATGAGAATTGGTCATGTACCCTACATACTTGTTTTTTCGGAGTATTTGAAAATAATCCATGATGTGTTTCACGTTTAGTCCTTGAAAAAGTATCGAAGAAGCGAGAGGGCTCATTGACATATCCCGTTAGAGGAAATCGAGTTGCAACCTGATATCTCGTATGAAGAACAACAGATTGCCATTTTAGTGCAAGTCCAATGGGGGCACGATAATGCCAATGAGTCAACATGGAAATGAGAGGATGATATGTGAGCCAAGTATCCATACCCCTTTCTATAAGGTACATATTTCGAGGATAAAATTCCTCTGTAAGGGGAGGAGCATGTAATGCCCATTACTTTCGTGTATTTATATTTTTCATAATATGTCAAATTTCCCGGTGCGTGTTTCATTTAATATAATTGAGAATTGAAACAAAAATTTAACATAAATATTAATTGGTGCAGAAGAGCTAATTTTTATATGAATTGTATATTTACTAGTATGATAAGGTAAATATAATTATGTTTCATGTTATTGAGTCGCGTGGGTGTATTAGTGGCAGGGATTATTTATTTCTCAACCAGGGCATATTTGAGTGAGTTATATAAGGTTGGGCGATGATTGTTATATTTGGAGTCTCATATGATAATTTGGAGTGTACGGTTAATCTCGGAAGGGTCGAGAAAGACAAAATGACTGCCCAAGAGTTTTATTTGGGTTTTGGGGTCTCTTTTGGCTAGTTTGACTCAAATTGGAGCATACAAGTCATTTTAAGTGTGTATTATCATTTAAAGATGGGTTTTAGTGAGATAACGTTTATTAGACTGGTATGAGGCTTAGTCTAACCTCTTGTGAGAAACCCATCTTGTGAGAGTGCAAAAAAAAAGGAAGAAGAGAAAGAGAAGAGAAAACCACAGAGCTTTGGAAATTTCAAGTTAAATCTACGATTTCGAGGAAGGTTCGGACATTAGGAATTTGAGGTAAGTGATTAAACTTGCTAAATGATTATGTGTGTGAGTTCTTTCATAATTTGTAGGTAAATTATGGTGATGTTGAATATATATGATAAACCCTAGATTTTGTGTTGAAATCTAGCATTTGATGAGTATGTATGGGTTTGATGGTGTAAAAATGGTTGGGATTATATTTAGGATTGATATATGATGTTAAAATTAGGTAAAAACGGGTTCCCGAGATGTAGGGAAAATCTCATAGAAACAAAATCTGAACAGGCCGACTCAGTTTGGTTACTGACCTCGGATCAGTTCGTTTTAGCAGTGGACCAATTCATTTTTAAAGGTCATCCATTCGGTTAGCCCGTTTCAGTGTAGCGGGTCAGTTTATTTTTGGAAACCATCGATTCGTTTCGGTCGTGTCAGATGTCTAACTCATCTGTAACTCCTTTCCAATTGGGTTTGGTTCTTGCAAACCCTCTCAAATAATACGATAGACATGTTTATGAGTAAAAAAGCAGAAAAATATAATGACATGATGGTTGGAGAGACATCGGGTCAATTATGGAGACATATTCGGGAGTTTGATATGCCGATTTCGTTAGTAAATTCTCCTAGTGATAAATTTTTTCTTATGAATGGATACGAGCTAGTTGAGAGAGGTCGTGTGTCCCACGAGGTGTTAAATGGGTGACTATTAATATCATATGTGTGATTGATGATAAATGTTCAAGTGAGTGATTGAATAATAAAGTATATGACTATCGGCTAGTGTAAGGTGTGGTACTTTCCAAATAAATTAGCATAACCAATCCACGATATAATTGATATGACTATGTAGGTGTCTTTGTTTAAATTTATAAATAAAATCATATTATAAAAATGTCTATTTGTTGCTATAAAATGTTAGTATTAAAAAAAAAACTAAAGCATTGTAAATATGTTGTGTATGATGGCCTTTAAGTAACGTAAAGGCTAAAAGTATGAAGTATATAAAAAATATGTCAAATTGAAGGATTTTTATACAAAACTCATCTACACGACGTCTAATCTGGTGGTATTTTTGTCATAATTTTTTGAATTTTATTAAAAAATTGTGATTTTTTAAGGAATTAAGCTAATTAATGAAACTTTAAGTTTGAAGCATGCGCAACGCACATACCACTTTCCATCCAAATTTTAAGGGCCGGCTAGATTTTGGATGAAAGTGCATGAAGTAGGATACTTTAGAGTTTTATGTGCCATTTTTGAAACATTTTTCCAGTTTTGTATCATAATTCCGTCATTAGTTGTTAGAGCTCCACAATAATAGCTAATCACTAATGTTAAATTTACAGAGCCAAAAGTTGGGTTTAGCTTTTCTGAATAGTAAACCCCACAATGGTGGAGGATCATGAATTTGCAAAATACTTCTTACAAACTTATGTTATTCGTTGGAAAGAATTCTTTTTTCTTATGCACAATATTTTTTCATCTGAATTGTTCCGGACTTATGTAGTTCATAAGAACTCATACATGTAATGAAAATTGATTATTTATATTTGATACGAACAAATCAAATTGGTTGAATTTGTTACAATTTAATAAAGTTCATATGAAAAATTTATAAAATTTGTAATCGTTCTCTGAATTTGAAGGATGATAAAATTTCACAGACATAATTTGTTTCATCTTTCTCACTATCGCATACTATCCCATTTTATAAATTTACAAATTTTGTTGAATTCTACCTCCATCACTATACATTCTCTTAGCCATCGATCTTTATCTTATTCACTAATCGACAACAATGAGGTTCTCATTCTATGCCATTTATTTCCTTCATCCCAGACGCTACAGTGTTTCATTACCATGATAGGCAAGTAAAACCACACTAGAAAGGCTTATTAAGTGTGCTTCTTCCTGGAACCTACCGAGAGATTTCATCAAAAATAAATGAAAAGGTACACCATCGCTATTACTAATCATATACAGTTTGCAATATCTTTTTTATTTATAGATGTTTGTTTGAACAACAAGTACATTATTCATTTTACATAAATGGAAGGGTTAATTACACTTTTGTTTCCTAAACTTTATCCCATTTTTCATTTTATAGTTGGAACTTTTATTTTATGCACTTAACTCCTAAAACTCTGCAAACAAGTTCAACTAATCTCCTGTTGTTGCGACAGTTAATTTTTGTACGGAAAACTCGGTTAGGTGCATGACACATGACACCAAATGAGGGTAGTTTAGTAAATTCTTAAATAAAAGAGTGTTTTAAATTTATTATATTACATAAACTACTAAAAGCAATTAAAAAAATCTGAAAATTACTAAAATACATTTTTTAAAATATGAAAATACAAAAAAATATTTAAACATTTGGAAATAAAAGACTTCATTTAAAAATTGTAAAAAGAAAAAATAATTGAAAAAAATTGAAAATATGAAGAAAAAAACTCTAGAAAATAATTTTAGTTAAAAATTTTAATTTCCAAAAAAAAAACTCGTGTCCAACAAAAATATTCCACTGAGAATAATGATTTCCGTTAAAAATATTTAATGTCCCGAAAAATAGAAAGGCTTCTGACCATATAAAATGATTTTAAAAAGAAAAAATTATTTTCACCCAAATAATGATTTCTAATAACAAAAGTGATAATTTCTAGTAAAAACTAAAAACTAAATTCCATTAATAAAATTTAATATCCAAAAAATAATGTAAGGAAATTTTTTCAATTGAGTCATTCTATGTATTGGCTTCTTCCGGTTGTCAAAACACATAGGTTATAGGAATGTCAATTATATGTTAATCAAGCTTATGCACTGAGAGAAGCAAAGCTCACATGCCAATTTTGTCGTATTTGAGAAATTTTCTCCTCGATCGAAATCAAAAGATTTGTTTTACCCCGCCAATTAAAATACCTGGTGGTCCGCCCTTTATAAAAATATAACGTTGGTCTCATATGACTCATTCTTACCATCATGTCGTAAATATTTTTAGTTACTAACCACCTAATGATAAAATAGACAGGTGCCAAATTTTATCTTTCATTAATTAACAACGTGGAGAAATAAAATACTAATAAAAACATCCACATGAATAAAATCTAAAATCAATAGGCGATAGATATATAAATAAATAAGATCGAAGAAAACATCGGTTCTCAATAAAAGAATTCAACCATAAAACTGAATTAATAATCTGGATACACAAGGTCTAATGAGTAACTGAATTACTAACAATACAAGAAAAATATCATTTCACGACAATTTTATTAGTGGAAAACCATTTATTGCCACTAAAATGTATAATTTGTAGAAAAATTTATGTTTGCCACTAAACAATAATGTATTAGTGGAAAGAAACTAAAATCGCCTTTAATTTTGTCACTAAAATTAAGGAGGGAAAAATTAGACTCTTAGCGGGAACTAAAAATGCTAATTAGTTTCAAATTTAAATTTTTTACCACTAATACAAAATCATTAGTAAAAAATGTATTATTTTGCCAATAATCAGATTCATTAGTAGAAAAATATTTTCGCTTTCCACTAAATACCTAAAAACAAATGACACGCATAAAAAAAAATTAGATTCATTCCCCTAAACACTCAAGATTTCCCCCCAAATCAATTCCTCAAAATCCATTTATCTCCCATTCATCCTTCTTAGGTATCCTTGGCTCATTCATTCCCTGATTGCCTAACCCATATTGGTTTCCCCATCCTCTTTTTATCACTCCCACTTCTTTCTATTAGTTTAAGAAAAAAAAAAGAAATAAGGAAAAGTAATCACCCCAAAAACCCCACCCACGACATTTCTTCACTTTCTAAAAAAATCCACGCACAGGCCCTAAGTCGCACGCCTAGCCGCCCTCACCCTCGACCCCCAGCCTTCATTGCCCTTGCCCTAGATTCTAGATAAGTTGACAGTATTGGGTCAGTCATATTATTTCTTATTTTTTGACTAATTTTTATTATATTTTATACCATTGTTTCATGTTAAAGGGGTTGTGTTCTTAATTGAATTGCTTGGAAGATTGAATAAGAGGATCCAACATAAAAGATTGTATATGGATAAGAGTTTCAATATGTGGATTGATGGGGAGAAAGGGTAATTTTAATTCTTGGTTATTGCGTAATATCATTAGTTTTTTTACTAGATTTATTTTTAGTGGTGATAGGCGGTTGAAGATGAGCCAATTGAAAGCTCAAATTGTCAATTGGTTGTTGTATTATAGTTTTAAGATAAATTTATTATAATATTTGTATACTTGTTAACTATAAGAAAAATACTTATTTAAGACTCTTCTATAAATTAATTTGCATCACTCTAAAGTGAATCGTTGTAAATCCCTTCTTTCATTTTTTTACATCACTTTTTTAATTAGTCAATCTAAATAAATTTTAATTGATTATTTATACAACATTTTTTCTTATAAGCAACTTAAATATAGACTCGCGCTCAATCACAACTCTCCTTTCTGATACCCATCCCGATTTTTTTTCCACTCCTCCTTATCCAACCTACCCATCCATCTCCCGTATATTGAACTGTCCTTAGTCTCATCTCCCTTATCTCCATCTCCATTTCTCTTATACCTTCATTTTTCTGCTGCCTCTTTGCTGCAAGTTCTCGGAGCAGCATTACAAGTCCCTGTCGACAAGTTCTCGCAGCACCGCCACATGTCCCCGCCTCATCTCCAAGGGCAATCGCATTAGGTGTGTATATTAACCCTTTCTTTGTTCGTGTATTTGTAATTTAAACCCTAGCTGATTAAAAGCACCTTACTCTCATCTCAACATGGTAGAACTCTCTCGGATATACTCAGTGATTCAATATTCAGGTATTAATGTTATTTATTGTTCTTCTCATCTCATATATCTAAAATTTATTTTGTTTGATATACTGATTCATTATAAATCTGACGGATTTTAATACATTTATTTATTTTTTTTATTTGAATGTATGTATTGTTTGGAAAACATGATGACTTCGAAAGATATATTTTTCTTTGATTTCATTTGTCTTCTATTTCACGAGAAAATTGGTAAATTATTATACACAAAAGTTTAGACTAATAATGAATAATGAAAAAAACAAGTTATTGAGTGTTTTCAACCAACACACATAAAATTTCTTCAAGAAGCAAGGAGAAGTTGTGATTCCCCATTCGGATATGGCATAAGTTATGTAATCTACTCTTCTCAATTTTCCTACCAACCATTTGACATATATTTTGGTTGTGCCCCTGTTTTTTATTCTCATGCTAGCTCATTTCCTTGTAATATTATTACTCTCAAGTTTTGGTTATAAAGGTTATTTCTTTAACCACCTTGTTTTTGGTATTTGCTTTTTTATTTATGTATATAAATTGTTTGGTGAAACTGCTCAAAACCCGCTATGAAATGTTTTGAGAAATTTGTGGAGTGAGGGAAAGTTATTTTAACTGTTAAACACAGTAATGATTATTTAATTTTTTCTCATTTTTAATTCTTGGTTCTGGTTCACTTCAAGTGACTCCATATTTGTCATATATATTATGACCGAAATAAAGCGAACATTAAGACCAAATTCCATCATAAGATATATATAACTAGAGGTTAATACAGGCACTACAATCACACCCATATAGTGCCACCATTACTTGTAGACCTTAAGGTAGCATCGACACAAAATGTGAGTATTAGAACCAAGCCTATATTTTTTCGCATTAGAAGAAAATTAGAATTTAACTAGAACTATATTCTTAAGTACCAGATAGGAATTATAATACTTCTACCAAATACGATATCACATTATGTGAAATGAATATTTAAAAAAATATAAATGGTTAAATGCAAGTTCTTCGGTGAAACAATAGGAACAAGGATGTATATGGATTCCGGTATGCCAATGGCCCTTTAAAATACTCAACGTGTACTCTTAAATTCCCAATGCTATAATATATTATCACAATAAACAATCGTGTTTAACCATTAATTCTTTAGCCTTTACGGACTTCATTTAATATTATACCGTTCTCACATTTCATGTCCTAATTTATGGTTGAGATTTCCATTTAGTTAATCATCTTTGTATAGCTCACACTATAAAAATGGTAAACAACCCGAGTTTACCTTTATTCACTCAAAGTCGATTTGCAGTTCCAACTCTAGTCTTTATAGTAGCCATGCTTTGAGAAGAATGCCCCCTTACACGGTTAAGTTCAAAAGAACACATTGTCATTGTCAAATGAGTTTAGATATATTTATAAGTTAATTATATCAGATGCAACACGTTGTATTAAGAAACATTTCTATAACTGCAAATATCACGCATCGACATATTTATCTCTAGTGTGCTAGTTCAACATATTTTGCTCTAGTACGTGGGTTCAACATTAAAATGCAACATATTTAGCTAAAGTACACTTCACATTAAAACCAATTTCTCAAAACCAAACCAAACCAAACCTAAAATATGTGCTTATACTTATGAAAACAAAGACCTCAAAACTTAACAAAAGTGAAGTGTAGTTTCAAATGAAAATAAATGAGTCTCAATCACTCAATCTAGCAAGGAAAATCCATAATAGTTTCAAAAATACAATCTAGTTCCGATAAAGTATCATTTAATTACCCTATTTGAATTGTTGTAATCCATCTTCAATGGCTTGATCGGACATAAAATGATTAACTTGAAAGCCAAAATCTTTTTGAAATATAGTCTAGGATCATTATAACAAATCATATCAATTAAGTCAAACGCGTGATTCTTAAACATCCACCAAAGACGTATGCTCATTCACTAATCAATCAGCTTCAGATTCCTTCGTTAAAGAAAATCTTTCAAAACATTCTAAGATATAAAAATAATAAATAATTTATGTACATAATTTTATTTTTGGCATTTCATAGTAAATTTATTTTTGCCATACTTTTTTTTCGTTCTTTTTTCTGCAATGTAACTCACGAAGTTATTCTAAATAATGTACTGCTAGATTAATGGAAAACCAACACGTCTGGGTGTGAAAAACCATTATAAGTCAAGTGATATAAAAAAAATACACAAACAATATGTTTTTTTTCACATTACCTCAAAGATGAAAAAATGAAAAATATATTATCAAAAAAATTAGAATTGGATTCCCATGCTTTATGCTCTTTTAAACCAATCAGTAAAAAGGACAAATTGATCATATGGACTGAAATATTCATGAAAGGGAGTAGTTAAGATCCTGAGTTACCTAAGTCATATTTCCCTTATTTATTTTGTATTAAGATGTCATCTGTTGTGCTAATGCATTTACTTTTGATGGTCAATGCAGTTTTGAAATTCAGTATCCAAAAACAATTAGTTGGATAATTTCATTTTCTTTTTTCTTTTTGATAGTTTTTTCACATCACAAAAAATCACTTTGAGTTGATTGCACAAACAATATCCTCTCAAAATTTCATACTTCAAAGGAATTATTAATTTGTTATATCTTATATGGTTATAGTGTAACCTTTTCTCCTTTCCAATCATATATGTTGAATGGCAACGCGGGTCCCCTGTCAAATTTTATCTTTGGACCATAGATTCTGACAAGATGAACTTTGTTCTCAATATCTGAATGGTGGAGCTTCATTAGCGCAATTGTTCGCCAATTGACCACGCACCTTACTCTTCTACTGATTAGTATCAGTCCCAATGAATCTACCTGATCCAGTCCCCTGTATTATTTTTTTATTAATGTGAGAACTTCCCTGACCGGTACCACTTTTTGAACACCCCAGTTAGCAAATTCACCGGTCCTATTTCTCCGACCCCATGGTGCTGGACGAATGTAATTCAGGAGTGGTCAAGGGCGGTAGGGATCGAACCCTCGACCAACCGGTCTTAGGCTACCAAGGGTCCCCCCCCCCTTACCACTCGACCAAACCCCTGGGGGTAGTCCCCTATATTCAATCCATAAACTCCATTTCTCTTTGAGATTATATTGTGTCTTGTGCATCTCAGAGGACTCACCTTTTCAAACCCTCCAGATTGATTCTTATGAACAAAGGCAGACCCAAAATAGTTCCTGATGTTACTAATTCATCTTCTTGTGCCCCTACTCTTGATTTTTCTTCAAAATATGTGTCCGTAACCAAAGAATCTACGGTACCCCACGAAGTCCGACTCCGTGGGGTTTAATGATGATAGAAAAATATAAGAAAATATAATGACTCTTGCGCACATTGTGAAATGAATATATAAATATAATTACAGTTAGCTATAGGTTTAAATGCATATACTAACTAAGCATACATTAGCGCTTCTTCTTTTTCTATATATGGAGGAAATACCAAATTATTTTGAATTACGAAAAGTATCTGTCCAAATAGGCGATACTTCATCAACATGCGAATGTAGAACTCTTTCGGGGATGGTCATTAATGCCTCCTTAAGAAATGATTTCAGTGTAGTGCAATGTAGGAAAGCAGCATCAACTTTGTGTTTCCATTGACCATGGTCTAGCTCTGAATAGAAAAGACCAAGTAAATGTTTGCCCCAATCGCGAATATCTGGTCTATTAGAACCGTGTGTTCCTAGGATTGAATCAGCATATACCTCGTACTTTTCAGTTACTTGATGGAGAGAAAGATCACAAATATATCTTTTATGAATGAGGTAAGTCTAGTTTTCTTCTTTAGATATCCAAAAAGGTTGTCTACTTATCTATGATCTTCCAGTATTGTGTGTAGGAGCTTGTGCACTAGTTACAATCTTTCTTTATTACTATTGTGTACCGAATTTTAGCGGTGCCTTATGAATCACAGTCTTATTCATCAGAAGACAAGTCAGTATAGAGAAGTTTTATTATGAATGATTGATATGGTAGAAGATAATGATGCAGAAGATTTGACATGTGACTAGTACAGAAAAAAGTGCAAACGCATTTCACTAAAACCTGGAGAAGTTTTGATCGGACCATGGAGGCTTTTTTACCATGTACAGATTTATCTTTTTATTTGTCTTGATAGATAACATAACATATATGTGAAAGGTGGAAAGGACCACCACCCTACTTGCTATGTGGAATATCAATTTTCACTAGGATAAAACTTCGAACCACCGGTTCAAGATTCTCCCATCTTCTTGGTGACTTGTCACATGAGCTTCACAATTATTTCAGACTATAGTAGTCATCCACTTCAGTTTTATTCTATCTAACAACTTTGCTGGTTGTTAATTCTTCAGACACGAGTACAATTGATGAACTGTTAGTTTCATATTTGGACGAGTTTCAGTTGGAGTCACAAAGATACAAGACAAAACTTTAAGTCCTAAATTCACATATTTTACATTTAAATATAAATGCTTCAAAAGTGTGGGATTAAAGATAAAACACTTGTGACTCAGGAATCCGCTGAATAAATTCCAAGGCAACGATTCGTTATCATCAATATTCGGATCTCAAACTTCTATAGTTCAGATGGTACCAGAGGATTTGAATCCATCAACATTATCTTCTGATAAAGACTTGAAATCTTTTTCGTGGAAAGTATTCATGGATAAATGGATATCTGCTATAAGAATCAACGTTTCTGGTCTTGCCAACTCTGGGTGGCTCTGAAGTGGTCGTGCTTCGTCTTCATAGCCCTAGGAAATTGAGCCCCAGATGAATCTTGAATTCTTGAATTCAAATCCACTAATAGAGAGATTAGTGAAAGCCTAGTTTTAAACGATCGAAGGATTCATCGAAATCCATGTTGCTCAGCTATGGGGAGTATTAATCTAGGGGTCTTCTCGAGCATTAGAAACCCGACTCTCCATCTTCAGCTCAAGCACTAGAGACCCACCTTCCCATCATCGACTATGCCAATTTAAGAGCCAAATCAGAAATCAACCCCTCATCTTTATTTTGTTGTACATATTTTTCCTATTTCTTCTATAGTGCGATCATTTTATATAGTTTCGTTGAAGTTAAATTGCACGACATTACCAATATTTGGAGGTCATAATTAGGTGGAGAATTTCCTACACCTTTAACACAATAAATAAAATATTTTAGAATTTTGAGTTATTCAATTGGAAATTGTGAACTCTATATCTGTAGTGCATTTTGTGTGTATACTAATTTTTTATAATAAATAAGTATGCATTGAAAATTGTTAAAGTTGGGCTTCACTCCAAATTTTGGATCTATTGAACATGGAGGACGTGAGATCAGTTGGAATCAAATATTATATTTAAGGTACATCCAAGGTTGCTTTATGTTTCTTCTTTTAGTTGATAATTTCATTTATTGAACATGGTTTTGTGTCTTGCTATGCGTAACTAGTGTTATACATTTCTTATTTATGCATGTGCCTTTGCGCGATGATTCCCTCCTTTTTGTGTGACTAATACCTTTGTATATATCGTCACAATCATTTATTTATGTGATGTCTATGGTTTAGGTTCATTTGTTTTGAGATTATATTCTTTACTGAAATTCTTAATTTTATGCAATGTATTTATTCTAATAATCATATTTAAACAACCCACACTTAATGTATGAACAACCCACAATTAATGTATAAACACTTAATATATAAAAAAAAACACTTTATGTATACATACATGGTGAGGAATAGAAGAACTGTAACCCGTCAATAACTGTATCCATATATAAATAACCCACACTAGGTATTCTCCCTTCACTTTTCCATTCTTCGATGATGAATAATGGGATACAAATACACAATGGCCCATCACAACTTAATCCTAACATCTGTCCATGAACCTATCAATTGTGAAACCAAATGAAAAACACCTTAAGAATCAAGAGCATAAGGTGTTTTCATGAGATCATGTGGTGCCCAAAAGGCATCCATCGGACAAGTCCGTTGGCATCAAGGTGACACCACATTTTTCCTTTCCCACTCCAATACAACCGGATAACTAGACCAGATGTAAATCCCAAAACAACCCCTTATAATTGTTAGGGTTGAAAATATAATTATGCGGAATTTAATAAGTATGAAGACAAATGAAGAAGATATAGGACAAATTGCATATGTATTTTTTTTCACTTGTATAACAAACTAATATGAAAGCTGGCTTATATAAGGGATAGAACACTTGGTGGGATTTTCCACTTAGACCACTAAGACATAAGATATAACATGGTGGATTTTTCCACTATACCACTAAGATGGTGGATTTCTCCACTATACCACTAAGACCACTAAGACATGGTGGATATCTCCTTAGTTGAGAGATGGTGGTGCCTCCACTTAGACATGAATTATTCATGCACTAATTGCACGTTACTTTTGACACCCTTTCTTAATTTGCAATTTTTGTGAACTTTTTGAATTGCTCCAATTTTTCGGAAGAGACTGGTTTCGTGAAGCTATCTGCTAATTGCTCATTGGTGTTGAGAAAAGTCATTTGAATTTCTTCTTTGTTAACCAAACTTCTGATAAAATGGTGACGGAGTTCAATGTGTTTCGTTTGAGCATGAAAAACTGGATTTTTTGACATGGCAATAGCAGACATGTTATCACAGTAGATAATTGTGGGCGTCTTTTGTTCTTGTTTGAGATCCGCAAAAATTCTTCTGAACCAGACTGCTTCACAAGCTGCATCAGTAGCTGCAATATACTCCGCTTCGGCTGAAGAGAGGGCCACAGTCCTTTGCCTTTTGGAGGACCAAGAAATTGGTTTTGTGCCCATGCAAAATAAATAACCCAATGAGATTTTTCTATCATCAATGGATCCTGCCCAATCACTGTCGGTATATCCAACAAGATTGCAATTAATTTCTTTGACATATTTAATTCCAAAAGTTTTCGAACCTTGCAAATACCGTATTATTCGCTTTACTGCGAAATAATGAACTAGGCTTGGCTCATTCATGAATCAGGAGATCATGCTGACACTACACCAAAAACAGCAATTTGGCACACATTGATATTAAAAATCTAGCACAGTTTAAAACTGTGCCAAATTTTGGCACGGTTTAATGATAATCTGGCACACTTTAAAATAGTGCCAAAATTTGGCACTGCTTTAAAGTGTGCCAGAATTGAGCACACTTAACTAAAGTATATAATACCCCCCCAAAAAAAATACTAAAATCACTTTGATCTCCCGCTCATTCCCCTCTCTCATTTTCACAAGTCCCCGCTCGTTCCTTCAGCCAAAAACAAAATTTTTTTTCCAATCCATTTCCTCTTTCTCTCGATGCCATCACCCTACCCACCTTTTGCTGCTATTTTTGACACCGTCACACCCTCTCCTCTTCGCCTAATGCCGTCGGCCTCCTCTCCTCCTTCCCTGCCTGCTGCTACCGCCGATCAGGTAAGAAAACTTACTTTTATTTTTGTTATGTTTTGATTTTATGAGATATGGATATGTGAAACTGTTTGATTTTTGGTTTAGGATGAGTTGTGGTTTGATGGGTTGTGCTGAAATGGGTTTAGTTTAGATAATATATAATTATTGATGTCAATTTGTGTAGAAATTAAGTAGTAATTGGTGTCAATTTTCTTTGGTTTGGTTTATTTGTATTTCAATATGAGTTGAAATTGTTAGATTATGTATATGAATTGACTTATACTATGAATCGTTCATAAACCCCTTGAATATATGCGTAAATATTTAGAGAATGGAATCAAATTGATTAAGATTGAATTTTTAGGGTTCTTGATAGAGAATTGGGTTTTATTAATAAATCTTAAATTAATTTTGTGCTTTTGATGTTTTAATCGTGTTTAAATCATAGTTACTTTATTTAGATGTTATATGAATGATTTATGGGAGGTTTAGGGGTAATTAATGGAGTTTTGTTGAGTTAGGTAAGATTAAGATCGTAGTGGAAAATTTTGGGCATATCTATAGCAAGCATTTGACCGGTAAATGATCGATCAACCGGTAATAATTGTTAATTAACATTTTGTCTTTGGGGTTAATGATTTGGGTATTTGGGTTTGGGGGTGGGGGAGGGCAATAATTTAGGTTTTCCTTTGAATTTAACTAACTTTAGTAAATCAATTTTTTAAGGTGATTCATAGGTTTATTGTATGTGATAAGTTCATTATTTACATAACTTTGTAATGATACTAGAGTGAATAATTCCTAAACTTTGTTTAGATTTCCATGTGTTGTGAGAATATTTTTGTCTGTGTTACATGTGTAAAATGCACACTACATGTGTACTCGTGGATATTGTACCAAGGGGGATTTAGTTATCGGGCACGTATGACGCAGACCATGATGGCACCTTCGTGAGTAGATGTTTCTGATTTAGTATCCCCAATTTTAAGTGCAAAAAATGTTTCTGATTTTGGAAGACCAACATTTTTTTCCTTTTAGAGCTTTTTCAACATTTTTTTAAAAAAAATTCACTCTTTGAGCGGCGGTTGGACTGCCACGCGAGCATTTTTGCCCTTTTTTTTTATTGCCTTGGAGAAAATCACCTCTTTGGGGGAGCAAAAATGCATTTGATCAATTTGGAGATGATCTAATACGGTATGATGAGAAGGGGAGGAGATAATTTCTCCTCCATACTTTGGTTGGTTGATCTGTAGCTTTATGCCCTGAATGTTGAAAATTGGAGTACAAAACTCTAATATTCCCAAGAAGAGAAAAAATACTCTGATATTGAAAAATCCACAGTATACTAAAGAAGAAAGAACTACAAGTAAAGCTTTGAAACTTTCTTACTTATTAAAGCTTGTTTTTTGGGATATAGTATAAGGCTAGGTAAGGGGGTATATATAGTAAACAAAATATTGCAATCACCACATATTCTCTTAGCCTAAAGAAACAACACATTGTTGATTTAAATAACAACCACACAACTATTAAACTAATTAAACCTCAACCACATCTTTCTAGCTAAGTGGTTAACATGTTGCACACATTAATATTACGAATGCAATATAGGTAAGCAATGACATAATATAATTCAATGGGTTATAAAGTTGAAACTCAATACTCCCCCTCAACATCGAGTGTGTGTGTGTGGGAAGAGGGAGAGAGAGAGAGAGAGAGAGAGAGAGAAGTATGGTGAGAGTACTCTATGGGAGTGGTGCATTTAAGATTCATGTTGAAATTATAGGTTGTGTAATTTCAAGCTTTTGGTGAAATGAACTAATTTAAGTTTTTGTGAATCAACATGAATTGGTTCATTTTTGAATTCGCTCATTCTTGCAACCAAACACTAATAGCTATATATTTTCAAACACTACTTTTGAACTATAAGTGTATGGATATACTTATAGTTTTAATTTACTATTTTCTACTTGACACTTACTAAAAGTGAAATCCCTTTATCAACAGGTTATGTATTATTATAAATGAAAAAGAAAATAGTTGGATGCTATGGTTGTGGGTTTGGTAGCTTTGGAGCTCATTTTCTCTAGCTATAGTTAATGGTTGTGTGGTCGAGCATTTTAAAGTAAATTTGTTTAGAAACTAAATGGATATAGGGATTAGCTTGAGTGCACCCGTGCCAAAGTACATTTGTATATTTAGATATTAGCTTGCGTGCGCACGTGTGCCAAAGTACATTTCTTTAGAAACTGCGTGGATTTAGGGATTAGCTTGTATGTGCACATGGGCCAAAGTGCATTTGTTTAGGAACTACATAGATTTAGGGACTAGCTTATGTGTGTGTTTGTACATGTGTGCACGTGCCAAAGTACCTTTGTTTAGAAACTATGTGTGCATGTGCGCACGTGCCAAAGTACCTTTGGGATTAGCTCGTGTGTGCGTGCGTGCTAAAGTACTTTTGTTTAGGAACTATGTGGATTTAGGGATTAGCTTTCACATGTCTGCGCGTGTGTGTACGTGTGAATGCATGCACTTTCCAAAGTACATTTCTCTAGTTTCATGCTTGTATATGTTTGAAAAATAAACTATTGATGCTATTGTGGTCACTCTAGCTAGGGTTGGCTCTAGAAAGGGTCACTCTGCCCTCCAAGTAGCAGACTTCATAACTCTCAAATTGTTTTAACAGTGAATCTTGTTTATTTCTAATGTCAGACCACCAGATTCTATTTAAACAACATTTATGTCTCAGATTACCTTTTTTACCCTTATGAACATTTGTCATTTACAATGTATGGGTTGATTTCTTTATGGCTCACTGCATTTATGTATTTTGTTTTCATTGACAATTTGTTGTACTATTTATTCAATTTTTTGCCATGCTCCTAATTGTTGGTCTTATTGCATATACAAAGTATATGTTTTTATGGTATATATGTTGGCATTAGTGCATATACCGTACTATATGAATTGTAATGTTAATCAAACTACAATATGCTTTTATACCGTAACTCTGTTTTTTTCTATTACCGTTATTGAATTAAGAATATTGAAGTTGTTATGTTAATCATTGGCAGGTGTACTCATATTTATGGAGGATCCATCCATCGATTGCTTGTAAGCACCAAAATGCTTACCATTTGGGTCGAGATGCTTGTACAACCTTAGGTACACTGATCTTTTTCTGACATTTTTGAATTGTTTCTGCATGATGGAGTGATTTGCATTAAGAGTGATGCATTAGTTCATTTGAGATAGGTTTGAGCAGTTGATTCCATGATAACTGAGGAAGTACCATACAAATTATAATAGATAAATTCCATGCATTAGTTAAAGTCTACTTATAGCCACCTTAGGCTCCATATAAATTAGAATAGATAGATTGTACATTTTATGAAATTACATTGGGTAATAGGTATTTTTCAATCAGATTCTACTTACAAAAACTTACTTGGGATCTTTGGAGTCCCATCCTTATGTAAATATATTATCTTGACTAACTTGTGTTTTTCATATTACCTAATGGTTTTTACTTCACCTGGTTAAGGTATTTCTATGCCTTTTAGAGGCTCCTAAATAAATTTAAGGTTATCACCTGGTCAAACTTAATGATCTTTACCGCAATGGTTGTATAGATTTTAGTGAATTATATAGGCATCATTGCTTCTAAATTGATGTTCTTATGTCAAGGATTTGGTTTGTTTTTTTGTTTTAGGTTAGCTGGTTCAAGCTCTTGTGAAGATCCCATCGAGGTGTGATTGAGGATTGTTTTGATTTAAGGTAAGTATTGTTGGTTTTGTATGGTTCTAAAAGAAAGAGCTAGTGGCATTAACCGATATATATGGCTTATACTAGCACTGCTTCTCTCTCTATATATATATCCCTGCTACTGATGCTATATATATATATATATATATATATATAGCAGCCTTGCTACTGTTGAGAGAGAGGTGTCAATGAGGGACTAATTCAATTGGTTCCTTTGATGTTGAGTTATGGCCTCCATCTCTAGTATCATCCAAATTTTGTCTTATTTTGGGTATCAGCAGCAACTTGTCCAGGTATGAGGCATGCTGGGTGTCCCATGGCAAATTTCTTTATGCCAATGGTTCAGTAGGGGCAGCGTCCTAGCGGAAGGCGCTCAGGAGCTGTTCATGGGCAGTGTGTTTTAGATTTGTTTTCACATTTGTTATACTTTTGTGTAATGTTTGTTTGAATGACATAAGTTCGTGAATATGTTGTAATTTCTCACTAAACCATTGAGATTAGTTTGCCTTTGGGGCAAAAAATTATATGAAACCCATCGTAACCCCATTATTATGATAATATTAATAAGCGAGACAGACGAAGTAAGATTATATTAAACAAAACGACTTTTCATTTGCATTAGGATAAAATTCAATTATACATTATCTTGATACGAGATGATACGACTGATACAACTACGATAAGGGCTGTTGAATTTTGAACTGAATGGGATAGCTGCTGAATTCTCATTTTCACATGACAAACGTCAGTTCTGGTAGCAAAAAAATTCAAATGTATTGGAGTCTAGGATAGCTGCTGAATTTTCATTTTTATACATGCTGAATTTTCATTTTGATTACTCTTTTATATATATCAAATTTTCAATTTGAACTGATGCTACATTGGAAAACTGCTGAATTTGCTATATGAATAGAGATTAGCATTTTGAACTAATGTTTGTTTGCTATATGGAATTTTTTTGTTTTCTTAATTGATTACGTCATTTATTTTGCATAACGTAGTGCAAATCAAGGTGGAATTGAATATGATACTTCCGAAGAGCCTATTTCAAAACTACATGCAAACTAATGCAACTAATGCAGCAAAAGATCATAGTTTTGGCCTATGTCCGCACTAGGTTCCATCAAAATTATCAATGTGAATTTTGATAATCTTATTAACACGTTATGAATTCATGTGTTTATCAGGATGGCGCTAAGGGTAGAATTCATGGATGGGTTGAAGTTAAAGAAGGCGTATGTGATGGGGCATATTGCCGATGCGTTTGGGGCGTTCATGGTGGAGTCGTAATTGGCTGCTCATGGCAATCCATCTAGGTAACAATTTGAATTTTTTTCCATTTTATATTAGCAAAATTTTAATTATTGTTTACTAAGTAGTCTAAAACCTGCAAAATTCATTCACTATAGATCTTCCTTTATGTTGTGACTTAGATTTATCTCTATTCTTTTATTTTGCAGTATTGGGATTGGTCTGAACCTTGTCCTCTATTTCAATTTTCTTATAACTTTAAATTCACTCACCCAATGGCCTATAATTATGTAATGTGAACATCTAGGTGGAAGGTTCTCACATTCAAGATTTTTGACGTAAATTATGCCTTTAACTTGATATCAATTCACAATTATGATATGGATGAGGTAAATCCTGTTAAGAAATGCAACGATTCATGTTGCACGCAACAGTAAACACACAAGCATGTGAATGCCAAAATATTGAATTGAATAAGCACAAGGATATAAGTAGAAGAACAAGTACTCTAATGTTTCGAATTGAAGGCTTAGGTTTCAACTCAAACTTTTAGGTTTGATCTAGATAGATATTTTAGAATGCTATGAGTTTTAAGTACTAAAATGAAATTTAAGATTACACACGGACAACTAGGGGAGGGCAACATTCACTTTCAATTATACATACTCAATCATCAACAAGGAAGCACGGACACTTCACTGGATGTGAAGTGTCCACACATGGATCACAAATGGATACGGACACACACAAGTCAGCCACTTTGCGGACATTTACAAAAATAAACTTAGACTTAAAAATAGGCTCGGGTGAAAACCTAAACCAGCCACCAAACGTCCCCGTAAGAGGCACAAACACCTCGCACGGGACCAATGTAACTTGTAGGAACTGATCGCGTAGTCCCGGGTCTCCCGGTTTGAGAGTGTGATGATAATTTGCAAAAATCACACTTAGACATAAAAACAAGCCGTTAAAGGGTGAAAATCCAAATCAGCCCCCATACGACCCCGTAGGAGGCACGAACACCTCGCACGGGACCGATGTAACTTGTAAGAACTGATCGCGTAGTCCCGAGTCTCCCGGTTTGAGAATATGACGATAATTTGCAAAAATCAACACTTAAATTTAAAAACAGGCCGTTAAAGGGTGAACACCTAAACCATCCCCCAAACGTCCCCGTAAGAGGAACAAACACCTTGCACGGGACCAATGAAACTTGTTGGAACTGACCGCGTAGTCACGAGTCTCCCCATTTGAGAATATGACGATAATTTGCAAAAATAACACTTAGACTTAAAAACAGGCCGTTAAAGGGTGAAAACCTAAACTAGCCACCAAACGTCCCTGTAAGAGGCACGAACTCCTCGCATGGGACCAATGTAACTTGTAGGAACTGACCGCGTAGTCCCGGGTCTCCCGATTTGAGAATATGATGATAATTTGTAAAAATTAACACTTAAATTTAAAAACAGGCCGTTAAAGGGTGGCACCCCAAACCAGCTCCCAAACGTCCCCGTAAGAGGAATAAACACCTCACACGGGATCAATGTAACTAGTAGGAACTGATCGCGTAGTCACGGGTTTCCCGGTTTGTGAATATGACGATAATTTGTAAAAATCAACACTTAGACTTAAAAACATGCCGTTAAAGGGTGAAAACCCAAACCAGTCCCCAAACGACCCCGTAGGAGGCACGAACACCTCGCACGGGACCAATGTAACTTGTAGGAACTGACCGCGTAGTCCCGGGTCTCCCGGTCTGAGAGTATGACGATAATTTGAAAAAATCACACTTAGAGTTAAAAACATGCCGTTAAAGGGTGAAAACCCAAACCAACCCCCATATGACCCCGTAGGAGGCACAAACTCCTCGCATGGGACCAATGTAACTTGTAGGAACTGACCGCGTAGTCCCGGGTCTCCCAGTCTGAGAGTATGACGATAATTTGAAAAAATCACACTTAGAGTTAAAAACATGCCGTTAAAGGGTGAAAACCCAAACCAACCCCCATATGACCTCGTAGGAGGCACAAACTCCTCGCATGGGACCAATGTAACTTGTAGGAACTGATCGCGTAGTTTTGGGTCTCTCGGTTTGAGAGTATGATGATAATTTGCAAAAATCACACTTAGAGTTAAAAACATGCCGTTAAAGGGTGGAAACCCAAACCAACCCCCCAAACGACCCCGTAGGAGGCCCGAACACCTCGCACGGGACTAATGTATCTTGTAGGAACTGACTGCGTAGTCCCGGGTCTCCCGGTTTGAGAGTATGACGATAATTTGAAAAAATCACACTTAGAGTTAAAAACATGCCGTTGAATGTTGAAAACCCAAACCAACCGCCAAACGACCCCGTAGGAGGCACGAACTCCCTGTATGGGACCAATGTAACTTGTAGGAACTAATCGCGTAGTTCCGGGTCTCTCGGTTTGAGAGTATGACATTAATTTGCAAAAATCAACACTTAGAGTTAAAAACATTTCGCTAAAGGGTGAAAACCCAAACCATCCCCCAAACGACCCTGTAGGAGGCACGAACACTTCGTACGGGACCAATGTAACTTGTAGGAACTAGTCCCCGGTCTCCCGGTTTGAGAGTATGACGATAATTTGTGAAAATCAACACTTAGACTTAAAAACATGTCGTTAAAGGGTTAAAACCCAAACTAGTCCCCAAATGACCCCTTAGGAAGCACGAACACCTCGCACGGGACCAATGTAACTTGTAGGAACTGACCGCGTGGTCTCGGGCCTCCCGGTTTGAGAGTCTGATGATAATTTGTAAAAATCACACTTAGACTTAGAAACATGCCGTTAAAGGGTGAACACCCCAACCAACCCCAAAACGACCCCGTAGAAGGCACGAACACCTCGCACGGGATCAATGTAACTTGTAGGAACTGACCGTGTAGTCCCGGATCTCCCGGTTTGAGAGTATGATGATAATTTACAAAAATCAACACTTAGAGTTAAAAACATGCCGTTAAAGGGTGAAAACCCAAACCAGCCCCCAAACAACCCCGTAGGAGGCACGAACACCTCGCACGGGACCAATGTAACTTGTAGGAACTAGTCCCGTCGTCCCGGGTCCACCGGTTTAATAGTATGACGATAATGTACAAAAATCACACTTAGAGTTAAAAATATGCCGCTAAAGAGTGAAAACTCAAACCAACCCCCAAAGGACCCCGTAGGAGGCATGAACACCTCGCACGGGACCCATGTAACTTGTAGGAACTGACTGCGTTGTCCTGGGTGTCTCGATTTGAGAGTTAGACGATAATTTGCAAAAATCACACTTAGAGTTAAAAACATACCGTTAAAGGGTGAAAACACAAACCAACCCCCAAACGACCCATTCGGAGGCACGTACACCTCGCACGGGACCAATGTAACTTGTAGGAACTGATCGCATAGCCCCGGGTCTCTCGGTTTGAGAGTGTGACGATAATTTGCAAAAATCAACACTTAGACTTAAAAACATGCCGTTAAAGGGTGAAAACCCAAAGGACCCCGTAGGAGGCACGAACACCTCGCACGGGACCAATGTAACTTGTAGGAACTGACCTCGTTGTCTCGGGTCTCTCAGTTTGAGAATCTGACGATAATTTGAAAAAATCAAACTTAAAGTTAAAAACATGCCGTTAAAGGGGGAAAACCTAAACCAGCCCCCAAACGACCCCGTAGGAGGCACGAACACCTCGCACGGGACCAATGTAAATTGTAGGAACTGACCGCATAGTCCCGGGTCTCTCGGTTTGAGAGTGTGACGATAATTTGCAAAAATCACACTTGGTTAAAAATATGACGTTAAAGGGTGAAAACCCAAAGCAACCCCCAAACGACCCCTAGGAGGCACGAACACCTCGCACGGGACCAATGTAACTTGTAGGAACTGACCGCGTTGTCCCGGGTCTCTCGGTTTGGGAGTATGATGATAATTTGCAAAAATCACACTTAGAGTTAAAAACTTGTCGTTAAAGGGTGAAAACCCAAACCCATCCCCAAACGACCCCGTAGGAGGCACGAACACCTCGCTCGGGACTAATATAACTTGTAGAAACTGACCGCGTAGTCTCGGGTCTCCCGGGTTGAGAGTGTAACGATAATTTGCAAAATAACACTTAGACTTAAAAACATTCCGTCAAAGGGTGAAAACCCAAACCAACCCCCAAACGACCCCGTAGGAGGCACGAATACCTCGCACGGGACCCATGTAACTTGTAAGAACTGACCGCGTAGTCCTGTGTCTCCCGGTTTGAGTGTATGACGATAATTTGAAAAAATCACACTTAGAGTTAAAAACATGCCGTTAAAGGGTGAAAACCCAAACCAACCCCCATATGACCCCGTAGGAGGCACAAACTCCTCGCATGGGACCAAAGTAACTTGTAGGAACTGACCGCGTAGTCCCGGGTCTCCCGGTCTGAGAGTATGACGATAATTTGAAAAAATCACACTTAGAGTTAAAAACATGCCGTTAAAGGGTGAAAACCCAAACCAACCCCCATATGACCCCATAGGAGGCACAAACTCCTCGCATGGGACCAATGTAACTTGTAGGAACTGATCGCGTAGTTTTGGGTCTCTCGGTTTGAGAGTATGATGATAATTTGCAAAAATCACACTTAGAGTTAAAAACATGCCGTTAAAGGGTGGAAACCCAAACCAACCCCCCAAACGACCCCGTAGGAGGCCCGAACACCTCGCACGGGACTAATGTATCTTGTAGGAACTGACTGCGTAGTCCCGGGTCTCCCGGTTTGAGAGTATGACGATAATTTGAAAAAATCACACTTAGAGTTAAAAACATGCCGTTGAATGTTGAAAACCCAAACCAACCCCCAAATGACCCCGTAGGAGGCACGAACTCCCTGTATGGGACCAATGTAACTTGTAGGAACTAATCGCGTAGTTCCGGGTCTCTCGGTTTGAGAGTATGACATTAATTTGCAAAAATCAACACTTAGAGTTAAAAACATTTCGCTAAAGGGTGAAAACCCAAACCATCCCCCAAACGACCCTGTAGGAGGCACGAACACTTCGTACGGGACCAATGTAACTTGTAGGAACTAGTCCCGGGTCTCCCGGTTTGAGAGTATGACGATAATTTGTGAAAATCAACACTTAGACTTAAAAACATGTCGTTAAAGGGTTAAAACCCAAACTCGTCCCCAAATGACCCCTTAGGAAGCACGAACACCTCGCACGGGACCAATGTAACTTGTAGGAACTGACCGCGTGGTCCCGGGCCTCCCGGTTTGAGAGTCTGATGATAATTTGTAAAAATCACACTTAGACTTAGAAACATGCCGTTAAAGGGTGAACACCCCAACCAACCCCAAAACGACCCCGTAGAAGGCACGAACACCTCGCACGGGATCAATGTAACTTGTAGGAACTGACCGTGTAGTCCCGGATCTCCCGGTTTGAGAGTATGACGATAATTTACAAAAATCAACACTTAGAGTTAAAAACATGCCGTTAAAGGGTGAAAACCCAAACCAGCCCCCAAACAACCCCGTAGGAGGCACGAACACCTCGCACGGGACCAATGTAACTTGTAGGAACTAGTCCCGTCGTCCCGGGTCCACCGGTTTAATAGTATGACGATAATGTACAAAAATCACACTTAGAGTTAAAAATATGCCGCTAAAGAGTGAAAACTCAAACCAACCCCCAAACGACCCCGTAGGAGGCATGAACACCTCGCACGGGACCCATGTAACTTGTAGGAACTGACTGCGTTGTCCTGGGTGTCTCGATTTGAGAGTTAGATGATAATTTGCAAAAATCACACTTAGAGTTAAAAACATACCGTTAAAGGGTGAAAACACAAACCAACCCCCAACGACCCATTCGGAGGCACGTACACCTCGCACGGGACCAATGTAACTTGTAGGAACTGATCGCATAGCCCCGGGTCTCTCGGTTTGAGAGTGTGACGATAATTTACAAAAATCAACACTTAGACTTAAAAACATGCCGTTAAAGGGTGAAAACCCAAAGGACCCCGTAGGAGGCACGAACACCTCGCACGGGACCAATGTAACTTGTAGGAACTGACCTCGTTGTCTCGGGTCTCTCAGTTTGAGAGTCTGACGATAATTTGAAAAAATCAAACTTAAAGTTAAAAACATGCCGTTAAAGGGGGAAAACCTAAACCAACCCCCAAACGACCCCGTAGGAGGCACGAACACCTCGCACGGGACCAATGTAAATTGTAGGAACTGACCGCATAGTCCCGGGTCTCTCGGTTTGAGAGTGTGACGATAATTTGTAAAAATCACACTTGGTTAAAAATATGACGTTAAAGGGTGAAAACCCAAAGCGACCCCCAAACGACCCCTAGGAGGCACGAACACCTCGCACGGTACCAATGTAACTTGTAGGAACTGACCGCGTTGTCCCGGGTCTCTCGGTTTGGGAGTATGATGATAATTTGCAAAAATCACACTTAGAGTTAAAAACTTGTCGTTAAAGGGTGAAAACCCAAACCCATCCCCAAACGACCCCGTAGGAGGCACGAACACCTCGCTCGGGACTAATATAACTTGTAGAAACTGACCGCGTAGTCTCGGGTCTCCCGGGTTGAGAGTGTAACGATAATTTGCAAAATAACACTTAGACTTAAAAACATTCCGTCAAAGGGTGAAAACCCAAACCAACCCCCAAACGACCCCGTAGGAGGCACGAATACCTCGCACGGGACCCATGTAACTTGTAAGAACTGACCGCGTAGTCCTGTGTCTCCCGGTTTGAGTGTATGACGATAATTTGCAAAAATCACGCTGAGAACTAAAAACATGCCTTTAAAGGGTGAAAACCCAAACCAACCCCGAAACGACCCCGTAAGAGGCACGAACAACTCGCACGGAACCAATGTAACTTGTAGGAACTGACCGCGTAGTCTCGGATCTCTCGGTTTGAGAGTATGATGATAATTTCCACTCATATATGTAATTTTCTAGTTTTGCCAATTTTTTTTTAGTAAATTATTGGGTTACTAATATCGTATCTTTTTTGTATCCTATTTTTTTTTGCAGGATAACAGTTTATCGTTGGCTTTTATTCACGTGGAACACACAAAGAACTCAATGGTTTAAAACAAGGATTTATTCGTGATTTCATTTTTTGTGTCATGGTCGTACGGTCTTTTGTTGTTTTATTGTTGACTTTTTATGGCCATGCGGGCTTTTGTATGTTAATTGTTATATTTGGTAGCCGTGCGGGCTTTATGTTAGGCAGGTTTTGTATTAACAGGTGTTGGAATGTCCAGAAAATAGAGGAAACTCTGCCCAATTTTTTTTGGGTTTGTGAGCTGTTAAAGACTTGTAATATTTTGAAGTTTGTATGTACATTATTTTTTTAACAACGCGCAATATTACTAATTTGTGAATTTTGTGTTTTCAAATAATAAATTTTTTTTTAAATAAAAAAATTTGGCACAGTTCAAAACCGTGGCAAAGGTGTATCATATTTTGGCACGGTTTTGAACTGTGCCAATTTTTTTTAAACTGTGCTGAATCTGGCACAGTTAAAAACTGTGCCAAAAGTGTGCCAGAAATATCAAATTCTGGCACGGTTTAAAAGTGTGCCAGAAGTGTTCCTGTTTGGATGAATCTGGCACAGTCAAAAAGTGTGCCAGAAATATCAAATTCTGGCACGGTTTAAAAGTGTGCCAGAAGTGTTCCTGTTTGGTCAAATCTGGCACACTTTTGAGCCGTGACAGAAAAAATTGCCATTTTGGAACACCTGATTCTGGCACAGTTCAAAACCGTGCCAGATTTGATCTGGCACGGTTTTAAACCGTGCCAGATTCCTGTTTTTGGTGTAGTGTGACAGGATAAACAATATCGGGCCTTATGTTGGTGAGATACATCAATGAGCCGACTAGGCTGCGGTAAAGTGATGCTTCGACTTTCTGTGCACCATCTTTTTGTTGGAGCTTTTCATTCACCGCCATTGGAGTTGTTATTGGCTTGCACTTTGACATGTTGAATTTTTTTAACAAATCTTGAGTGTATTTTTCTTGTAAAATAAATATTTTGCCTTTTGACTGTCGCACTTGGATGCCAAGAAAATATTTCATGAGACCCAGATCTGTCATCTCATATTCATTCATCATGGCCTTTTTAAACTCTTCCATCATCATTGGATTAGTACCAGTGTATATCAAATCATCAACATAAAGGCAGATAATAATGAAATCACTTGTACCTCTCATTCTGACATATAAGGATGGTTCATTTGGGCTTCTTTGAAAGTCATTTTGTAAGAAGTACTTGTCAATTTTGATATTCCACACTCGTGGTGCTTGCTCTAGGCCATACAATGCTTTTTTCAGTTGGTACACCTTAGGTTCTTTTCCTTCCACTACGTAGCCTTGAGGTTGCTCCACGTAGACTTCTTCTTCAAGTTCACCATTTAGAAAAGCTGATTTTACATCTAGCTGAAAGACTTGCAATTCTTGTTTTGCTTTCAACATGCTTTGTGCCATCTCAACAATGGTACGATTTTTTCGTTCCGCTACACCATTTTGCTGAGGAGTATAGCGAACTGTCAACTATCGTTTGATCCCTTCATTTTTGCAATGATCTATGAATTCTTTTGATATGAATTCTCCACCACGATCAGTTCGAAGAGTCTTTAATGGGTAGCCGCTTTTCCTTTCTGCCATTTGTTTGAACACCAGGAAGGTTGAGAAAAATTCTGACTTTTGCTCAAGGAAGTAAACCCACATCGTCCTTCTAAAATCATCAACAAAGAGAAGAAAATATTTTTTATTTTGAAATGATGGAGTTCGTGTAGGTCCACATATGTCTTCATGTACCAGTTCAAGAGGATCTTTTGCTCTCCAGGCAGTTTTAGGGAATGGTAGTCTATGCATTTTACCATATATACACCCTTCACAAATTTTATCTTCTTCTTCAATATTGGGAAGGCCGAAGACCATATTTTTTTATTTTAACAATTTCAGTCCTTTGTAATTCAAGTGTCTATATCTCAAATGCCATAGTAGCGAGTCATCAATTTTGTCCACTTTTAAGACAATATTTTCATCAATTGGCATGACAAAGGGAAAAACTT
This sequence comes from Sambucus nigra, assembly GCA_949130495.1. Taxonomy (NCBI): domain Eukaryota; kingdom Viridiplantae; phylum Streptophyta; class Magnoliopsida; order Dipsacales; family Adoxaceae; genus Sambucus; species Sambucus nigra. Next base: position 40,900,451 of record OX422209.1, read on the forward strand.
TATTTCGTGCCATTTTTACTTTCATCATGAGTGTTTTATTAGGGTCACTGATTTTACGTTCGCCCCTCTCAAAATTTACTGAGTATCCATTTTGAATTAATTGACCGACACTAAGTAAATTTTGAGTCAAAGCAGGAACATATAAAACATCATGAATGAATTTAGTGTTACCTTCCCTTGTCTGAACAGCTACAATTCCTTTTCTTACAATGGGTTGTAGCTTTCTATCTCCCAATTTTACTTGAGAAGAAATATGGTCTTCCAATTTGACAAAATGCTTTTGGCTCCCGGTCATGTGATTACTGTACCCTCTATCCAAGTACCACGTGTTCGGTGAGTCATGTTGTGAACTCATGCATGAATAGAACAATTGTTTAGTAGTACTTTCTTCAGAAAAATTTGCTTCCTTTTTATCATCATTTTATTGAAACCAACAATCTCTTTGTGAGTGGTTTGGAATTTTGCATCTTGTACACTTATATTTGCAATCTCTGGATTCATGTCCACATTTATGGCAAACAAAACATGCAGAATCAGATTTGAAATCTCCGCCATTAGTGTGATGGTTGAAGCTTGTATAACCATAACAAGTTTTGAAATTACCGCCATTATTTCGAGTGGTGACAGTATTTCTTCCTCTTCCTCGACCACGATTTTCAAAATTTTGGCGTCCACTTCCTCCCTGTCCTCTTCCTTGTTGCCCGTGCATAAATGAGTTGTTGCCTTGATATTCTGAGGTCCTTCTTTCTGATATGTTGAGTTTTGACTGGAAAGCTTGCTCAACATTAGAACTTGAAAATCTGGTAATTCTTTTCTCATGGGTTTCAAGTGAACCCATCAACTCAACAAGGCTGAGTGTTGATAAATTTTTTGATTCTTCAATTGCAGCAATAACATGATCATATTTTTCAGGCAAGCTTCTTAAAATTTTTTCAACAATTTTTTTGTCTTCAATTTTATCTCCATAACTTCTTATTTGATTCTTAATTTCTGCAACTCGTGAAGGGAATGCTTTGATATTTTCTTTTTCCTTCATTGCTAGATTATCAAACTCTCGCCAGAGAGATTGAAGTTTAATGGAAATAACTTTTTCTGACCCTTGAAACTCAATTTTTAAAAGTTCTCAAGCGTCCTTTGAATTTTTTGCACCCAAGATTCTAGGAAAAATAGATTTGCTTACCCCCTGCTGAATAAACAACAGTGCTTTTGCATCCTTCCTCTTGTTTTCTTTGTACTCCTTTTCCTTTGCTTATGTCCATGTTGCAATTTCTTCAAGATTTTGTGCCGGATTAAAATCTTCCTCTATTATTTCCCACAAATCTTGAGAAATAAAGAGGGTCTTCATTTGAATATTCCAGTAGTTATAACTTTCTCCCTCAAATATAGGTATACGACTAGTTGAAAAATTGAAATTTGAGGATGAAGCCATGGATGAGATTTTTGGAATGAATTAAAATTTTTGAGGACTTAAGACAAGAGTGATGGGTGGCTCTGATACGAAAAATATGTTGGGGTTGGAAATATAATTATGCGGAATTTAATAAGTATGAAGACAAATGAAGAAGATGTAGGACAAATTGCATATGTATTTTTTTTCACTTGTATAACAAACTAATATGAAAGCTTGCTTATATAGGGGATAGAACACTTGGTGGGATTTTCCACTTAGACCACTAAGACATAAGATATAACATGGTGGATTTTTCCACTATACCAATAAGATGGTGGATTTCTCCACTATACCACTAAGACCACTAAGACATGGTGGATATCTCCTTAGTTGAGAGATGATGGTGTCTGCACTTAGACATGAATTATTCATGCACTAATTGCACATTACTTTTGACAATAATTACCTCCCCTGACATATTGTAGCAATTAATTTGTACTAATTGTTTGTATGAAATGGGGACTGCATTCTATATAAATGTTAACATATTCATAATATGTATAAACCTCTTTTGTCTAATCTTTTGTTCTTTTACACAAACCATCATCTTGTTCTCTTCATAAATAAAAACACGTCATTTAAACAAAACTATGTAAAGGATGAATATAATATCATATGAATATCTAAAACGATATACGTAAACCTTTGCATTTACGTTATGAAGTACTCTAAAAATGTGTACTTTCATAAAAATGTATATAATTTTTGTTTATTTCTACTACTTTAAAAAAAAAAAGAATGTTCTAGGAATAAGCTTCAATAGATAACGAACCATTTAAGGTATCTTCTCTTATTTGTATGTGTATATTGTTTATGAAAAATGATCAATGGAACTATCTTAAAGTGATAAAGTGTTTTGTTTATAAATTTAGTTTGATTTCGTGGTGATGCAAATGGCTAGGAAAGGGTTTGCTGAGAAAATTTTCAATTTGATGAAGAGTGAAAAGATGTTCGATTCTGAGGGTGGTCCTATTATCCTCTCTAAATTATGCTAAAATTTATTTTTTGATCATATAAATTTTCGCTATTTAGTAATACTTCTTGCTATTATGATCTTGTAGTCTAGCCTTATATCAACTTTTTCTATTTTGTACAGAAATTGAAAAATTACAATGATAGATAAACACATATGTTAGTACTAGTGACAGATAAACACATGCAATGGTTCCTATTATGTTGATTTCACCCCAAATAGACCTTACATGAGTATAATTTGTACGGAAGCCTGGAGTGGATGGTATGAGAATTTTTTATTTCTTTACTCTACTCTCCATTTTAGTTCAAAGTAAGATAAAATGATTTAAATCTTCAAATTGTAAAGCTTACGGAGTTTGGTGGTCCAACTTATCAGAGGCCAGTTAGGGATTTTGCATGCAGATACCTGATAGGTGCAATGCACGATAGTGGATGATTAAATCGTTCATTTTCATGGAGACGCGTGGATGCATTGTAATTAGTAGGAGAAAATACTCCAATCCAATCATCAACTGATGGGTGTGGATTATTGAAATATAACAGTTGTACACTGGACCAGTTATAAGGTTTACCCGACCAAACCTTGTTAACTATTCGAATATTCAGGATTCAAATCAGACTAGATCTTGAACAGATCTCGATCAAAGATATCTAACATCTCTTAATATATCCCAGTTCAATAGAAATATCTCTGTATTTGTAGGATAGATATTTCTACGAAACAAATTCTTGCAGATCTTCACTTCTCTCCTGAAAATGAAGACTTAAGAAATGGTAAAACCAGAATAATAAACCTCAAATGAGGAAAGACTGTTTTTACAGAAATAGGTTACAATATTAGTAGAAACCTTACTCTAGAAGCAAAAATATATTTTAACAGGGTAGGAATTTCCTATCATGTCCCATCCACAATTGATCTATCTACTCCAAAATACTTGGAGAATACAACCGAACGTTCCATTTTTAAATGAACCAGAGACATAGGCATTGCTTCATTGCTTTATGAAACGCAGTAGGCCCCAATTTTTAAATCAAAAAATCTTTTTATTCTTCACAAAGAAAATAATTTCCTTTTTATATACGGAAGCGTACGATGATGGTTCAAATGAAAACAACTTAACAAAATTATTTTTTCTTAAATTAAATTTACACCAAGTGAAATTAGATTAAAACACACACTTATGTTAATTTCACTTAAACCAAATTAATTAACCCAAGTCCTAAAAAATTTGCCTAAGTCATATTCCTCAATATTAGCATATTAGGCCAAACCAATTTTAACGAGTTAAATTAAAGACTTGAATTAGATTAACTAAGCATTACCCAATATTTAAATTAGCACCAAATTAAATATGTAGTGATTAAACCAAATTTTATCTTGAATTACCTAAGCATGCATTCTAGGTGAGTATAGCAAGATAAAATAAACAATTAAACCACTACGCCGCGATGTACGATGAAAAACCCACAACGAAAAAAAATCTCGGACGGCCCTAGCCTCAAATCCACTAAGTATGGAATTTACAAATACAAGACAGCAGACTTACAACACTCGACTCGATCCCTCTCAAGCCCCGACGCTCCTTCTTGCGAATAACCACGGAGCTCCACCACGGTCTCAGAATCCACTGATTGAACTTTATATGGTCACCGTCACCCGAATAAGGAGCCTTTCTCCAAGTGGGTAAATCAACGCAAACATCTTCTTCTTTGTGGGATTTAGAAGCAAACCCAAACATCTCTTCAAAATGGTAGAGATGAAAAACCGGTGCCAAAACTCCAAGAAAAGTATATATATATGGAACTTGGATTAAACAAACAATTGGGTGTAAACTAGAGTGTCAAATGAATTTTTATTTGAAAGATGAACACTCAAATCCATGACCTTTTCTTGGAAGAATTTTCTCTCAAAAACTTTCTTTAGAAGTTAGAATGGAATGAAAAGTTAAGTTAGAAAGTTCATTTTCGCACTTAAGAAATTCTGTCAAAAGATAGTGGGAAAAAATAAGTGGGAAAGTGGGTCAAAACTGCTTAAAACTGCCATTCTGTCAAAAGAATGAAAATTTTCGTTCGAACAAAATCTCAAACGAAACTTCTAATGAAGATCCAGTGTGAAATCGTTCGAAATCTCGTTTGAACAACCATCTTGTTCGAACGACATTTCGAACGAAGTTCCAGTGGCCAATATGGGAACTCGTTGGCAAACTCGTTCGAACGACAATGTGGTTCGAACGACAAACTCGTTCGAACGACACTTCGAACGAACTTACAGAAAGTTTGAAATATTATATTTTTAGCCCCGAAACTCTATAAACTTATTTTAAAGTTTTATTAAAATCTTTCTGAAATTAAACAACAGTTTAAATAAACCTACACCCATTATACTGTTCCAAGCTCCTATATATATATATATATATATATATATAATGCATTCATACCTTGGGAGCATGGAACCACTGTTGATGACGTAGAAACGAGGCACTTAAACTCGGTATTTTGATGAAGCTTTATACTCTTGGCCGCTACGTATTTAATAAATTCATCATAGGCTTGAAATAGGATCAATTAACTATATCATATAACTCAAACGTTTTTGTCCGAAATTGAGCCAAAACTACAAATCTCCCCCTTTGGCTATTCCGGGACAAAAACCAAGCAAAAATCCTAAAGGGCCGTCAAGCTCTACTAGAATAATAAAAAGTCCCACCCAAAATAAAATACAATGCTTGACGCAAACAACCCAAAGGATCACAATCTTTGCCGGTGAAAGTTGCCACTTAGAATAATTCCTACACACTTAAGCAAACACATTAAACACATAGGGAATATCAAAATATTCAATGCAATTAAATAATTACTCCCCTTAAATCAATTCTCCCCTTTATCAACTATGATCAACCTAAGAAGATAGTGACTCCCCCCTAAGTTAAATCTCCCCCAAACTAAGATAAGATTATAATAGGTTTAGATTTCTCCCCCTATCATTCCTCCCCTTTTTGTTCTGGAATAGACAAAGGCTAAAGAATTAAAGATTAACTTATCTTCCCCAATTAAAGCATATACACCCTCTAAACTAAGCATGGGATAAATATAATGGTATAATAAGGTAAAAACATTCCATAAAGTGATGAAAACATTAAAGCACATGGGCAACAAAATCATAACTAATCCAACAAATACTAATGGATACCAACTAAGATGCAAGAAACAGATACCAATATGATACATAAGTATTAAGCATGTGATATCAACAAAGAATGAAACAAGATGGATACCAATTATGAATTAAAGCTTATATGGACTAGAAAGCAAGGCAAAGACCAAAAAAAATATCAAATATATACGTACTCTAGATACACCAAAGAAGCACACACACATATATATAGATATAAACACACAAATGACACAAAATATGATAAGCTTTTCACACTCGTATAGAAAAAATGTGTCATATGGAAATGGAAGTGTTGGGGTGTGAACTAGCAACAACTAAATTTATACCCAATCACATAAAACATGTACACGGAGTTCTCAATTGATTGCAAACTTCATCACATTTTAATATAACCTCATGTGACAATATATATTGAACTTAATGAACAAACATACACAATGCATACAAGCCTAGCATGTTGATAATTCTACAAACCAATAGAGTCATGACATTGAAAACGCAACTAGGATAAACGGACATTGTGCAAACCGTTGATATACCATCCAATCTCCCTCAATAAACATATATAATATTCATTTGAATGAATAAATCAACTAAACATAGGCCTTGGCAATTATTTTTCTTTTTAATGCCATATTTCTATTTTTAGGCCTTGGACCACGTATTTCTTTTAGGTCCAAACAAACGGTGGCTTACTATTCGCAAAGGACAATAAATCCTTTTGGAGCCCTTCCTCGTGCACATTTATATTTATCAATTTTTATATCTCACATAAATCTCACGTGCAACGGATTTTGACATGCACTAGTCCTCCTAGGTCACAAATATGTAGATGACAATATTGGTAGGAGAACACCTCACAAAGCTAAAATATACATATGAAGTTAAAATTTCAAAAGTGCTCGTGCATGTGTAAATAGAGGCATATAAAAAATGAATCCATTTAATCAACACAAAATCCAACAACTCCATGTAAGCATGGTAAATAACATAATAAGGATTGGCAATCTAAACCAAAAGTTCTAGCCACATGGGAGCGTAATAGATGGGATTCAAACACAAGTATATGCCACATAAAGTGTGTCAAACTAAAATAAACACAAAATAAAAATCTTTTTGGGTTTTTAAAATTTTTAACCAAAAATAAAAATATATAATCAAAAGACAAACAAAAATCATTTGTATTTTTCATTAATCTTAAATTGTTAAAAAGATAAAATGAAAATGATAAACCAAAAATCTTTTTGTATTTTTTTATTTAATGCACACAAAATGAAGGAAATATAATTCAAAAGATAAACAAAAATCATAATTCTAGCATGTGATTAAGTATGGAGCATAGACTAGAAAATGATTAAATAAGCATACATTTAGCAGGAGAATATAGCATGAAGTACAAAAGCTAAAGTATGCAAAAAAAAACTAACACATTCAACCTTTAGATTTTAAAAGGGAGGAAGCATGTGAAAGTAAATGAGAATCAAATACCCTATCTTGTAAAGATACCAAGTCGGATATCCTAACCCAAACTAATGATGAATGACTATCTCGGGGTGTAGGAATCTTGGCTACCTTGGTTTCCTTACATCGGGATTTTTCTAGGAACTCGTTTAAGATCAAAACAAAATTTTCTAAGATGACCTTTTCGATCACAATTTGAACATTTGAACTCACGGCGAAAAGATTTACCTAAGGAGTTATCTCTAAAGGCATTCCTAGGTGATTCTCCTAAAAAGTTGGTTTTGGCTTTTTGAGTTGATACATTACAAGTATCGAAGCCTAAACCACAAGTGCCATTTTTGATTGGATCGTGCCTAAGATTTTATCAAGTTTTTTGGACCTACACTCCAAATGAAATTTGACTTTAGTAGAGTCTTTTAATTTATCCTCTAATTCTAAAATTTTAGACTTTAACAAAACATTTCTCTCTTTAAACTCGAGAAGCTCCTTTTTTAAGGATTCCATTAAACCCCTAAGGCTATCTCTCTCGCCTTCTACATATTCTAGCTTCTCTCAAAGAGTCCTCTCACATATCCTAAGGACTTCTACCAACACACTATCATCAATGACCTTGACACGCTCTCTTAAATTTGCTTCTAACTTCAAATTAGCTCTTTTTAATTTAATTGATTCTTCATATAATTCTTGAAAAGAATTTTGAAGTTCACTAACATTAACCTCTTCTTCATTTTCACTATCTCTTTCTTCTCTACTCTCACTACCATAAAAAATAAGGGAATCATAAACTATGATCTTGGAAGTGTCATGTGTTAATGTTTCACCAATAGATCAGTTCTCACTATCACTCACATGACTAGCCATAAAAGCCACAAAGTTGGGCTTAGTGGGGGAATCGGGTCCCTCTTCCTTATCACTATCACTAAGGGTCGCATTATATGAAATGGGTCGCTTACCCTCTCTTCTTAGTTTAGTGGGGCACTTAGAAGCCCTATGGCCATAACACTCACAACCAAAACACCGAGTTGACTCGTCCCTATTTAAATTTTCATTAATAGTTTTAGGGATCCTCTCGGCTTTTTCATGCTTAGAAGTTTCAAATTTCTTAAAGTCATTTTTAAATTTATATTTGTTAATTTTAAGAAACTTTCAAAATTTCCTAGCAAACAATGGTATATCTTCCGAGTCACTATCACTCTCGCTCTCTACTACTTGTTTATCCTCTTTTCAGGCTTTTAAAGCAATGCCCTTCTCAATTTTCTTTTCGGTTTTAGAGGGAAACATGTCCAGTTCATAGGTTTGTAAATCACCTACGAGCTCTTCTAATTTCGTAGAGGCTAAAGTTGGTAAAGAATTTAAAATAGTCACTTTTAGAATAAATCTATCGGGTAGGGAACTTAAAATTTTCTTTACAACTCGGTTGTCGGGTATTTTCTCTCCCAAGTTAAAAGATTAATTAATAATATCTGAAAGTCTAGCATAGAATTCATTAAAAGTTTCTTTTTCGTTCATTTTGATGGTTTCAAATTGAGTGGTGAGGCTTTGGAGTTTCGAATCTTTAACGACACTTGCACCTTCATGAGTGAGTTGCAAAATATCCCACGCTTCTTTTGCGGTCTCTCACGTCATAATGCGTCAGAATTCATCCGGTGTGACAGTGCTAAACAGGGCGTTTAAACCACGAGAATTAAAATTTAAAAGCTTAAATTCATTCTCACTCCATCTATCGATCGGTTTGGGAACACGTTCATTATCTACTAAATGAGTTGGTGGACACCACTCGTTAACTATAGATAACCAAACCCTCTCGTCGATAGATTTAAGTGCCGATTTCATACACGCTTTCCAATATGCGTAATTAGAACCATTGAAAATAGAAAATTTTGAAAATGGAAAAAATTCCATTTTAGCCAAAAATAGTTAAAGGATCTTAACGAAATAATTTATCTTTTTGGCTCTGATTCCAATTTGAAACGCAGTAGGCCGCCATTTTTTAAATCAAAAAATCTTTTTATACTTCACAAAGAAAATAATTTCCTTTTTAGATGCGAAAGCGTAGGATGATGGTTCAAATTAAAACAACTTAACAAAATTTAGTTTTTCTCAAATTAAATTTACACCAAGTGAAATTAGATTAAAACACACACTTATGTTAATTTCACTTAAACCAAATTAATTAACCCAAGTCCTAGAAAATTTGCCTAAGTCATATTTCTCAATATTAGCAAATTAGGCCAAACCAATTTTAACAAGTTAAATTAAAGACTTGAATTAGATTAACTAAACATTAGATAATATTTAAATTAGCACCAAATTAAATATGTAGTGATTTAACCAAATTTTATCTTGAATTACCTAAGCATGCGTTCTAGGTGAGTATAGCAAGATAAAATAAATAATGAAATCACTACGCCGCGATGTACGAGGAAAAAACCACAACGGAAAAAAACCTCGGACGACCGTAGCCTCAAATCCACTAAGTACGGAATTCACAGATACAAGACAGCAGACTTACAACACTCGACTCGATCCCTCTCAAGCCCCGACGCTCCTTCTTGTAGACACCTCCACCGAGTGAATAACCACGGAGCTCCACCGCGGTCTCGAAATCCACCGATCGGACTTTATATGGTCACCGTCACCCGAACAAGGAGCCTTTCTCCAAGTGGGTAAATCAACACAAACATCTTCTTCTTTGTGGGATTTAGAAGTAAACCCAAACGTCTCTTCAAAAAGGTAGATATGAAAAACTGGTGCCAAAACTCCATGCAAATTATATATATATATATATATGGAATCTGAATTAAACAAACAATTGGGTGTAAACTAGAGTGTCAAATGAATTTTTCTCTAAAAGATGAACACTGAAAACCATGAACTTTTCTTGGAATAATTTTCTCTCAAAAACTCTGTCTAGAAGTTAGAATGGAATGAAAATATAAGTTAGAAAAGTTCATTTCCGCACTTAAGAAATTCTGTCAAAAGATAGTGGGAAAAAATAAGTGGGAAAGTGGGTCAAAACTACTTAAAACTGTCATTTAACTGTTCCCGCCAAAATTCATTCGAACGACGCTTTTGTTCGAACGAAATCTCGTTCGAACGAGTCTTCTAACGAAGTTCCAGTGTGAACTCGTTAGAAATCTCGTTCGAACGACCATCTCGTTCGAACGACATTTCGAACGAAGTTCTAGTGGCCAATATGGGAACTCATTGGCAAACTCGTTCGAACGATAATGTGGTTCGAACGACAAACTCGTTCGAACGACACTTCGAACGAACTTCCAAAAAGTTTGAAATATTCTATTTTTAGCCCTGAAGCTTTATAAACTTATTTTAAAATTTTTTTAAAATCTTTCTGAAATTAAACAACAGTTTAAATAAACCTACACCCATTATACTGTTCCAAGCTCCTATATATATATATATATATATATATATATGTAATGCATTCATACCTTGGGAGCATGGAACCACTATTGATGACTTAGAAACTAGGAACTTAAACTCGGCATTTTGATGAAGCTTTATACTCTTGGCCGCTACGTCTTCAACAAACTCGTCATAGGCTTGAAATAGGATCAATTAACTCTATCCTATGACTCAAACGTTTTTGTCCGGAATTGAGCCGAAACTACAAAGGACTCAATTGGAAATTTGTGTCCTTACATTTTATCTTACAATTTGGAATGTTTGTAAAAATGCATAAAATTAACTAAGAACAGCCTTATTTCGTTTCCCGTGGCTAGGAAATACATTTCTAGTGTCACCTTTTATTTGGCTGCAGCGGTTGCCATCCTTGTACAGGGACATTTTACCTTTAACGATGATGCTACATTACTTGTATAACCTGTTGCTAGAATTACTGATTCCAATTTCATACCAGGAAGCTTGATTTGCTCCTTTGAGCTGCTAATGAGTAAATTATGAATACAATTATATATCTAAAGTTGTTGTGGTATAGTCATTGGTGTGAATTGTGGGTTCTTAAGTGAATATATCATCTTTTTTTCTTCTTATTCTTAATTTTCTGCAATATGACATTATGATTATACTTATTTCCATCATCTCTTAATATATGTCTTAAAAACTCGTCATTTTTTTATTGGATTGTTTAAGATGAGCATGCTATCGAAGAAAGAGACATACAAAAAGGATGAGATTGTTGATGATGTACGAGTTGATTTCATTCAATTCATTTTAAGGCACCTCAGATTAAGTCTCCATCTCTCCTTCATACGCGTGATACTTATATTAACTAGCTAATGGTACACACACCATTCATGTGTGATGCATACTATTAAATAATAATATGTATGAGTGTTTGTGTGATACAAGATTTTCTATATTGCTTTATTAAAATTCAAAAAGTGATACGATGTGCATGTAATGGAGATTGGCGAGAGTGAGGGTTTGAAAGGTTTGGGTTGTTGTTGTTGTAGGTGGGGTGGGTGGGTGGGGTTGTTTGGGGGCAATCGGGGGGGGGGGGGGGGGGGGGGGGAGGGCAGTTCTATTTTTTTGTTATTAGAGTGGGGGTGCTGTAGAGGAGTCTGTCGGGTTTTTAGGGTAAGGAGTTAATATTGTTTTTGCGACTGGGGGTTGTTAAGATGATTGTCATGAATATGTTATTAATTGTTACCGAATATGATTATAAAATAGTCCCAAGACGAACACAACGTATCGTGTGAAGGTTGACTAAATTTAATATTGTGTCTAAAATCCACACCCTTAAATCTGACATAAAAATTAAATGTTTAATACGTCGGACTAAACATTGGAGGGGGGGGGGGGATTGTTGTTGGGGAGGTGGTTGTTGGTTTTTTGGGGGTGGGGGGTTGTTGTTTTTATTTTTTATTTTTTTATTTTTATGGTTGAGGTTGTTAAGATGATTCTCGTGAAGAATAGACACATACACGACCCGACATGATTATAAAAGAGTCCCAATGCGAACACAACATATCATGTGAAATTTGACTAAATTTAATAGTTTCTAAAATTCACAATATTTAGTTTGATAATAAAAATAAATGTTTAACATGTAGGACTAAACATTGGGGGTTGTGCTCCACTAGGGAGTCGTTGTTGGGTTTTGGTGATAGAAGGGGGGGGGGGGGGGGGTGTTACCTTTTTTGTTGTTGGGGTAGGGGATGTTGGGAGTAGGCTTCTTTATTTTTGAGGGTGGGGGTGCTATTTTTTTTACGGTTGGGGGTTGTTAAGATGGTTCTCGTCAAGATGTTTTTTAATTATGACACGTAAAAGACAGAACATGATTATAAAAGATTCCGAATATGAAAATAACGTATTGTGTGAAGTTTGACTAAATTTAATAGTGTATAAAATCCACACAATTTATTCTGACATAAAAATTAAATCTTTAAGAATTTTATTGTTATTTTTACTTATGCTAAATGAAATTGTTATTATGTGGTTACTTTGGTTATATGGATTTTCATAAATTAGTTTCTTTTACAAGTGATTATAATATTTCCTTTATTCTTTCGTAGGTTTATGAAAAGTGATTTTGTAATGAAAGAATGGAGGGGGGCATTTGTGGTGGAATGATGAGGAAAAATTTGGTTTATAATGTTGATGACTTATTTGGTTTATAATTGTTACATTTTCACTATTTGAGATGGAAGTTTTTAGTTTTAACTGATTTTGGATGGAAATGAAATTGGAAAAAGTACTTTTTTTTATTGTATATATTACTTTGGCAGGATAATTTTTGGATGTATATATTGGTAGGACAACTTTTGTATGTATATATTAGCAGGACAACTTTTTAATGTATATATGGATATGGCTAGTTAGAATTGATTTTGAGAACATTTGTGTTGATTTTATTTCGTAGGACAACTTTCAAATGTAATATATGGATATGCATTCAAGCGAAACATGGTACAAAAAACATATTTACGACGCTTAGGGGAAAGTGGTAGGTAGTCGAAGAATTTTTTGCAATCCTTGTAAATAATGCATCTTAAAAAGAACTATTTTTAAGACTTTTTTTAATCTTTTGAAACCCTTGTAAATAACGCGTCTTAAAAGGCTTTATTTTGTAGGACGTTTTTTTGAATTTTTTATGACAGTGGTTTTTAGGACGCTTTTGATTACAAATAAAAGTGATGTAAATATCTTTTTATGACACTTTTTAAACGTTGTAAAAAGACTTTTTTCCTCTAGTGGTTTGTGCGAATGTTAGTTAGAATTCTTGATATGTTTTTTTTGTGTTAATTAATCCATGTTCTTTTGCAAGTAGTTTATGCCATTAATCTGATTTACTATTCGATTATGATTTTATTTTGTCCGTTGCACGTAGTTTATGCTAATTTTTAACGTTCAAATCACTAAGTATTGGGACACAAACTTCATCATACGAACATATGAGGTGATACTCAAATGCAATAAATAAAAAGAGAAGCACTAGTTAAAAATCTAATTCAAGCAAAAAATTAGTAAACACAAACAATTAATGTCTTGGTCTTTAAATAATCTAAAGAGATAAACATGATATTTCACGATCTAAGTGGCATAAAATGAGGCATGAATACCCTAACTCGCAGAAAATAACCTAATGAAAATGATCATGTCCTCACTGGACTCCCAGTCCACAATTGACTACTATACGATTATTTTGGAATTAAAAATAGGATTTAGGAGCCGAAAAATCAAAATAATAACCGAGTGTCCCAAAAAGAGGCGCGGACAACTTAAGAGGTACCAAAGTATGGTACCTCATCATTTTTGGATTAATCTCAAATCTCAAATAATTTTTCACTCGTGGATTAATCTTAGATCGTCTACTCAAATCTCATCATTTAATGTTGTTTTGATCCATTGATCACGTGGATCACTTGTTGGTTTTGAATGTTCTTTGATTGATTTTTAATGGTGAATGTTAAAAAAATTGGAAGGTCAACATGCATAAATGTTGTCTTCATGACTAAGAAGCATGAACTTTCACAATTGAGAGGAAAATAAACAAATAAGTATATTTAATGAAGTTCTTTTTCAACCATACTTATTGTAGTATCTAATATAAGTTCGTATTCAATGTTCTTTAGTACAAGTGGGTGGATTTGATTTGTTGACATTTGATTGAGTAACCAAAATTTCAGGTTCTTTGTCCTTTTATGGTGTATTCACGACGAACATGTGTTGGTGCTCTACAAATAAGATATTTATGGGTAACATAGAACAGAGTCACCCCACACGTTTTCCTTTACGAACAATTCAATATCCTCCTTAGAATCAATGATTTTTCCATCGCAAAGCATAAGATGTGATAAAATGTGATATATTAGGTGGAACACTCCTCGTAAAGAAATTAGGTTCCTCAACAATGTTTTGGTGAAGTCATCAACGCACAACGGTGGTCATTCTAAAGAATATGTACCACACATCTAACACAACCAGCTAACCAAACAACAAATAAACTTTGATCTATGACGTAGAATATTCAACAACCCTGACAAAAAATAATGACTATATGCTATTAGAGTCGTCTCCTCTTCCACATGTAATGTTGGAGTTGTCTCCTGTAACAATATGACAACTGCATCCTTTTTAATTCCTTTATGTCCTGAATTAGTGTATTCTTCATTAACTAAGGCTTGTATCTTATTAACAAAATTATATGGTTTATTACCTAAAGCTAAAAGTTCTTTATATTCAACTATTTTTTCTACCTTAAATGCCGCCCATAATGCTCTTTCGCTTTCTTCCAAAAAGGTCTCTATGTATCTATATATGTCTTCTGATTCTGTAGGGTGCATACTCTTAAAATCATCTGCAACTACATTGTACTTCAATACATCTAGAAAATTATTCTAGGTCTAGGGATCATGTGATGCTAAGTTCAACACTTGTCACATACCTATAGTTTGGAACTTAATATAGGTTGTTCTAAGGGTTGTCTTTTACCTTTACTCTTATAATTATATTTTTCTTGAATAGGAGTTAGTCCTTTAACTGGTCCTGTGTAAGGTGGTGTAGGTAAATTAGTATAACTAGTTGTATGTTCTCTAGCTCTTTAGAATGAGGTACTAGATTAGTTGTACTCTGTGTATCGATAAGGTCTTTATGATATGAAACATAATTTACTATACTCTTATTATCATCTTGACTAATAATACTCTTCATATCTTCTGGGTAGACTGGAGAATTAATTACTTTAGTAAATATCAGGACTAAGTATGTCTCTTCTTCCGCGACTAATTCTCCTATATTATGACTATTAGATTGTCTGTCGTAATTTATAAATCTAATTGACGTATTACCTTAGTTACCTTTGTAAACATGTGAGGTGGTGGTTACGAGGATTGATTCTGTTTTTACAAATTTGCCTAATTTCCATTCTAAACCTACTAAGTCTTCCGCACTAAAAGACACGGGTTTGGTCATTTTATGCCTTTACTACTCATTTGTTTAACTATAACATCTATATGAACTTTATATAATATGACTAGTACTAGTACATCTTCCTATGAATTCGATGGAAACTAGAAGGTTATCTCTTTCCTTTGCTTCTTCATAACTTTAGTCTGGATTCCAATCTTAGTATGTCTAGTAAGATCTTTGATAGTTAACATGAATTCTAATGTACAATAAAATATGCCTCTATTATGACTCATGTCTACTTCTATGGAACCTATTATAGCTTTGATAAAGGTTGTCCATCTATCATCATATAAAGTTACTAGGGTCTGGCAACCTAATTCTTTTCTTCCTAAACCTTTAATTCTTATAACAATAAATCCTAAATGCATAAATCTGTAATTAATATCTAATAATTGTCTAGAAGAATTTATATTAATTAGTTTTATTATTTTAATATAGGAATGATCTTATCCTAAGTAATGATCTTATTCAAATAATATTAATATAGGAATGATCTTATCCTAAGGATCAACAATTTATCTGAGATCAAAATTTATCCATACAAATTCAATTTACATTATATAGTACTTAATGTTGGTGATTTTTTAAAATAAGTGACTAAGAGTTTTTTGGGTGTAAGAGATTTAAGAGCTTGTCCCACATTGGAAGTGTGAGGAAGAGGTGGGAAGCTAACCCAAATATAAAAAGGGATAGTGTCCCACATTGGAAAATGTACAAAGCTAAGTGTCACCACTAAGCTATAAAAGGAGTGGGCAACCTTTGAGTCCCACGTTGGAAAAATATTAAGAATTTGTACACTTAATAAGTACAAATGGAAGATGAAGAGTTAATTCATCTAGCATTTAAAAGGCTATTCAAGAGACCTCAATACGGTGCGAAACACCATACGCACGCGCGCTCGCGCGGGTGCGGGGCAGTGGGCTGTAGAGGCGCTAGTGGCACACTTTGCACTTCGCACGCCGCATGTTCGCAGTGGTAGAGGGTTGCCGGGATTCGTCCGGATAGCGGTAGCTCGGGCGCGGTCACTTTTTGGTTGACCCGTGCAAAACCGATTCGGTATTAATTGTACCTGTTCGGAAATGACTTAAGACTGTTGGTAATTAACAGTCATACCATTTCGGAATTGATTAAGACTGTTAATCCAACAGTCATGACTCTTGAAGACAAAGCCTTTCATTATCTATAAATAAAGGCTGCCTAAAACGAATTTGCACATATAACAGATATTACCCAGTTCTGAAATTTCCAACCCTTGCTATTACTCTCTTATAATTTTCAGGAGATATAAATTATCTTATTATGTTTTGTGCACATAAACAGAATAAGAACTTGATTGACTGTTCTTCGCAGCTGCATCCAAAGGCTGTCTTCAAATATACAAGTTACAGGCAGTGCAAGTTGCTTCATTGTATCTTGAGTACAGATTTGTAGATTCCCGTTTGTATACCGAAATTATTCGTGTGGAGCAAATACTGTATTTAGGAAAGTGGCATCACGCCTTGAAGCTTTCTAGTATCTATTCCGAAGTGACATTATTGTATTGAAGTTGACATTATTGTGATATATAAAGAGTTCCATTTCTGTATTAGCATCCATATTATCCAACAATCTAAATACAGTATTTTCTGAAATGGCCGACTCTTCCAAATCACTTCGACAAATAACAGAAGGTTTTGTCAAATTGGACCGTTTTGATGGTGGTAATTTTCTGCGTTGGCAGAAAAAGTTTCATTTTCTTCTTACAACATTGAAGATTGTATATGTCTTGTCACAACCGAAACCAAATGAAGATGAAGATGAAACCGTGGAACAGACTAGGCAACGCACAAAATGGGAGACCAATGATTACTTGTGCCGTGGTCACATTCTCAATATACTTGCTGATAATTTGTTCGACTTGTACCAAAATGTTGGGACTGCAAAAACTTTGTGGGAAACATTGGAGACCAAATATCTTACGAAAGACGCTACAAGTAAGAAGTTCCTTATCGGTCCGTTTTTAAGTTTTAAAATGCATGATAATAGGCTTGTGCTAGAAAAATTTCATGACATCCAACGCATCATAAATCATTGCAAACTGAAAAAATTAAATATGGATGATAATGTAATTGTTGCTGCCATAATTGAAAAACTTCCTCCTTCGTGGAAAGATTACAAGAAAGAACTCAAACACAAAAAGGAGGATCTTTCACTTGAAGAATTAGAGACTCATTTAAGAATTGAACAAGAGTCTCGAATTCTATATGGTAAAGAGGAACAAGAAAATTATGTTTCTAAGGTCCATGTGGTGGAGGAAGGAAAGGAGCAAAAATATGGCAATCATGGAAAAAATAACAAGCGGAAGAATTTTTCAAATAATTCTAAAGCAAACAAAAAGAAGAAAGGAAATTGTTTTCATTGAAACAAACCAGGTCACTTCAAGAAGGATTGTCGTGAGTTCAAGAAACTAAAGGAAAAAGGAGGGACAACAGACACAAAGCAAAAATTTGCTGCTATGATATCCGAGGCTAATATGCTTGGAGAAGACAACTCTTGGTGGGTTGATTCTGGTGCCACAAGGCATCTTTGTAAGGACAAGAACTTGTTCTCTACCTGTGAAATAGTGGAATGAGATGTTCTCTACATGGAAAATTCATCTACTACTGTGATTAAAGGCAAAGGGACAGTGGATCTCGAATTCACTTCCGGGAAAATCCTTAGCCTCACCAATGTTTTTCATGTTCCTGATGTTAGGAAAAATTTAGTTTCTGGAAGTCTTCTTAACAAATTTGGCTTTAAGCTTGTATTTGAGTCAGACAAATTTATTCTGACTAAGAATGGTACCTTTGTAGGCAAAGGATATTTGTATGAGGGCATGTTTAAGCTCAATATCAATGAAAAAGATTCTTCTGCTTATATCATTGATTGTCTTTCATTATGGCATAGTCGTTTAGGACATGTTAATATAAAGAAAATGCATTTCATGATTAATTTAAATTTAATTCATAAATATGAGAATGATATGAATGAAAAGTGTAAAATATGCATGCAAACAAAAATAACAAGATTGCCTTTTCCAAAAATAGAAAAAACTACATCTTTGTTGCAATTAGTACATAGTGATGTTTGTGATTTGCATGGTACACCTACTAGAGGTGATAGTAAATATTTTGCTACATTTATTAATGATTTTTCAAAATATTGTTATGTATATCTTTTAAAATCTAAGGATGATGTGCTTAATAGATTTAAGACATATAAAAATGAAGTTGAAAATCAATGTGATACTAAAATTAAATGTCTTAGATCTGATAGAAGTGGTGAATATCACTTTCCTCAATTTTGTGAAGATATGAGAATTATACATGAAGTTACTGCACCTTATACACCACAACAAAACGGAGTAGCAGAAAGAAAAAATAGAACACTAACTGAAATGGTCAATGCTATGCTTTCTTATTCTGGTTTAAGTAAAGGGTTTTGGGGAGAAGCACTTTTAACTGCATGTCATATTCTGAATATAATACCTGTTAAAGATAATAAGAAAACTCCTTACGAATTATGGAAGAATAGAAAACCTAATTTAGGTTATCTTAAAGTTTGGGGTTGTAGAGCTATTGTAAGACTACCTAAAACTAAGAGAAAGAAATTAGGAAGAAAAGGTGTTGAGTGTATTTTCATAGGTTATGCACAACATAGTAAAGCCTATAGATTTTTGGTTAGTGAACCTAATGATTATGTTGAGGTAAATACAATTATTGAATCGAGAGATGCAATTTTTTATGAACAAAGGTTTTCTTCTATTCCTAGAATTAATAATGAAAAAGAAGTAAGCACTCCTTCACAGTTACCTGAAACTCTACTAGTAGAAAAAGAAGAGATTAGAAAAAGTAAAAGACCTAGGAAAGAAAAAAGCTTTGGTCCCGACTTTGTAGTCTATCTTGTTGAAGGAACTAGAGACACATCTTGTAATCAATATGCTTTGACTCTTAGCGTTGAAACAGACCCACAAACTTATAGTGAGGCGATTAAGTCTGTAGATTCAGCATTTTGGAAAGAAGCTATAAATGATGAACTGGATTCAATCTTGGGAAATAAAACTTGGAAATTAGTAGACTTACCTCCAGGATCTAAACCCATTAAGTGTAGATGGATTTTTAAAAAGAAAATGAAAATAGATGGGACAATTGATAAATTCAAGGCTAGATTGGTTTCTAAAGGTTTTACACAAAAAGAAGGAATTGATTATTTTGATACCTATGCACCTATTGCTAGAACCGCCACTATTAGAATTTTAATTGCATTAACATCTATATATAATTTTGAGATTCATCAAATGGATGTGAAAACTGCCTTTTTAAATGGTGACTTAGAAGAAGAAATCTACATGGAATAATCTGAAGGGTTTGTTATGCCTGGACAAGAAAATAAAGTATGTAAACTTATTAAGATCTGATAAGTGTGTTTATAGTAAATTTGCTAATGGTCAAGGTGTGATAATTTGTTTATATTTAGATGACATGTTAATTCTTGGTACTGATTTAGAAAGCATTAATAATACAAAGAGTTTTCTGTCTTCTAAATTTGATATGAAAGATATGGGTGTAGCTGATGTTATATTAGGAATGAGAATAATAAGGAAAGATAAAAATATAATTCTCACTCAATCTCATTATGTTGAGAAAATTTTAAAGAAATTTAATCAGTTTGATTGCACACATGTTAGTACACCTTTTGAACCACAGCTAAAGATGATTCCTAATAATGGTAGAGCTATTTCACAATTGGAATATGCACGAGTAATTGGTAGTTTAATGTATGCCATGACATGTACTCGACCTGATATTGCTTATGCTGTTGGTAAATTAAGTAGATATACTAGTAATCCAAGTTTATTGCATTGGCATGCTGTCAATAGAATATTAAAATATTTGAAAGGAACTATGGACTATGGTATATATTATAGTGGATATCCTTCAGTATTAGAAGGGTTTTCTGATGCCAGTTGGATAACTGAGCGGGAGGATCATTCCTCAACAAGTGGATGGATTTCCACTCTTGGTGCAGGAGTTGTTTCTTGGGGATCAAAGAAACAAACTTGTATAGATGATTCTACTATGGAAGCTGAGTTTGTAGCATTAGCTGCAACTAGTAAAGAGGTATAATGGTTAAGGAATTTATTAATTAAAATTCCAGCTTGGCCAAAATCAATGCCTCCAATATCTATACATTGTGATAATGACTCTACACTTTTAAGAGCTTATAGTAAAGTGTACAATTGAAAATCTAGACATATTGGCCTGAGACATAGTTATGTCAGACAAGTGATTACAGATAGTGTAATCACAGTGGATTATGTAAAATCAAGTCAAAATTTAGCTGATCCTTTTACAAAAGGTCTTGCAAGAGGACTGGTGTCTAAGACATCAATAGGGATGTGACTAAAGCCCATTAAGAATAATCACTCTTGATGGAAACTCAACTTGAAACTTGAAATATTCAAGTCTCAAGTTCAATGATTAAAGTACATCATATGACGTGATTGTAAGCACTATGAAATTTAACATCCCAAGGATAAGTGCTTAGAACATGTAATGAATAATGAAAGAGGATGGGTTTAACCTTAATAGATTTATGGTGTTTAAGTTACATGGACACCTATGATAATCTACCTATATGAGTGTGGAAGTGGTGCCGCTTCCTACGAGAATTGGGCTTGACTCTAAAGCACTCATGAAATCAAGGTACAGACACAAGGCCTAATACATGTGTCGGCTTATATAGATAATCAGTGACTAAAAGATTTGTGTGTGAAGACAAATCCGGCTAATCAATATAGATTGATAGTTCAAAGACAAGTCTACTATACTTTAATGGTTAACCTTGATGATCCTTCACAGGGTATTGGTTCAAGTCGTGAGACACCAATGCTTATACACAGTCTTACAAACAATCAAAGATTTACAAAACATATTTTGAAAATGGTGGAGGAATGTTGGTGATTTTTTAAAATAAGTGAGTAAGAGTTTTTTGGGTGTAAGAGCTTTAAGATCTGGTCCCACATTGGAAGTGTGAGGAAGAGGTGAGAAGCTAACCCAAATATAAAAAGGGATAGTGTCCCACATTGGAAAATGTACAAAGCTAAGTGTCACCACTAAGCTATAAAAGGAGTGGGCAACTTTTGAGTTCCACATTGGAAATATATTAAGAATTTGTACACTTAATAAGTACAAATGGAAGATGAAGAGTTAATTGATCTAGCATTTAAGAGGTTATTCAAGAGACCTCAATACGGTGCGAAGCACCGTGCGCGCACGCGCGCTCGTGCGGGTGCGGGGCAGTGGGCTGTAGAGGCGCTAGTGGCGCACTTTGCACTTCGTACGCCGCGTGTCCGCAGTGGTAGCGGGTTGTCGGGATTCGTCCGGGTCGGATCGCGGTAGCTCGAGCGCGGTCACTTTTTGGTTGACCCGTGCAAAACCGATTCGGTATTAATTATACCTATTCGGAAATGACTTAAGACTGTTGGTAATTAACAGTCATACCATTTCGGAATTGATTAAGACTGTTAATCCAACAGTCATGACTCTTGAAGACAAAGCCTTTCATTATCTATAAATAAAGGCTGCCTAAAACGAATTTGCACATATAACAGATATTACCCAGTTCCGAAATTTTCAACCCTTGCTATTACTCTCTTATAATTTTCAGGAGATATAAATTATCTTATTCTGTTTTGTGCACATAAACAGAATAAGAACTTGATTGACTGTTCTTCGCTGCTGCATCCAAAGGCTGTCTTCAAATATACATGTTGCAGGCAGTGCAAGTTGCTTCATTTTATCTTGAGTACGGATTTGCGGATTTTCGTTTATATACCGAAATTATTCGTGTGGGGCAAATACTGTATTTAGGAAAGTGACATCACGCCTTGAAGCTTTCTAGTATTTATTCCGAAGTGACATTGTTGTATTGAAGTTGACATTATTGTGATATATAAAGAGTTCCAAATCTGTATTTGCATTCATATTATCCAACACTTAATATATGACAGGAACAAAAAAACTCAGATCTGATACATATAGTTCATACCTATTGAATGTTTTGTTATCACACCTAGCACGCGCCTCCCATATGGTTAGAAAACAACTCATTTAATGCGAGTGTTAGTTAGTGTCATCATCAATTATACATAAATCCATAGAAGAATTTTGAGTTGTCTACTTGGAAGCTGGGTTGGATAATGCATGTGGATATTCGTATAATGAAACATAATGATTCACATGGTTCAAATCTAAAAGCCAACAAGAATTATTTACATGCCCCAACCACAAATATAGAATAACAAATGAACAGGTGAAACATAATAAAGTTGAAAAAAACCACTTGAACAGTAAATTAAATTCAAACTAAAATGTGATGAGAATAGAAGTCATCCACCAAAAGACAACCAGTAGTTTACCGTAAGAAAACTTACTGGATAATCACCGAAGAATACTATAAACCAACTTCAAACATTTATTTCACTATTATTCTAAATTGCACACAGTAGTCTTTCGCTAAGCATAAGGCAACTATAGCTAAAGGATCCAATATGTATGCAGAACAGATTAATACATAATGAGAAGTGTCATTACAATCCACTAGATCATTTTGCCATTCTTGAGGTTCCTCAGTGTCAATACGATCTGTTGTCTTTCACTCTCTACCTCAGAAAACTTGAGAATGAACTCTGAATATCTCTCTTGCATTTCCTTCAGTTCGCATTCCATTAAGTTGTTTCTCTCCGTCATTAATGATGAAAAATCAATATATTATTTGGGAAAATGATATTGTAACAGAAAAAATTACCGAAAGTGGAGATACCGAATTAGGTGGCGGGCTTCTATTGGTTAGTATGTGGAGTCCGCGCCAGCGGGTCCAAAGAACCAACCAATAACACGCCTCCACGTGTCATTTCAGTCAAAATTTCAGTCACTTTTTCTGTTACAATAGAAGTGTTCTATTATTTCAGAAAGAGATTGGTGTTATCTTATTTGATAAATCTCTTCAACTGGGCAACTTAATAACAGTTAAACCAATTCCAAGATAATGATTAATACATTACCAAGTCATACCTCTTTATTAATAGCATTGAACGACCATTTTCACTTTCATTGGGCAGGCATTTCTTGGTACTTGAATTTTCAATGGGATCATTTTTATGGCACATTTTTTATCCCTTTAATTCCCTGCGAAAGCATCATTTTTTGCTTTTGGAATCATGAAAAGTGTGAATGGAAAGTATAATAATAGAATAAAGGTTTAATCTGAGAAGATATATGCCTGAATAGTATACATCTTATCATTTTTTGTGCATGTATTTCAAACATTCAAATATTTGTGCAAAACCTTGAATAGTCCAAATCCCATATTAAAATATTAAAATAATCCAAAATAGACAAAATATTATGCAAATGTACAGGGGATGTCAAAAGAACTAAAGAAAAGCTTAAGCGTATATTAATCCAAGATATTGGATCAAATGTATAAAATATTTTGAGGGGAGGTAAA